>JH152800.1:16253-36394 GCA_000226015.1 Mnemiopsis leidyi | reverse complement strand
GGTAACCAGTACCCAGACCGGTAACCAGTACCCAGACCGGTAACCAGTACCCAGACCGGTAACCAGTACCCATGCCGGTAAACAGTACCAATAATCTACAAACAGTCACAACCTTTACACCCCTTCAGGCTAGTGTAGTTTCCAGCACAAAAAGTTAAGTAGCTGAGTGCTGAACCGGTAACAGCTGACATTGGAAACCCGTTGAGAGTTTCTTAGCTAACTTCAGACAGCGGCCGGCAAGTTCGTATTTTAACAATTATTGACATTTAACGTAAAAGTCTTGGCAACAAATTTTGACACATTTTCACTTTCATATGATTTCTTGCTCATTTCTCAGTGACTGGAAAATTGAAAAAGTTGTAAAAACATGGGCTAGATTGTCTATTATAGCACAATTTTACTGATCATCTCTGAATTTAACACAAGAGGCAGGCTATTCATTATTCATGACTTTCTTGCCTTTTTAAGGGTTCGTTAATGAGAGAAATTTACGGAATGATTGTGGCAGAATTTTAGCAGGACGATTATTTCAAGTTTCAACAATCTCCAAGAAGTGTAAGAAAGTCAACGACGCGTACGTATCTTCCAGAATTAGAGCTAGAAGTACCACTACATATCAGGGTATAACGCGACACTGCAATATCATTAAAACTCGATAGCTCATTTCCCGCCGGAGTGACGTTGGGAAAGTCAACTGTCAAGACATTTTGCAGTGTTGAATCCCTCAAATTGTTGTATCGTGATACGACTGTATATTGTGCATGTAAATGTCACCAAAAATGGAAAGAATGTACACACAGCTGACTGAGTGTGGCAAAAATCTGCAAGATCAAAAAGTCCGTCAGGTTATCAAGATGGCGAGTTCTATGAAAAATGAACCATTGTGATCACAATCGGACGTCGGTTAAAAATATCCGCATTATCCGCTTTCCAAATCGCACAAAGGGTGATTCTATCAAGTCTATTCCCAAGATTTAGTTCAGTTGACGCCATCTGTCTGAGGCTGCACCAAATTCCCAAGGTTATAAAATGTCTGACCAGTTTATTTCCCAGTGCTCCAAGCCAAGCAGAGTACGGGTTTGCTGGAATAATTACCCCAGAACACTTTCTACTATTCTAAACTCGTGCGAACTGCTAGCAGTTTTTACGGTTTATCGTCGGTTTTGAATTTCCGTTTTTCAACTAATTGCTTTCTTTTTTTCTTCAATGTAAATTTCACACCGGTTATTTCTGAGGATTTGGAATGGAAATTTAGCAATTTTGACAACAAGAATTCCTGTTACTCGGAAATTCAGGAGCCTCTAAGAATTTGAGTTTCTTGTACGGAAATTCAGCAACCAGTAACGAACATATTCACCTCACTAATAATGATAATTATTTGTATCTTCCAACTAATTACCCATATCCGTAATCCGTATCTTGGTTTATCAGGTTAATAGAAACTATATAAGGAAAATGTGGGAACCTCTGATTGCTCTGGAGTGCGTAAAACAAAATTTGAGGAATTCCAGCCAAGTGACATTATTCTATTTTTGGCAAATGCAAAGATTGATTGTCAGTTTTTGGTAAATTGATCACAGGATGATTCACATGACATGTGATCTCGAAATATTCCTAGCAGGAACCTTGCCATATCAAATACTTAAATTTTTCAAACATCCTGTAAATCTTCCTTATTTCGAGTTTTTGAAAGCACTGTGAAATCTCAATTAAACACGAGACTTCAAACTTTTTAAAGTAGAGGCGTAGAGTTTGATCAGATATCTTCAGAAATTAGCCATAAACTCAGCTTGATGATTAAAGGCAATGTGTGGTTGATGCTTACTATTTTAGTGTTAAAATTTTTCTCGTGCTAAGGGCGGTTTAGAGATGGTGCAAGATAGCGATATCAATACACTACATCATTTCGTTCTGGGGAACGTCAGGCAGGGGATAATAGCTGAGCTATACTATAATTGACTCCAACACCACGGCTTATAGCTAATGCTAGAATTAACACTATAGCCTTTCAACTGCACCCAGCACCCTCACGTTCTTTATAAAAAGAGAATTTGAATAGATGTAAACGTCCACCTGTGTCGGTGTGATACGCGATCAAAGAAATCCTGCAAATTGATGAGATTAACTAATGCCAAGATACAAGATCCTAACTGCTAAGTCGCAGATAATATCTTCATGGGTTGCTCTCTTAAACCGTTCTAATGCCGTGTAAATGCTTTTAGAACGAAACTATCACGGGGGTATAATTTAACGTCTCATAAAAGCAGAGAGCTTTTAATATCGCAGTAGGGTTCGGTACTTGTATGGAGGGCGATCATGTACGAGGACCAGCCCCCCTAATAAAGTTGATTTGATTACACATTCTTGCAGGTTATACAAAGCAGCAAAGGTAAGGATTACCAGATCTGATACGTTAACGACAGATAGATGTCTATGTTACTTACAAGTACATTTCTAGAAGGAACACAAATTCAGTGAGATTTCATAGGGGGACGACGACGGCTAGTTACTGTTGGGAGAATTCCGATCTTTATTTGATTTCAAGCGACAGAGTAATGTTGTCAGCTTGAAGTGGAAATGTTTCAAGGACAAACGAGATTCCGGCTCATTTCTTGATAGAGACTTCTCAACTTATAGTTGAGCTGATCAGACTAAAAGACTCTGGGGATAAGGAAAATACCATTAAGTATCACGCCTGTGTAAATTTTGTAATAAATAGGCTGGAAAACAATCAGGAAAGCTGTGGAGTCTTTTTTGTCAACGCGGGTTGTGAGATAAAGTTTGGACAAACAGCGGAATCAAATTCAATGACCAAGAGACCAAAGACCATCAAAAAAGTTAAATATTCTAAAATATGCGATTGCAATTGATCGAGAAACAATAACAATAAATAAGGTGACCAGCTCGCGAAAACCGATTAAATCCAAGAGCTATACATTCGATATCAAAAGCCGACTAGCATGTTCCAACTCCCAAACAATAAAATTTTAGGCAGCTCAACAAAACAAATACATCTGTCTGCAGAGTGCAGTACTCTGCATGAGTTGTGAAATAAACAGAGACCAAGCTCAACTCAATCTAAACAAGCTGAGAAGACCCCCGGACTTATATCAACAACAAGCATCAACAATCGGCTCAGTCCCAGGACACACATACTGTACGTTAATGTACTGATGTGAAGGTGGACGAGATGCTCTAGCACATCTTATAACATGTAGAGAACTAGACAGCCAATCGGGAGGGAGATAGGTGAACACGTGACTGAAGTACTACACGTATATATAATGGAAACAGTGTCAAATATTATTAAATCATCATGATAGATAACATTGCCAGAAATTATTTCTTTCTTTAAGAATGAACATATCATTACACTTTGCTTGATTCCCTGGCCAAAATGGCTAAATGGATGGCTGATTGACTGCATAATTGTTAATAAATGACAAATAATTTTTATTCGAATAACTCAATAAAGTTGATAAGCAAAGACACAAGAACGTTAGGGAGCTACAATACAACAACGTCTAACAAAGCTGATGATAAGTACTATGTGAGATGGGAAGTTTAACACTCTGTAATTCACACTTTTAACTTGGCTGCCACACGAAACACAAAAAAGTTGCAAAACTTCGGGAAAATTACGTCTTACAGCCGAGTTAAACTTCATTAAACACACAAGTCAGACAGTTTGTCAATTTGGCAAAAATACATTTTTTTCCCACGTGTTTACACTACAATTATTAGGGTCATTGTGAGCGGTGTCAGGAAAGCTAAACTACTATACAATTCCCGTCAAAATTAACGAAAAGCTGGCGTGCGATAAAGCGCAATTAGCCAGGATCAAATTAATTAACACACACATCTGAGTTGGATGTCGTAGGACGAACATACGGACAAGATTGACATTAATGTAAGTTAGGAGATGAGGAATGAGCGAATTTAACCAATTTCCTAGCATTACCGAGCGATTTCAGGTGGTCTCGCAGCGGCTCTATTGTTTGCGGAGTAACTACAATAGTCTCAACCCTTCTAGGTACAGGTAGTATAAAATATCTCCGCCTACCCCACCACCGCAACTACTTCATAAATTGAACCACTAAGTATTTCTACACTGCTAGGAGTGAGTTAGTCGAGATCTGTAGCTAACTAACCTTCACCAGAAAGGAGGCCATCTCAACGGCACTACGGACTGGGTTGGGATTGGTCTGAGTTACGTTTTGACAGCAGTTCGTATGACCGGGTGGCGCGTGCGATGACGTTTTGGAATTAAAAAGGCCCGGGTTAACAACTTGAGATAATCACTTTTTTTTATCGTTTTCGACTTCCTGTTTTTACCTGTTCTTTGTCTTTGGGTGATTTAGTCGGTAGTATTTGTCTTGTCATGTCTTCCGATTTGAGTAAAAACCGTCAGTTTGTCAGTTTGTCAGTTTTATTGCTCCCTGCTCCAGCCAACTCCTCGACAATGAAATCCTCTGTCTAACAACAAGCTACATCTTCGTTTTAACACATTATTTCATAAGTCAACTTCCAACTTCTCTGTGATAAGAACGATTAAATCTCCCACAACTTAAATTAAGCAAGGAAGAACAAGATGTGTACAACACAATATCAAGGTATACTGCCTCCAACAAGGGGGAGGTAAGCAACACAAGGGGGAGACAGAGAAGTCAGCCGACCACGGCGACAAACTGACAACCCTACGGTAAACAGGATCATTACAGGCGCGATAAGGAATGAACAGAGCCATTAGGGCGTAATTTCAATGAACAAAGCCATTAGGACGAGTCGACCTGGACGAAGTGAACAGTCGACAAGCAAGACATGATATTCACACGAACTGTTTTGACCGAGTCACACTGACAGACTGGTCATTACTGATCAGCGTTTAAAGCGGGTACAGCTGTATTTCCTGCTTTGAATTAACTGATTTGATGATTATTTTAATTAGAATGCAGGGCTAATTCATCTTGTGTGTTTGGATTAACTGGGTGAATTGCAAGTGTGCTAAAATAAACAGTGATGCTGTGGTAGTTACCTTGAAAGACGTAATGTCAAGCATGATTACTTATCCAGAAGTATTGACAAATGTAGCGAATAAGCAAAGAGTAACAATAATATAAAAAGACAAGGTAAAGACACGCTTTTACTGTATGTGCGTTGTTACTTTATCTTTTTGTCTTTAACGGTTGAGATAAGAAATTCAAGCGATTAAAAGCTCTTTGTTCAAGTTATTAATTATCTTCTAATTGATTTGCTTGAGAGGTTAAGAACCTTTTCTCACCGTTCAGTTTCCAGGAAGTTTTAGTTAAAATTGAGGTTCACTAACTCAATAATGTCTTGCTGGCTGGCTGATTGACTGACTGACTAGCTGGCTGACTGGTCGAATGGCTGGCTAACCGTTTGCATTTAACAGTTCACCGAACCCACGAAAAAAAATATGTCGATTATGTAACTTTGATTATGCAAATTTATGTAAATGTAAATGAACTAGATTAAATAAATGAATTCCAGTAATAAGAGAATAGAGATCAATATTAGTAAGGCTAGAAGTATCGAATCCTTACCTTGGCTTTCGTCATCATTCTTTTCGACATTTCTCGTGGATTGTGGTCGTATTTCGAGTAGTACTTAAACTGAAATAACAGTTCATTACAAACTCCTGACTCCTGAGTAAAGAAACAAATATTCACCCTCCTTTATTATTGTAACGTATATTTTCTAGAATATTTCATGTAAGGCACTATTGCTACCGCACACACACGGCTGAGTATAACCTAATTATTGTAAATCCTTGTCTGATCCAGGGACCAGGAGTTTCCACATTCCGAGGATAAAAGATGCTTTATATCGAGATCTCACACATACTCTTAGATACGATAAATATGCTAATATCACTCTTACTGTTTCTAAAATTAAAGCATCTCTGAAACAATCACATTTCCTAGAGCTACATGTATCTTACACAATGGCAACTCCGCCGCAGACTCTGCATTGTTTCTAAATAAAGTTATATCCGCCTACTGCGCGGCACTTCCAGGTCCACACCAGCGTGGAGGACTGTTTTACAGGGAATAGGAAATCTAAAATAGGCGTGAGCTAAATTTACTGAGAATTTAAAATAATTTCGTCATCCGGATAAAACAGGCTTTTACAACTTTAGCGGACAACAATATCCAAATTCATTAAGCATGTGGCGAGATTATGCAAAAGGAAAAATATTTGATGTATGCAGCCAAAAGAACAGCAAAAAAGCAGTATGCATACTGCCTAGACAAATGTAAGAAAGAAAATTTTAGAAAGGGTGTTGTCGTACAAGATCAAGTGGTGGACATTCCATTTGAAAAGAAAAACTTCCAGTGGCTTCAAGTGTTAAAATATAGGTTGACGTTTAAAAATACGCTCGAGCGTCAAATGACGTGCAAGAGCATGTAACCGTGCAGTGTATAGAGGCGTGACCGTTTATGTAACAAGCCAGAAAACAAATGAGTATCGATATTGAAAAAAACGCACAATTTCTATTATAATGGAGCACTTGAAGGAAACTACAAAGAAAAGAAAGAAGTATAGTGACCTGGTTTTATTCTTAAATCGAACTCAACAAACTAATACAGGGGTCACTCGTAACACAAAGGGAATCCCGATCAGCTAAAATCATATGTGCACGTGTCAATTTGAAGAGAGTAAGGGAGTAGAGGTGTCTACTGACGTTATGTGACGTGAACCCCTTAATCCCCCGGGTCTGTAGTCTTCACCATGTATGTGGTAATCATGACGATCTTCTAATTTTAACATGGCACCATCACGAGGATCACCAAGTTTTTAAACGTTAGTTAACGGTATAATCTTCTCGTATTTCAACACAAACCAATAAAATACCAGCTTTCATTAACGAGAAGGAACGATGGTTAATAACTGAACAAAACCGTGCTCATCATTAACAATGGAAATGTAAAATGAGGAGCGAAATGAACTGCTCGATTCCCAAGAGACAAGTTTTAATAACATCACATCTCCATCGAGCCAGAGAACACCGATTTTATCAATGATATAACATGACATGCAGTTACATCTTAACATATCGGATATAATGTGTATTGGTATATGGAATATACCGGAGAAATGGAGTAATGGTGGTATTTGTGGAGTAATGGTGGTATTTGTAGGGAGGTGTATGTCCACTAGTCTCCAATACCGTAAAACATTACGCTTACAGGCTAAGAGCAATAAATTGTTGTTTGCGAGGTTTTTGTGGTCTCTTATGATCATTAACACTTTAGCAAATTGCCACATGATTAATCTAAAAGCAGTTATCTCAAATCATCTATTCCTTGAAGATTGCAAATTGTTGGCCAACCAAAGCTATATTAGCAAACGGCGTGCAATAAAAAGTTACACAACAAAAGTTTAAATAGTGACAAATATCCGCATCAATATCGTCAGATGAACACATTTGTTTCCTCAGACGCGGCACAGAAGTCGTTGTTATCAAAAAAAACTTGAACAAACCGCTGAGAACTAATTTTACAGGAAAAGTCGGTGTGCCACAACAGAGCGGTGCTACTCACAAAAACAATCGGGGGGAGACCACTAAGTCGGTACTCTCGGATACACCTATCCTCCGACATGTACTTGCCGAGACGTTTCTGTTTGGGAGGCAGGTACAACCCGAAGTTGAAGTTTTCCTCCAAATCCTGGTGGAGAGGGGGAGAGTTAGGTGTTGTCGTGATAAACAGAGGGGGAGTTTAACTTGTTGGAGTAAGGGGACATAACCCTTTCTCTCTGTCTCCTTGTATGGGCAAGTTGTTTAAAGTGTCCGGGGTTGGAACGATTAGCTTTAAATTAGGGGTTTAACGATCTCCCGGCCACATTGAGGTTGATAAGAGCAGTTGTAGGAGTTTTGGCTTGGTGGTGCGTATGTGATTTGGGGTAAGGTTAATAATTTTGTAACACTTACACTGCACAAGGACTGAATGATCTGCAGCTTTATGTCAGATACTTTCGCGTTCATGTCAACCGTGATAACACACTGAAATGCCACTATTTTAGATTCTTAACAGCAGTTCTTTCGTGCCTATTGGTATTTTAATCTGTATGCAGTCTAAACAGACGTATAACTGAACGTTTTAGGAGCAAGCGTTTCAACCACTGTTACGTTTGATAGCCAATACAAATGTACTGAAAGTGACAATTAAAACGTTTCCTGTTGAAGGTGTTGGGTGAACGTGTCAATACCCTGTGTTACACGCAACATTACTTATACAGTACTTTCGGGTACAATAGAAACTTGAATGTTGCACCTAGTGATAAGTAATAGGAATTCTTGAAAACTTAAGAATAGGATTGCCGCAAAAATTGTATGCCTTTTTATAATCACGTCGAATCTACTGCATCTGAAACATCTTTTTACTGTAAAGAATACCAGTCCCCGAAAATATTTATCCGATAGCATTAAAACAAGCCTTGTCGATACAGAATGAAAACTCCAGATTTATTTTGTGTCAAACCTCAACTTTCTTCTCAGGTATCTTGATATGAAGCTGTATCTGGTTTTGCTTATCAATTGCAGCTGCATTGTCTCGTATCTGCAGAGTATTTGCTGCCCTCGTTATGGAGTTTGACCTACTGAGGGAGCTTGTTCTATTTAAGGAACTCGCACTTGCAGCACGTTTCATGGATCCAAAGCTAAATCCAATACGATCTTTGGAGTGTCTTTTGTGACGGCTGTCCAATGTTGCATAAGACATGATGGCTATAAGTTCATCTAAAAATGTGAGAGGTTAATCTTTTGGAACTGATCATAAAGAAATCTATCATATAACATAATATAGCAAATTTGTCGATTGCCAAAAGGCAAAATCTTGAGTCTGAAGGTTGCAGACATTGAGACTATGCGTAACTGCTGTCAGCCAATCAAAGCCCCTCATTTGATCAGCCGAGGGTATATTTTGCAGATTGAAGTTTCACCCAGGGTGGGTCTAACACAACTTGCCAAAAATTAATAGAATGTACCTACCAGATAAAGTGATCAGACACTTGTTTTGATTGGGTGACAGGGCAAATGCACAACTCAACCAGTTTTGCTTACATTATATGGTCATATTTTGCAGATTAATTCATCAATATGCCAAGTGCATGTAGATAAGATTTGCAGGTCATATTCACGAACATGAACTGATCCATGCAGAAATAAACAAGACCACGTGAAAAAAAGCTCTGCCTCTACTCAGGGTTGGACATTTGCCCTGGACACCACGACAAGAATAAAGACCAAAGATTTTTGTAAAAACAAAGCTTGGCACTGATTGATTGATTTGTTGCCCTAACCGGGCTGGCATCTAATGGGCCGTCAAACAGTATATATATTATTATAGTATCATATAAAATTTCACACAATATTTTATTAGAATTCATAAAATCATTGGTAATACAAACGGTAAAAAGTAATAAAAGTAGATGGATAGGTAAATAATACAATAAAAATGTCCACATTTCCACCCTCTTTTCGCTGTTTACGTATTCTAGCACTGGACTATTGCTACTAAAAGCTAAGTTTGTGAGTATCGGGCTGAGTAAATTTCAAATCCCAATTTACAGCATGGCATGTGTTGTTAAATATTTTACATGTAACATGATATAAGTGTACTATATCACCTTTAAGACTTGAGTTGGATGACTTTTGGCATGTCGTAGGTCTAGTAAAAAGCCCTATCAATCAACCTTGTCTCTGATTAGGAGTCATGTGATCCTCATAAGAATTTGGGCAAGTTGTATGTTTCGCCCAGGGCAACTTAAATCAAGCACATCTTTCCGTTACTGGCTTCCATGCTTCATCACCAATTAAAAGTTTCAGAAAGAGTAACGATACATCAAAATTCAATTAGTTGAGCTAGATTCTTTCAACTGTTACCAATTGTTGACTACTGGAGCAGATGCCCACCTTAGTACAGGATCAGATGCCCACCTGAGTACAGGATCAGATGCCCACCAGGGCTGCTGATTTCCGATTTTGTTTTGCCTCACTTTTTGGGCTCTGTTATCAGAACAGTTTATTCCTTATCTGCAAGTGTAAGTAAAAGGTTTGCCTCATGGCAGCCTTTTATCAAGATGCTGTAAACCAGATCGGGCATACAGAGTCGGTTTTGCATTCACTGTACAAGAAGATTGGACGAAAGGACAATATTGAGCTTTTGTGGAAAAATGTGGAGAAAAAAAGGATTAGTTTCGTTTCTGTTTAAAGGTGTAAAGTGCTCATTAGATTGCATTTAAGTTCTGAAAAGTGATTGAAAAGTGTTTGGAAGTCGATGCCCTTAAATCAGAAGCCAAGTGTGCAATTAAGGATTTGGCAGAAGTGCAAAGCCAATTGTTACAGACAAAAAGGGAGCATATTAAATTATTCCAGAATGGTGTGTAGGCAACGATAAAGACTAAACTGAAGTTTTACAGTGATGCTGTGAAAAAATCGAGTGGTGAGCGTGTCATGCGAAAGAGTTGGTTTTGTATTCACTGTACAAGATTGGATGAAAGGAGCATATTCAGCTGTTAAGGAAATTGTTGAAGACCAGAGCAGGAATATTATGATTTTTGGGCTCAAAGAAACTGACAAAGATAACATTAATTACAAAGTCAGTGAAGTTTTTCAAGAATTAGACAAAAAGCCTCTTTTTATAGCTGAAATGGAAACTCTGACAGGCCTATTAAGGTCTCCATGGAAAGGTCTGTGACTGTATCAAATCTCCTGAGGAAGTCTAAAGGTTTAACAAGAATTGCGCCCGCTTTGTTTGGTCTCAGGCGGACGCTTAAGATTTCCATCTCTTTTTTAGACTACATACCGCTATGAAGTTGCAGCCATCGTAAACTTAATACTTTGATAAATTATGATATTCACTAAAAATTTTTGTAAACTAGATACCACAGTTTGCAATGAAGTAAGAGCAAAGGCTAACTAAAAACTAAAGCGTTTTGAACGTTAAATTTAATAGTTACCAAGTGCTTGGATCCTGAACAAAAGTCGGAAGTCCACGCTACAATTACAAAGACCAGGTGAAGCTGATAGGTAGAAACGCATTCAGACTTAATGGCGGCAACTCCTATTCACCTTTAAATACCAAGATTTGATGCACGTAGGAAGTAATTTCAGTCAGCAGTCAGTGTACTGCGCGGCGCATCATTCATTTCATCTGTTACGTAATTCAAATTACTTTATGAAGGAGCAGGTGGGTCACCGGACACGTCCATCTACCTACCTACCCACCCCACCCCCAAAATCCGACCACTTTAAACCATCTACTTTACTTTTTTGCCTTCGGCAAAAAAGTTTTCGAGATGGAAAAAAGTTCACCATTAAGTCAGCTCTGCTTAAAGCCTGAGAGAACCTTAGAGCAACGATTAAAGTACCGAGAAATAGTTAAAGAACTTAAAAAGTGCATTTGGAGTTCGCCTGAGAAACACCACTTTATTAAGAACGGTGAAATGTTATCAGGAGAAACTGAAGGAGGAATCAGCAAACAACACAGGAAGTGGCAGCAGAGATTCAGGAGCAACAAAGGAAAGAATAAAACCCAGAAAAATACTCTTACCTCATCAAATTGCAGCAAACCGAAGACCACCGATTGGTTACACACTCAGATTGTGAGTAATGGAAAAAAATATGGTTTTCATTATATGAAAGTATATTTTTACAGTTTACGCCACTTTTTCACTGAGATAAAACTTCATATCTCTCGTTTCCAGGTTGCAAGAACTGAACATGTGCTTTTACCTTGCATGAAATTTATAATTTGATATCATTTCATAAATGTGACAGTATATTGATAATAAAATGCTCATTGTACTTTGCCTATATTTAATATAGTTCACTTAGATTGTAGACAGTGAAGATTTTCATCATCATGCCCACCTTGGGCATTTTATTTTTATCGTTGGACTTATTATCGAGAGGACGTCGCAAGAAGTCCTGGCTAACCTGCGTCCGAGAGGATGCATCTCTGTTTACAGGTCGAAAGGATATTACAGTCGAGGATATGCCTGGATTAGCGTCTGACAGAGTTGGGTGGCGAGGATTGTTAAGAACACGACGTAACTTCCTTGGTGCAGGCCACTCTTCTGACTGAGGAGCAGACGTATCCAAGTAAGTAAAAGTATTCTACAATTTTGCAATATACTTGTTATCTGTAGTATAAAAGTCAATCATGTTTGTGGGTTTGGTACTCAAGTAAAAAGCCATTAGCCAGGGATAAGGTGGAACCTTTGTGCTAAAATAACATCACAAGCCTAATAGACTAGAACCTTTGTGCTAAAATAACATCACAAGCCTAATAGAATGCATCAGAATGCACACAATATGTTTAACAAGACTAAGCTGTGACAAAGTGTTACTAAGTAGTGATCAATCATTTAACAGCATGTTGTGAGTTTCACGTGTGACGTGAATGGTACAAAATTTTTGTCTGACTTTGTCCGACCCTCATTCGAAGCGAGAATAAAATGACGGGAGGGTGCGCGCTGCTGTACAACAAAATTTGCACATTATATTTTTAATCCTCCTTGAGTTTGATCGGAAAGGTAGAATTTAAACATTTTTGACGAGATTATGTATCGTTCAGCTCTTAGCTGCGATATCAGTCGGATATCACCTTGTTGCGGTGATACCCGACTCACGCAGCTAAAGCTGAACGGTAGACGGATATCATCTCGTCAAATATCACCGCGCGACAAAATTCACAGTACATATGTTTTAGTCCCGATGTATTAAAGTTTAAATGCGCCTACCCATGTGCTTACGCACACGGCAGCTGTTGCTCTAACCAAAACCCTTTTGCGCGTAGCAGCTGCTGCCGCGCGCGCGGCGTAAGCATGAGCACTTTGTCAAGTGAACGGAGGCCGTACGCAGCTAAAATTTTACCGGACGCTGCGGCGCGCGGTAACAAAACTAAGGTCCCCTGCAGTACAGGCAACTAAAATCAACCGTCAACCTTTTCCAAATAAAATCTCCGAAAAAATGTGCGACGCGCGCATGCACACGCAATTCAAAAAAGCTCTTGTGCGATCAACGATGATAGTGCATGACAGCATTTTTATGATCTAACAGATGAGCAAAATAAGTACAAAATAAAATGCCAGTGAGTGAGTGAAAAGTAAGTAAAAACTGGTGTTTGAAAGCAATTTAACGAGTATTTAAAAATTATCGCGATCGTTTGTTTGACTTTGTCCGACCCTCATCAAATTTTGAAAAATCGAGCGCTATCCTACATTTATGGCCATGGGTGTAACACGTAGTTTTGTTCGGGCTGTGACTGTTTTGCAACAGTAAGATAATTAACTGGCAACTGCTAAAAATTTTTCTGAGCTGTGTTCGTTCGAAATTTTACGGAGATTGGGTTAGATTTTCCACTTTAATTCAATTCGAATTCTCGATAACGCATCTTCCTGTAACAGTGACTTGAAAACTAGATTATTTACATTTGGTCATTTGGTTTTATTCATTCTTTGTACTTCATACGCTCGTTACTATTCGATTTTGCTCAGCTATCATTTTCCTACCACATTCTTTCAATATAAAGGATAAAGATTTTGCTGGGCCTGGGTCTTGCAGCAAAAGTTTACTTTATGTATCTGTAAGAGTCTGACAAACTATTGTATTGAAAATTAAAATTCAACTACTGCTACAATTAATATTAGGTTGTTCGAAAAAGATTGTCAGTAGTCGAATAAAGGAGCTGATATAGTAAAATGGTGGAAAATTTTAATGTATTTGGGAAACATGATCTCCATTAATTTCAGTTACACGTTCTCAGTGGTCACACAGCTTCTTAAGTTGGTCCATCAGGATGTTTTCTGACATCAGTCTTATGCTCTGCTGAAGGCGGCCTTGACATCTTCTGGGCCGTTAAAACATAATTTCTAAGGTCCTGCTTGATTTCTCTTAACATATATCCGTCAAGAAGGTCTGAAACTGGAGAATAGGGTGCCTGGTGAACAACTGAGATTCCGTTCTGTTTATGATAATCTTGCAAAATAGTGGCTGAGAGAGATTCGCATGGTCCATTGAGGTGTGATTTTTTTCACAGAATGTTTGTGTGTTTTGAGGCACATAAACCTTTGAGATGTGTCATTTAGGTACTTAATCATAGTGGTGGCATCAATAGTTGTACCTTGGTGCATCACAGATACTGAAAATCTTTTAGGCTTGCAAGTGAACCTGATTAAACCCATTGTTTTCTTGTTTGAGGTTAACTTTGACTCACATCTGTCGGTTTCGGGTCTTTTTTGCCAATCCAAACTCTTCCATTGTACTTTTGAGACCACAATACAAAAACCAAGGTTTGTCTTCAATGACATAGTTCGACCCCATAAACTGCAGACCCTTGGTGTTAAACAGCTCAAGTAACGCTCTGCAACATGCCACCCAAGCTGTTTTGTTGCCCACTGACAAAAAATGAGGTACCCAGAAGGCATGCACGTTTCTGAGGATAAGATTCTTAGTTAGAATATCAAAAGCGCATGTCTTTGGTATAGAAAGTCGTTAGGCAATATCAGTGCATGATAATCATGAGTTTTGAGTTTTTATTCGCTTTACTTTCCTGACTGCTTCAGTGGTACAGGTCACAATTGGTCTACCAGGGCTTGTCCTCTTTTCCTGGTTAAATCGACCATTCAAGATATCTGAGATCCAACAGAAAACATTCCTTTCATTAGGGCTAGCATCCCCGTGAACCGCTACGAGCTCACTATGAATGTCTGCAGCAGATAGACCCATCTTGTGTCGAATCAAAACATTGAAACGAAAATCACGATTCATCTCATTCAGCAGAAGTAGGAAATAAAATCAAAAAGCTTAGCTTAAAGGGCTGTTTAAGGTCAACCCTTATCCTAAAAATCACTTATCTTTACCTAAAATTGTCTGATAAAACCGATCCTGGTTACGAAATTTTACTCAGACTTTTACTTTTGGAATAAAACGCTCACTGACAATCTTTTTCGAACACAATTATAGATATGTGTTTTGACGAGATGATATCCGTCTAACGTTCTTTAGCTGCCCCTGCACCAATTGCATATTATTTGAATGCTTGCTACTATGGCTAGTCTTTGGACTAGCCCATTCCTTGGAGTAGTCAAGTTAGGAATCTCCAGGAGTACATGCCAAGAGTCAGGAAGCGCGTTAGGGATGGCTAGGAATATAAGTGAGCACTCTATTAATGGAGCAAAAAAGTAGCCAAGATTGACTACCAGTTAATCGAGAGAGATTTAACACAACTTTTACTGAGATGAATGATTAGGTTTTATCTGGCTACTTGAACTTACTTATAGTGCTTAAACTACTTCAATTTTGATTAGGAATGCCATTCCTAAATTCTCAACTTGGTTGATGGTGGTGTAGTGGTTGGTGGTGTAGTGGTATCTACCCCGACTTTCTACGCAGAAGATCAGGGGTTCCATTCCCAGTTCCGTCAATCCTAGAGGAGTGCGCTAAGAGCATTTGCCTATGCAATCTTCTTCGGTTGACTCAGCCAAATGACCAGGAAACCGTGATTGAGGGTTAAGTGAGGAGGGTCTCCGTTAAAAGATGTAGAATCTTCCAGGAGCCCCTTCAGTATAACTGTAAAAGCCTGGGTACAGGTGTAACAAATATATCTGTCACTGAGCATTTGATTCTTGATCCCACCCAAGTAACAAACTTAATTTTCAACACTGCTTAAAGACGCCATTATACTTGCCAGTCAATGGGTGTTCAGGGGAGTTCAATTTCTGCAGTCCTTACGGGGAGCAGTTTTGCTTTCCCATGACTGCAAGTGCAGATACTACGTTAATAGATGATTCGCGATCAGTCACAATCCAGCCTTGGGTCTAATCTTAATATTTGGTAGTTACTTACACAGTACAAATACAGCAGGAAAGAGTGTTCTAGAATCAACTTAACCAAGGATAGAGTAAAATGATAAGATTACTCAAAAGTCATATCGCAGAAACACTTGGCTTTTAATTAAAATTATTTTGACTATTCTGTTCAGAACAGCAGGTCTTTCTTTCTCTGTCCTGTGTGGAAACTATATAAAAGACCCGCATTTAAAGCTTTTCATAAGACAATTTTTATGCAGTATTAACACCCTAGCACAGATAAAAATATTCATGCCCTGATCTTTCTAAAAACTGAATAAGACAATAATTAATGAACATGAATGTGAAAAGGTCATTGTCAAATGTACACCCAAACAGCCCCACTCCCACAACCGACTAGCTTTGAGAAGCAAGGTCATACATACAGATCAAATGAAAAGCAACCACAAATTTTGATCAATTACAGACAGACGAAAAATGTCTGTCATGGGAGTTCAAAATAACGTATTTCTCCCAATTTTACCATTAATCAGGATACAAGTTACAACAAATAAAGCATTCAAACCAACATTCATCCATATTTGGACATAAACATACCACCTCCTTCTTATCCTAGTATCAAAAAACATTAATAATCAGATCATTACTACAATTTGATTTTAAATACCTTATCCAACACACATCCAATGTTGCACGTACAGGTGCGCATAACTACAATACATGTATGGCATAGCACCCACAAATTTTGATTGTTTACAGACGGAACAAAAACGTCTGTCACGAGTTCATAATTATGTTCTTAAGCCAATCTAAAAACTTTATAATTTCTTTGACGGTTCAATTCTTTGCTTGTCAAACACAACTCATACCAAACTTACTCCTTTGATCAAAATGCACAAAACACAGCTCAACTTATGGCCGTTTGAAAAATCAAAAATTGTTTCCAGACAGAACTTTTCCCAATTTCAGACTTTATATAATAGACAAGGTGTTTGGCTCAGACAACGTGAAAAGACTAAGTAAACCTGTGCGGCAGTGGGTCTCAGGATATCATAGACTGAATAAAAACATACCGCTTCCTTTTTATAAACGCATCAGAAAAGTTGATCAGGATGCAAGTTACAACAAATCAAGCATTTAGACAAACACACTTACGCGTTCATATTTGGGCATAAATATATGACCTCCTTTCAAGCATTTCAAGATACTTCTGTCAATCTAACCAGTTTATTATCCGTTCTCCAGTTAAATTTTTGCTTGTCCAAACAAATCGTCCCAAACTAATTCCTCCTTTAAATCCAATCAAAGTACATAGAACACAGATCAACATATCGTTGTTATATGGTCGATCGAAAAATCACAAAATCTTTGCAGAAACAGTTTTTGCTATATCAGACTAAATATTGTAGGTGATAATATTTTATTGATTGATTACACTGCTAGTAAAATTAAACTTTTGTTTTATTAACTTTTTTGTTTCATTTATAGGGAAGAATGACTCCTGCCACTGTACCAGGCCAGAGGAAGCACCTGGTTTCTCAATCCTCTGTTTTGTCACAACCTGATTTGCTCAGCCCTGAAGAGCTGTTTTCTCAGTATACGTAAGAATTTAAATTGCATTTTTGTCCTATATTTTATATAATCATGTTCATAAGATTTAAAGTCGCACTTTTAATAGTCATTGATAAGTTAAATTGCAGAGTAAATGAAATACAAAGAAACTTCAAGAAAATCCAGCGTGACATAGAAAGCAAAAAGAGTGAGCTGCGGACCATGGTAGGAGAGAGATATAGAGAGTTGATAAACACTGCTGATACAATTGCTGAGATGGAGAACACCGTCAAAGACATCAGAACCACGCTAGACTCAATACAGACCTCTTGTAAACTCGGTAATGAGAGGCTTGTTGTATTATGCAGTTTGTAACAATACTGATTGTAACATATTTCTGGTTTAAGAAGTTGGTAATGACAGGTTTGCTTCCTTCAGAGCGTGTCTCCTCTGTTGAAAAGGAGGAGGAACATAGTAAAAAAGAAGAATTTTGGAGCATTGCTAGTCAGATGAAACTCCTAGTTGATACCCCAGAAAAGATATGGAATGCAATGGAGAATAAGCAATTCTTAATCGGTATATTTTGTTAATAACGTCATTTCAAATTAAAGTTTGATATTTCAAGAATTTCTTACTTAAATGTTCCTCAAGAAATTAAAATTCCTTAACACCTCACACCGGCAGCTGGGCAGCTCTATCTCCTGTCGCGACACATAGTTACAAATCTGCACATTGGTAACGGTGCAGCATCACAGCACCTCACACAGTTCCCCGTGCTAGCCCAGCAGTGGGGTGCTATCTCTCACTTCAAACCTTCCATCCTACAGGTTTGTTTCTCAAATCACTCTGTATTTCCCTAAATCATTACTCAATATTGATTGGCCACGTTGATTATGTTTTTTTTCTAAATCAAATCTCTTTGATTGAATCTCTCTGAATCTCTAAGACTACATATTTTGTAGTTGTTGCTACATATTTTGTAGTTGTAACTTTGTACCGTTACACTATTCATATGGCAACCACACAACCTGACTACATCACGGTAACACAGCAACTCGCACTGTAACACAGCAACTAACACTGTAACATAGCAACTAACACTGTAACACAGCAACTTACACTGTTACATAGCAACTAACACTGTAACAAAGCAACTAAATCTGTAACATAGCAACTAACACTGTAACATAGCAACGGATACTGTAACAAAGCAACTAACACTGTGACATAGCAACTAACACTGTAACATAGCAACTAACACTGTTACATAGCAACTAACACTCTGACATAGCAACTAACACTGTAACATAGCAAATAAGACTGTGACATAGCAACTAACACTGTAACATAGTAACTAACACTGTTACATAGCAACTAACACTCTGACATAAGCAACTAACACTGTTACATAGCAACTAACACTCTGACATAGCAACTAACACTGTTACATAGCAAATAAGACTGTGACATAGCAACTAACACTGTTACATAGCAAATAAGACTCTGACATAGCAACTAACACTCTGAAATAGCAACTAACACTGTTACATAGAAACTAACACTGTTACATAGCAAATAAGACTGTGAAATAGCAACTAACACTGTAACATAGCAACTAACACTGTAACATAGCAACTAACACTCTGACATAGCAACTAACACTGTTACATAGCAACTAACTCAGGGATGCAGGACTACGCTGGGAGGAGTAAGTGTTTCAGACGACCAGTTTACCGAGTGTATCTGCACTGTCATTCTCCTGGAGGGAGCCGACCTAGCCGCCCTGGTTAGAGAAGTGTTGGACGCGCGTCGCAGCGCTGTCGCGCAGCTCCTCACGGCAGGGGGCAGTGTGCGCAGCCAGCTTGCTGATGTAAGTCTCTCTTGTTGTTCCGGTTTTGTGTTCAGAGATTGAATTTTTGATTTTTAAATATTTCCAGTAGTCTTGATTTGATATCGATTTCGTCATCTTTATGAAAGAAAGCATTGAGTCATGACGGGATTTCAATTGTCATCCTGATCTTAGAGGTTTAGCAATTATTGCAGTTATAATTCCAGTGTGTTGAGAGTATAATCTGTACACTGGATCTGGTTCACAACAACCTGGTCGCTAGTAATCGTGTCACAGACAAACTGAAACATCTCTGTCACAAGTAAAACAATCCTTATCGTTTGTTCAATTTGTTTTTCTACCATTTTAAGTTAAACTTATTTCAAGTGTTATAATACTTTTTGTGTTAATCCAACATTAATTAAAGTCAAAACTCAATCAGTTTTATTAATGTAATTTGACCAATATACGTTACATAATGTGAACTTTTGTATTTTTTTGATTTTATTACGCTACTATCTGTCCAGTGTAACAACGATGGAGGTGGTCAGTAACGCGTTCAAACAGGAAACAGGACTACAATCTATAACGAGACATCTCCCAACTTTAGTTCACAGTTATCATCCTACTATAAACAGGTAACTTTAGTTCAGAGTTATCATCCTACTATAACCAGGTAACTTTAGTTCACAGCTATCATTCTACTATAAACAGGTAACTTTAGTTCACAGTTTTCGTCCTACTATAAACAGGTAACTTTAGTTCACAGTTATCATCCTACAATAAACATAGTAACTTTAGTTCACAGTTATCATCCTACTATAAACAAGTAACTTTAGTTCACAGTTATCATCCTACTATAAACAGGTAACTTTAGTTCACAGTTATCATCCTACTATAAACAGGTAACTTCAGTTCACAGTTA
>JH152799.1:290598-309181 GCA_000226015.1 Mnemiopsis leidyi | reverse complement strand
TACAAATGTTTAATCTGACCTCATATTCTCTGGGATCCTCCATGATATCAACAACATCAGTAATATCAGTCGCATCGCTCTTCGTTATATCGGTAGCTTCACTTCTGAAATCGCTGCTCGTGCGATCATCGCTGGCTTGATCGCCGGCAAGGGCACGGGGCGATAGCAGACGATCGCTAGTGTGATCGCCGAGTGGTGAACGGGGCGACAACAGACGATCGTTTGGATCAGGGCTGAGTTTACTGAGCTCACTGTCTAGAGTGTAGTCGAGGTAGTCTCCATCAGGGTCAATACTGATGTCTGATAGATTCGACTGAAAATGGGAACAAGATTCAGAACTTCCAGGATTCACATTCTACAAGTACTTACAAGACATATCAGAACTGTTCACTATCTCAAATTTCTTTGTGTCTAGACTCTGGACATACAAGATCGCTACATCGCGTATCCTCGCCCTTAGCCACTTCACACGACTGTTTCTTACAGATGTTCACATGAAGAGAACGACAACGCAGTAGCGTAACTTAAACATTCCTCTACACAATTTTCACATCATTACCCAACACGATCATACAGTTTGTCGGACCACCCTTGGAATCATGACCTATAGCTCTATATATACTATCATTTTCATAGCGTCACAAGTCAGAACTCATAATATGTTAGACAACCCCATAGTGACTGAAGTTCTCTGATCCCACAATTATACGGAGGTAATTGAATAGCAGTAATAGTAGATCGAATTATCGGACCACACAGAGATTATATTGAAGTAATGTGAGCGAACGTAGTGTACCTCCAAATAGAATTACAGGCATGTTCTGTACCGTTACTGGTTAAAGTGTACCTCCAAATAGAATTACAGGCAGGTTCTGTACCGTTACTGGTTAAAGTGTACCTCCAAATAGAATTACAGGCAGGTTCTGTACCGTTACTGGTTAAAGTGTACCTCCAAATAGAATTACAGGCAGGTTCTGTACCGTTACTGGTTAAAGTGTACCTCCAAATAGAATTACAGGCAGGTTCTGTACCGTTACTGGTTAAAGTGGCTGGCAGCTAGTTCCAGCTAAACTGAGCGTGTTTTTACACCCCAGCTCGACCTGAACTACATTAGATATTGAGAAATAGCAGTAATTAAACATTAATGGCATGTGGTGATTGGTGAAGCCAAGTGCAATAACTGCAATAGTCGCACGAGGCGAACCGTTTATCTCAGAGATTGCACGAAGTGAAGCTTGGTGCAAAAGCTGTAGTCAAAAATAGCTGCAGTCTTAAAAATAACTTAATTTTTTGGCTGGAGGTTTTTGGGCTATTGCTTCCATCCTAATTACAAACAGAGCGAACGAAATGTTATAACACATTTGAACAAGCAGAATCAATTGGCGCCATTCAAACTACGATGATGATAATTGTGATAATGTGACACCTGAGTGTCGTCGCCAGACCTCCTGCTTTAGCTCCATAGTTTAATAACTGCTATGTTTTGTTTCGCTAGAAAGATGGACGGGAATTTTTCCTTCAACGAGGGAGGACCCACATGAAAACATAAAAATTGAGGAGCAACAATGACCAATAACAACCACGTTTTACTTTTTTATAGATGTATTCATGTACCTATATTCCATTTAGTATCGGTTATCAGATATTGTAGCTACGCTACATATCATATTGTATGAAATGAAAATTGTCATTACGTACCGATGTTCATCATGTTTGGATATCAAGCACAAAACACAATAGCCTGCTCCAAACAATAATATCGGGGCTTTTACAGGCGCCCTATTATCCAGGAAGCAAGTTTCTGGTAGCTGACACCACGACCATCAATTATCAAATTCAGAATTAATGACAATTCAAATTTTACATTAAGATTTAAGAGCCGGTTAAACTAAGTATTGTGATAATTCATCTTCTTATTATCATATTCGAAACAAAAATAATTAGATAGTTTCATGCCGCAACTCGCACTTTGTAATCAATTTAATTCCGATTTTCAACAAACACTTAACGATAATTTAATTGGATTTTAGTGATGAAACCTTCCATTTCCGGTTAATTCTCGCTGCTAATTACAAACGTCAACCAAGTGTGGAGACATAATTGTGCGGTCTTCAATATGTTCAGTTGTCAAACTTCGTGACATTGCAATTAAATAGTTGTGGGCTAGGAGAATAAGGACATTTCATGGGTAACTTCGTGACCTTGTAAATTGATGGGAGATAGGCGAATAAGGACATTTCATGGGTAACTTCGTGACCTCGCAAATTGATGTGAGATAGGAGAATTAGGACATTCCATATACAATGCTGACCGGTGTTGTCCGGCAGATTAAGGAATTATGACTTGTGGTGTAAACATTTCATATGCAGAGGAGGGTAGGACAATGTCATATTGACATCCACATCCGCGTTGTCATTGTTAACATCAGTGTTGGTACTTACTCAAGTTATACCCCCCAGTACCTTTCTTTTGTACTTTGTGTGGTGCTTGGGTTGTGGTAAAACTTGTCGTGGCGATTTTTCTGTTTTGGACAGGCCTTTGGGCGTTATTACAGATTTTGTCGCAGGTTGTTAAGAAAATGGTTGTGATTGTCATTTTGATCAATGTTTCGACTTGCTGGTACCAGTATTGAGTATAAGCGATCGCAATTGAGTTTGATAAAAAACCTTTTGTCGTTTTGATTGACAGATATTTACCTGTTTCGGGAGTCTTTGGTTTTTAACAAATTCGTTTTAGCAAGTCCAGTTTAATTTTCCCAAAATTATCATTATGAAATGCTACGATTAGTTGAAGCAGTTAAGCAAAAAAGAAGTGAAGCTGAGAAGCTCACATGACGATCACATCAGACAACCACACAAGTCACGGAATTCAAAGTCAAGGCGAACGCTACTTCTGGATCACGTATCTCATAATCGTGGTGATATCTTCCCTCGTCGGAGACACTATCATCCTATACGCCTCCATCAAACACAATGCCATCAAACTAAACAAGATAATAGTAGTTGTAATGCAGCACATTGCTGTGTGTGATCTCCTATCTTCTGCTGCCTATGTCCTCCCAACTACCATATCCCTGATTTCAGAGAGATGGGTGCTAGGGGATGTGTTAGCTCATGTTTCTCTCTACGTGGAGGTAGTTACGTTCCAGGCTGCTAACATCCTGATTTGTCTTCTCTCCACCAGCAAGGTGCTGTTGTTGAGGTACCCCTTACATACTCGATGTTGGACGAAGAACGGAGCACATAAAGTGTGTGGAATGATCTGGGTGTTTGTTCATTTTTATCCAGTGTTACGTTTTCTACTGGATGTGGACGGTTTAGTGTTTAGTCACACCACCTACAACATCAACTTTGGGTTATCCTCCAAATCTTCCTCAGCAGTTAAAGTTATAGCAATTCTGACGACCTTGCTGACTCTAGATATACCTACAATAGTTGTAGTTCTGGCGGTGTTCTCTACTCTAATATTCATCTATAAATCAAGGAACATCTCATCCAGATGTCGAGGGCGGAGACGATGGCAAGGAATCGTCACAGTTGTCGTCACAGCAACAGTCTACTGTATCTCTGTCGTCCCCAGCAGTATCGTCACCTTGGTATCCATGTCTGATTCACAAAAACTTCATTTTATAAGAGTTGCTGAATTTCTGATAGCCCTTAATGTCATGGCTAACTTCTACATCTACAGTCTAACTATACCTAGCTTTAGAAACTTCTTACAAGCTAAAGCTCTGGAAGTATCGGGTAGTATTAGCCAGTTTCTAACTTCCAGCAGAACTTTGGAGTATGAACTTGGTACGGGTCACGTGACCAGTGTTTTTACACGTGGTAATGAACTTGATGGGGATAATTTAGAGTTAGAAACGACTGTTAGGAATTCTGAGGAACTTCTGTTTTACGAAAGTTATGTTTGAGTGTTGCGTGTCTGTTAAGTAGCACATTTACAAGTATATTTATGTTTGTTGGATCATAGAAGTATAAACAGTTTTCGTTTGATTTAAAAGACTATGTTGATATCAGAGCAGTGCTTGACAGGCAATAATAAATATATTGATCGCGCTGGCCCTGGTCAACGTTATAAAACCGTTTGTGACTCCGCCCAAGTACACCCTCTCTATTAAGTAGAACGCCAACTTCATCCCCGTACTCACATTCTTCTTCGCTCAATTCTTACACAACTGACAACACTCGCACAAATTACACAAACTTACGCATTTATCCTGGATTGATTCAGGGGTATCGTCAGGCAGCCCTACAGCAGAGAGTCTGTCGAAGTCTTCATCAGAGAGAAGCCGAAGAGGAAGGGCTCGAGGTAAAGAAGAATTTACTGGTTCTGTCTGGCGATCTCTAGAAGTGGTTTGTGAGTGAGGCGGTAAGGAGGGGATGGACTGTGAGTGAGGCGGGAGGGAGTGAGGGTTCTGTGAATGAGGAGGGAGAGATGGGGTGGTCTGTGAGTGAGGCGTGGATGCGGGAGGAGTCTGATGTCTAGATGAGAGCTGAGAGCTGGTACGTGGAGGAGCTACAGGCTGGTAGGTCAGACTTGAGGGGAGTCTGGGAGTCGATACAAGTGGGGTTTGGTGTAGAGGTGGTGGGAGTGAGGTGGGGTGGGACGGTGGGGCGGTAAGGGAGGGTGTGGGTGTGATGTTAGTGGGGGTGGTGGGTGTGGTAGGAGCTGGCTTGTACGGTCTACTCTCGTTCGTTCTCAACAACACCAGGTTCATGGTGTCCGGAGAGTTCCTGATCAGGGTCTCCACCTCCGAACAAGTACTTCTACTCACGTCTCGTGAGTTTATCTGAAATTGAAAAAATGTATGGCAAGCTTTATCGAACATGATATTAGATATCCACAAAAAGTTGATATTATGACTAGTACAAGTATGCATTGTGACAGCATTAAGCATACATTCTGAATCACACACGACATTACAAGATGACCTCATACAACAGAAGTACAGTGATGCTTGCTTGTTCAGGTTTAGACTTGAGATAAATTAGATTAGATTCTGAGAGCGACATTTAAGCTCGGCAGGGGACCATAATACAAGAGTGTATACTGTATTGTAGTAGGACATCGCAGTCCAATAATAGATTTATCAATACCGATAAAACTTAGGTGGTAAACTAAAGTGATGAATGTTCAAAGATAAAATAGATCCAGCATATGTTCATGAGTCACTTATATGTTCTAGAAACCGCAATCAAATAGTATCGAAAATCGATAAACAATTTTCTAGTACTGCACTAGTGGTCCTAAATTCGGCCTGCCCGCTGCAGTAGATTCGGATAACTCTAATTATGAGTAATGAAAGGTGCAATTAAAGTTTTGTTACTATCAGGATTCTAATATATTGATCCATGTGGTAACCCATAACCAAGAGATATTCCAGTATTCCACCACCCTCATTTTTTCGAACTACTAAGCGGTCAGCAGCTGGTGGATAATTTCTGCGACTCAAATCAGGTATCAAATATCAAAAAAATAAAGTGAGTACCACGTGACATCAGCAATGGTTTTTGAGTATTTTTTATTATAGCCGGCTGCCTGAGTCATTGACTACTTCAATTCAATTTATAAAATTTTGTAACACAATAATAAATGAAAATAATTAACTAAAATATATGTAATGATCTTCTATGTGTTATAGGATACCACCTGTAAGAGTCCAGCTCTTTTGACGGGGCAATCTACTAAGGCCAAAATTGATATAAATAATCATACATATACGAATACTAACCAATTGACAAGCAGTTTCAATCAAATCATACTAATACCCGTAATTCAAATTTCAGATAAGTGTTCGAGCAGTTGAGTAAAGGCTGGTCGTTCATGTTCACTCTTTGCAATAATTAAAAACTTGTTTTAATATGAGTGTTCTGTTGAATCCAGATAAAACTAACAACTACCTCTAGTATCTTGTCCCTGATGTAGATCTTGTTGGACTGGTGTGCAGGAGCTCCGTGTGTGAGAGACGCTATAGACACACCCACCTCCTCCTCCTCTTCTCCAACCTCCTCACCCTAGTAACAGGAGTCTGTTAACACAGGTTAACATTGTTCACATTGTTAACATACCTACCGTACAGCGACACTTATTTCTGGTAGGTAAACACCTAATTTCTCACAATTTGGACAAAAAGAAGAAGCCTCCCCACCTCGACTCTCCCGAGGAGTTTGAAGCCGAAAGTCCGGTTCTCCCTGGTCAGTCTGACACAGACCTTCTCCCCCACGTCCAGGAGACCCCCAATACCCAGCTCGTTCCTCAACCTCTTGATCTGGTTCCGCAACACTTGCTCCTTGCTCTCGTGACTTTCTCGTAGGAGACGGAGTTGCTCCTCAAGGTCGTCTATCTTACCGTACGAGTCGTTCAGCTCCTGATTAGAAAGTAGCAATTAGTAGTTGGTGATATCTACTTATTTGCAAATAAAACTGTGATTAGACTTACTTAGATATCTGGATGTTTACAAGTTGAGAGAAATCACCTGTTTAAGATATCGTACAAATTATAATAAATGTTAACAGCAGGATTATTATTATTATATTTAGCCATATGATTGTTCATATCACTTGCTTATCCACCTCACGTGACCAACCGCCTCGTAATATTGTGTGAATCTGGATAGATTTGGTCTAGTTGTTGAGCAGCTGATGTCCAATCTGGACACACAATCAGCAAGGATGACAGGGAGTATCTTTTATTTCGTCTTCACCACAAAACTCCCGAATAAATAACAAATCTACAAAAATACACCTGCACGCCAAGATGTTTTGTTTTGGAGATGACGAGATTTTCTGAAACTCTGACGTGCAGTAACCTTGCTTGTCATTTATACAGTATCTTACCACAGCATTATACAATTGTCGTGAATATTGGCACTGATATTAAGTAGAATTACCTAACAATATCAAGTATAATTAACTGACCTGTCTCATACGCTCGAAACAATCGTGAGTGTTGATCTGGGTGTTGAGTACTTTCAACCTGCAACCCTTCTTACAGGTTATCATGCTGCTGTTTGAACACGTGCTGCTCGTGTCTGAGTCTGCTTTCTGGGTTTGGAGGTTCGGGTGAGAATATCATTACCTGAGATACCCTCTTCCAAAAAAGAATTGTCCCCGTTTGGTATGGTCTCAGGCGGACGCCAGAGTCTGGCGGCCAGACTAAATACCGCTATGAAGTTGCAGTCATCGTAAACTAGATACTGTGATGAATGATGATATGTGTTTACTATGAAGTTATTGTTAATGTAAACTACTATCTAGTCATTGTAGATATCGCTATGAAGTAAGAGCCACGGCTAACTGAGAGTTTAACTAAAAACTATAGCGTTTCGACTGTTAATGGTTTTAACATAGTACCAAGCATTGACCCTTAACGACAGTCCAACATCGACGCTATAAGGTCTAGGTGAAACTGAAAGATACAAACGCAAGCAGACTTAATTGCGGCAACGTCGCATCACAGAGGCAACATTTAAGTGCGGTGAGTGCGATTTCGCACAATTTCCAGTTCTCCGCACAATCCGCACAATTCTATATTATCCGCATAATTCCGCATATTTTTGGTTTCACCGCATATTTTCGCATATTTTCCCAAAAATCGCACTTGAGCGCATAAAACCAAAATATTTGTTGTTGTATCATGGTTTAAAAATTGGGACCTTTTCGTCTCTAAAATTGGGACATTTTGGTTTCGACGTACTAAATGGAATTTGGGACGTTTTCGTACCTTGCCAATGGGAATCTGGGCCGTTTTCGTACCTTGCTGATCGGAATGTGGGACGTTTTCGTCCTTAATGATCCGAATCTGGGACGTTTTCGTCCTTGCACTTGACAAGCCTTACTCGGAATGTAGGACATTTTGGTACTTGTTGCTCGGAATCTGGGACGTTTACGTCCTGGACTTGGGACATTTTCGTCACTTTGGACGTTTTCGTCAGTAGCTGAAGCTTGGCCAATACACATCATTTACCGATGTTGATCGTAATAGCCAATACTTGTTGCTAAGTATCCAATCGTCATATCACGTTACACTTTGAGTTTTTATGCTTAAATGGACCCAAAAAATAAGCTTTAAATGCCGCACAATCACCGCACTTTTATGGAAATTTCGCCGCAATTTCGCCGCATAATTTGACAATTATCGCCGCACTCTGCCGCACAATTCGCCTTTTTGAGCAAGTGCGGCACCGCATTATTTGCGATTTTTGACCGCACTTAAATGTTGCCTCTGTCGCATCAAGAACTCTGATGAGTGCTGCGTGTTCCTAAACCTGGACGACTAATTGTCTAGGGCCCAGTTATGTCCTTTCTTGTTGACTCATTTCCAGAATCGTTTCTAAGTGTTTAGTCGTAGAGTCTTTACAACAACAATCTACACGGACTGCGGACACCAACATTGTTAATTTTCCGCTATTTTTCGCTAGCTAGCCACTATACTATTATTGCTAGCCACCTACTATGTTATAAGGCAGGCCTTTCCGCTAATGCCCGGAATTTTATAACTGTCTGCTATCTTCCGCCAGCATGCAACCAGATTAAGTATAATGAACCCGGCCATACAGAGTACAAACATATGGACATGACTCTTGTACAATGTACATACCGTGCAGTGTGCGCCACGCATCACGCATTTACAATTGATGTGATCCCTTACGCCAATTGAATTACTTTACGTAGGAGCAGCTCCAAAAGCTCGTTTACGTGGTTACAAACGTCTTGCGGAGTTTAACACATACAGGCCTTTGTCACACCGGACACCGCCAAATTTACCTACCTACCTACCTACCCATCCACCCCAAAATCCGACCACTTTAAACCATCTACTTTACTTTTTTGCCTTCGGCAAAAAAGAAGAGATGGAAAAAATTTGTTAAAACGGTACAATACGTTAACAATGCAAGACCAGTAGTTATATCAGAACACTCAATGTAAAGTTGGCATACCTTCAAAATGGAGACTGGAGCACGTTTAGGCCTGGGCTGGGCGAAGTTTATAACATTGTTGGGGGATCCATTGGAAGTTGCCCAACTTGCCGTTGGAGCCATCTTATTCTGTACTCTACATGATGTCGTCAACATCTAGAGGCCATATCACCTTAGCAGGACATTTTATGTCAGACAAGTTTCTCTGTCATACCTAGTCATGCAAGGTGTTGTTTACACTTAACAAATGTATGACCAATGTTCATTGTATCTGAGATGCACAGTGCATTGATAAACTAAAAATTCTTATCACTGTGGTAATCACCACTGCAAAAAAGTTGTATGGCGGTAGGATTTCTACTTAAATCATCAATCGTTCTAACCGAAATTTTTCTGAGGAACAAAATTTAAATTCAATTTCAGTTGCAATTTTAAATTTTTCGGTTGAAACTATGGCTTTCGTCTAAAATTGGACGTTATTATGCGGTTCAGAACTGATGTTTCGGTTAGAAACTGATGTTTCAGTCTACATACTGATGTGATTTTACGGCTAGAAACTGATTTTTCGGTTAGAAATTTATGTTTCGATCAAGAAATGCGTGGCCACAGAAAAATCGCCTCCAAACGAAAAATACTTCTGACCGAAATTTCTGAAATCATCCTACCAGTAGAAAAAACTTTTTGCACCTATGGACTGGTAATTGCCGACGGCTCGTATCAAACAATGAAAATTTAAAAATTGTAATTAAAGCTAACGGCGATAAAAATTGAATAATTCAAGAATCAATTAAACTTTTCTTGCATAATTTCTAATACCAACCGAAGAAACAATATCTACCATTAAACATGCAATGTTAAAAATCCCATAACAACTCAAAACAAGCAAATTTAGTAAAAAAGATTTTGTTGATAGGCGACTGAAATTTTACATGTGAATCATTCCACCCCTTCTCTTTTTATCAGCGCCTCGTTTGCGATTGTGATTACCACGACTACTTTTATTTTCATTGTCTCTTCTCCTTTGTTGTAAAACTTTGGAGTCAGCTTTCTGCCCCTTCTTGTCTTCAACTCGGCTGGATCCTTGGTTATTTCGACCACGGCCCCTTGCTCTAATCGAGTCTCGATTGCTTATTTGAGGAGCATTCGTTCTTTGACTGGTTTGTTGGTCAGAAGAAGTGGAGCCATTTTGTTCTTTGTCATCATCTTCCTCCTTCTCTTCCTCTACTGGCAATGGAGCATTAAGTGGCTTTATGACAAACTCTGAAGGCTCATCAGTCAAGTTACTATCTGTTGCTGCAACTAATCCATCATAGGTATCATCATACTCATCTTCATATTCATCATACTCGAAATTAAACTTCGGATTTGAATTGAGAAAAGATTTTGTTGTGATTCCTTCACTTACATTTTCACGAGATTTCTTACCAATATGTATGCGATCAAAGTTCAGTTCATGAGGATTGTTAAACACATCGAACTCATCATTATCAAATATATTTTGTCTTGTGGAGAGTATTGATGACACTTTGTCTGCATAAGATTCAGTAGCAGATGTTAAATTTTTCGAGGAAAAATCAACTTGTTCAGTTGAATTGTTGCGCTCGGTTGCATCAATAAATGAATCTTTTGATGAACAGGGCTGTTGGTCATACTGAATTTGTTTGTCAGTTTGGGATTTCAAGGATTCGAGATGAGGAGGCAAATTATTCTCTAGAAGTGCAGAGATCACTTCTTCACTGGAAAAAGAGTAAGCAGCTAGGCATTCACGAAGGAAACTGTCACTAAATTGGGGAAAAATGTTCTTGATGTTAGTTAAGAGAAACTCGATATTTTCAGGCTCCCCTTTGCTCTGAGATTCACAGCCATTGAAGTTATTTTTCTCTGTGATCCTCGGAGAATGATTAGTCCCTTCATAATGTACTTTGTCCAAGTCTCTAGAATCCCTTTCAGGACTTTTCTCCACCTCAATTGCATTAAGAATGTAATCAAAATGATCCTGACCAACTTCTGCCTTAGAATTTTTTATCAAAGCAAATGTTTTTGCTAGGTTACACTCATGATAGTACTTAGTCATCAACTGAACATCTCCAAGAATAAGGGAGAAGTTTGCAATAAATTGTTCAGCACAACGGGTGTGTTCATCTGCTGTTAAAGTATCATCCAGCAATTGATCCATCAGACAAGAATGCCATATTACACAATGAAGGAGTCTTACTGTGGCCAATTGACCACGATTTATTATTGACTTAAGAGACTGCAAATCTTGAGCTGGTGTAGACATCTTCTTGAGTTTGGTTTTGATATCATGAAAAAGATGAGAATAGATAGATGCAAACGATGAAATCAGTTCAGATGCATCAAAATAGTTGCCTGTAGGTGGATATGTCGAAAACAGGCAAATCAATGACATGCATGTATCATAGTAGAAGCAAAGTAAATCATAAAGTCCAATTGTTGTCAAAGCTCCATCATACTTTGTTATTACACTTGCTAAGACATTGTGATGTAATTGCTGTGCAACAACCTTTAAATCATCAACATAGCTTTCTTGCTTTGTGAATATATTTGTTAGCATCTTGTTTACCAGAACACCGTTACCACCATACGGATGACCATATAAACTGCAGATATCAATAATCTTTGGGATATCAAACATGTAGTTCTCATAGATTGTAAATCCAAAAGCATCAGGAGTCAAAAACTGATCTTTAGATTCTTTGTCAGTTGACATACGCAGAAGGGTGAGAAAGATAAGTTTGTTTAGCTTCTTGTGAATTGCAAGAAAATTTTCTGGAATGCTCCAAATATCCCATGATCTGGGTGCTTTTTGTAAATAAGTTGACAACATAGAATGAAGAGTTGAATCATGAATGAGTTGAACCCAAAACCCTCTGTGTGAAAGAGAGAGTAATGTTTCCAAATCATAGCACAAAATCTTGATCTCATCAAGCCACTCCCTTAAAATTGGACTATCACTTTTCTCATGAATCGGGAAAGCATTATATTGCAAGAAGTTTATTTCAAGCATGAAGCATCTGTCAAGGGCTGAAACGACCTCAGCCTGCCCATTTTCTCTAGTTATGGATATTTCCTGCTGATCAAGTGGCAAACAAGTCATCCTATGGATAGAAAAAGTGATAAAATTGTACCTAATTTGTAATGCAGAATCATCTAAAAGGTAGAACCTAATATTGGAAAGAGGTTGGGTGGAGTGAAGTGATAATCAAATATATTTTATCTTATTTTTACGTGCTGTACATAAAAATACTTGTTTTTCTGAAATAATACTTGTTTTTCTATAAATTTTTTGACAATTTGGTTTTAGTCAGGGTCTCAGGGTTTCTAAAATATTGATAGAGAATGCTCCATAAAAAGCTCTAAACACTATAGGTCATCTCTGAGCTAAAGTTCTACCGAATTTCTAGGGCAATGGCCAATGCACTATTTAAGTTACAGTTCTAGCAAGCACCACCCCATAACCCTGCAACCTAGGCATAGTAAACAGGCAGGAAAACAAGTATTTTTAGAAGAACAGGGAGAATAAAACCAGCAACTTTGTACGCCTCGGATCTGTGGCAGATCTGCTCAATTCCGCAGCATATTCCGCCAGAACATTCCTTTCAGCGACACTTAATTGTTTTCTTCAACTTAATTGTTTTCTACACCAAAATTTTGTCTGCCAATCAGACTTAAAGCTAAGTTCAGCAAGTTGGTGGAATAGTTCGGCCGAGACTTGTTCCGCCATAAAAAGTTGGCGGAACTATCCTGCCGTGGAATAGTTCCGAGCAATAGAATTTGCTGATTCCACTGCAACTAAGTCCGAAGTTGGTGGATTATGCCAGAGACTTAGTCCGCCGTTGATGGATTAGGGTTAGGGTTCCAGGCGGAAAGGGTTTAGGGTTAGGGTTAGGGTTGGTTGGTGTTAGGGTGAGGGTTAGGGTTAGGGTTAACCTAACCCAAACCTAACCCTAACCCTTTAACCCTAGGGTTAAAATTTAGCGGCGGAAAAAGTTCGGCCAAGTTCCGCCGCAGACAAAGTTCTGCGGCCGACAAAGTCCACAGGTTTTATTCCTGAAACAAGTACAACAAGCAAAGTGGTGTTCATACATGATATATCATCATCCTTTCCAGAGGTTGACTGGCCCTGCTACCAAATTGAAACAGCTATCAGCACTTTGAAACAATCCTGTCAAGGCAATCGGTAACTTGAAACCACTGAGGGTTGCCACCATCCTATTGTAAATTGTTAGTCCGCTCCACTAACACACCAGTTCACCCAATTTAGTAGGGGTGCGGTACTAAGCGACATTCAGTTCATCACCCATATCATGTGGGTGATGAATTTCTAAAGCACGCTTGCCTTAATAGCAATGTTAGCATATTTTTCGTTGGTCCGAATAATGAATGTATCCCATTTCCGTTGTTATTTTAGGTCAAATCACAGGTCACTTAGCATCAAGAATATATTTATGTATACTAACTTAAGCGCTTAACGCCCCCAGCCCCAAAGACAAAATCAACTAGGGTGCACGAGGAAAAAATCAACAATGCGTAAACATAATGCTGATCAAATTTGTTGATGAAAGTGCTCCTTGAGGGATCTAGAACTTTGAGAATAGATCCAACGTTCTGAATTACAACTTTGGTCAGTAATCTCGAGGTAGATCGTTTTATTGTGCACGTATGCCGTGGTTACGTTACATATATCAGTACACGTGTGTATGAACTGTCAGCTTGCATGTTAAGGCTCTATCACGGTGTTTCATGGCAAAGAGATACCATTACCAAAATGTCACGTGTGCCGGTGCCTGCTATTGAAAGCTCATATCCCATGGCCTTGTCCCACTCTTAATCAATCTGCGTATCATGCCATCGGGGTATGCAATCACATCATGCTGATACACGATCGTGTGCTGAACAATAGAGGAATTATATAACTGTAAAGATTCTCCATACAGGATATCTTTATGAATTGTTTAACCAAAGCCTTTTTGCGTAGCAGCCGTAATATCTTGGTTGTGTGAACGCGTTTTAAAAGCATTTGATTTCTTTGTTGTCATTATTTTTTATTTGTTGCGGTGATACCCGTCTCTCGCAGCTCTTTTTATTAGAACGGTATAGTAACCGAATATATTTTCGTTAATTCTTTTGGGCCGAGTTCTATAAGTATTTGTTCTCATTGTTGAGCAAAATCCACAAATGCCATTAAATTTAAAGAGCAGCAATATATTTCAATTTTGGCATTCAGAATGGCACCCCTAGTAAGTATTATTAGCCAATGCAATTAATTGATAATATCTGAAGGGTTTATTTTGTCAAACGTTGCCTGACCTACTGCCGCGATGTGGCAGCCCCCGCAACTCAAAGCAAGGTTTATTTATATGTATAGCATTTATCTGATTTCACTTTCATATTGCATATTGCAAAATTTTGCCTGACGTTTGACAAAATGTCATCCGTTTATTAACGTTCGTTCGCCAGAAGAGAAGCAAGCTGCGAGCCACGCGCCGCGCAAGTCGGGTAACACCTCGACAACCTGACGTTTGAGGCAACGTGATTGCTCTAACCAGAGCCCTATTTGTGCGCGTGCGTAAGCACCTGGTTGGGTGAACCAAAACTCATAATTGCACAATGGCAATCGATTAAAATCAAATGTACGTTTAATTGATCAACTAACAATTTTGTTTAGTAAAATCGAACGCTCTGACACATTTTGCCAAAGCTTGACAACAGTTGATTTTCGATCGATAATTAGTCATAGTTCTGTTAGTGTACTGATTTTTTGAATTTGAATATTAAATTTGTGACACTGTATAGTATAATGACAATAAGTTCATAATTAAGCGGTACAATTAGGAACGGTATTCTTGGGGAAGTGTCTCAAATTTTCGATACTTAAACACCTCATTCCTCAAAATTTATGGGCCCTAGCTTAGTTGTCGGTAATGAAATACTCACAAATTGTCCTATGGATACAGATTGATCTCCAAAAACAAAGGTAGGAGCCTTCAATTTAGAGAAATGGGGTTTAAAATTTGAGACACCTCCCCACGAATACCGTTCCTAATTAAACAGTACAATTTAATGACGCTAATGTTTTTTGCTATGGTTTTTCAGGGTCTCTTCGTCTCCAGTCGTCTAAGTCCGTAGTTGAAAGGCATGGCCTAAGTCTTTCAGGAACTGCTATCCCACTTTGTTGATAGAAATTTGAGCTGTTGTACAATTTTAGTGCTCACTGCTCATGTATGAGAACAAGTTAGAATTTGCACTTACTTTATGCTCAATACTACCCTTTGGACAAAATGAATTAGTTCTGAGGTCATAGCACTGATTCTAATATTGTTGGTGGTGTAGTGGTATCTATCCTGACTTTCTATGCTGGGGATTGGGGGTTCGATTCCCAGATCGCCAATCCTAGAGGAGTGCGCTAAAAGCATTTGACTATGCAATCTTTCCGTTAAAAGGGATTCTGTTAAAGTTTCTAGATTCTTCTAGGAGCCCCTTCAGTTTAGCTGTGAAAGCCTGGATACAGGTGTTATGAATACAAAATCTGCAATTTTGCCCGTCTAATCAAGGAACATCTTTTAATTGATACGATAGGGCTATGTTAATTTGGAAAAAGTTACCTATGTGGTTTCTTGACATTTTACCCGTGGAAACATGACATCTTTGTTTGATAGATTTGAATAAATTTGCATGCTGCTCATGCGATTTAGCCGATGGGCCAATAGGGCATGAAGAGAAACAAACATTTCGAAAAATTACTACAAACACACATATCGTTCTGGTAAATGCAATTGCAAATTTAGGTCACTCCCTTAGACAGGATAGCCTGAGATGCTCATGTCCTTTTCTGTAACCCAGAGCCACTCCGTGCCGAGTCACTAAACTAGCTGTAGGGAGGTTAATCTTATGAGCCAGGGAGTGTGCATTTCCAGCTGAAACTGTTCCAGACGCAAACCCCCGTCTGTGTGGATGGAATAAATGAAACCACTACACTGCCCAGCCAACACCTGCTTCGTAAGAATAAAATTCTTTAGTAATTTCACTGCACAAAACATGCAAAACTGTGAAAGAGGATATAGCAAGATAAAGTACTGAAACATGAGCAGCATACATGAACTTATAATATCCTCTGTTAATTTTCCATCCAAATCCCTGTTGTGAAGCCAGCCTGGAGAGAAAGAGAGAGATGCCTACATAATGTGATAATCCTATGAGATTTGGGGATTTGGGTGTGTGCTCATGATTTGAATCATCTGGAGGAATTCTGGAGCTCGCAATGCAATCAGATCACACGTATACATGTGTACCCTAAAACCTAATCTAGAAACAGAAAAATCTGTAATATATGTTGGTGCCTATTATTAGCCATCTATATGGTACGTAGTTCAACTCACTAAAAATTCTCGGCCCTCCTCCTGGACTCTACTTAATCACTCATTGAATTAGTTCACTAATATTGCTGTAGAACAAACCTTCCACAGTGTAATCCACTTTCCAGTTTGATTCGATTAAAAGTTGCATATCTTTTACAGTGATCCAGCATCACAAGAACAGCTTTAATTTATAGAAAACAAGTTAAATTTTTCGAAATTACTTCGATAGTTGTGCAAAACTTCAAATTCTATTCTACTTTATTTTGAGTGATACATGGGAATCATGTGGTTGCTGGTTAATGGCTAGTACATTTACTTCAATGCGGATGACCAGGGTTGGATGTAAGATTGGTCGCAAAACCATTGTGTGAATGGTAGAGGCTTCCAAAGTGACACAAGTTCTACATGGTGTGGAATTGCACAGTGGCCATTGGGCTAAAGAATTCCTAAGATTAGCACCTCAACCCCTAGCTGGCTAAAGTCGACTTGAGTCATTTTTGATACATGCTATTTAACAAATCTGTAGTTTATTTTTCCTATTATTTAAATAATTTGCTCCTTTATGCAGGATTGGCTGCACTTCATGAATATGGACGGCAGTGCCAGTCCTGAAGTTGAATCTCCTGATGAGAAAGATAACACTAAAAATGTTACATTGGCTCAGGAGATAGATCCATCCTCTTCTGACATTTCTGAATCTACATCAGATATTCCACTTTGCAATGATGGAGATGCTGTTAATCTGCAATCCACCTATTTAGAAACACTAGCTTCTCCTGATAACAAAGTCACTGGAATACCATCCTCCCATGATGTTTCTACACCAGCCTTCAGCTTTTCTGATGAAATAACAGAAATTGCATCTGTAAAAGATAAACTTGTAAAACATGATGATCAAGTCAAGGAAGCAGCTTCTTGTGATATGGAGTTACCATCTTCCCATGAAGTCGTTGAACCAACATCTGATGAAAATACATCTGATTTATCATCATCACATCATGTGGTGTTTGAACGCACAGAGTCCATTAAAGAGAACCCATTTAATCGGATGACAATGCCTAAAAGTAACATTATAGATGACAATGAAAACATTAAAGACCCTGTTTCAGAAGAAGTTCCGAAAGTGGAGGATGTGGAGGTAACAAAACCTGTTGATCAAAATAAAGGTCAAAAATCGCCGATGGTAGTTTCTGTGGGAACAATAGAAGTGAATGGTTCAACTCAATATGAGGACATCAATATCATGTCTAAGGGAAGCACTGATAAAGAAGAAGAACCAAAATTGAATAACAATGCAGCGGGTGATAAAAATGTTAAAGATTATGAGAGTTTAAGAGACCTAAGGTTTTCTTCTATTAGTATTTATGATAAACCCCATTTCGAAGAGGATATTGTCATAACAGTTGATGACGCCCAAAAGCATGCTGCTGAATCATTTGTTTCCTACAAAGTTGTCACCAAAACAACAAGAGAGAGCTTTTTACAGCATGAATTCCATGTTCGGCGGCGTTATCAAGATTTTCTCTGGTTGTCTAATATCATGGTTCAACATTACCCCTCCAACATCATTCCTCCTTTACCTCAAAAGAAAATGTTCAATAAATATGATCCGAGCTTTTTGCGATTAAGGCAATTGGCTTTAAACAAGTTTCTTTGTAGGATTGCTGAGCATCCAATACTCTCTGCTAGTGAGCACTTTTTTACTTTTCTGTCTGCAAAACAAGTTGAATTGATTGAGCAAAAGAAAACAACTGCACTCAAAAAGTTCACGATACCTCAACTGCCTATTGCAAATGTTGAAAGTCCATTTAAGACAACATCTGAGTACATTGAGGAGTTTGGAAAGGTGTTGTCTACACTATCATCACAGTCAACAAAACTGGATAAAGAGCAAACTGAGCTTGAAAATGCCTTACAAGCATTATCACCAAGTCTGGCTCTCTGGGCAAATTCAGAGGTTTGATCAAAACTTTAACAGTTGTTACAATGATTCATGGAAATACATAAGATATACTATCAGTAGTCAATGACTAAACACGGTTATTTGACATAAATGACAAGATGGCGACTGGACTTGGGACCAGTTCACAGTACATTACATTAATGCCCTCTGAATACCATCCGCTAGCTCAAATTATTTAATTAATAGTTGTTGAAAGTATTAAAACTATATTTTCAATTATCATTAAATACTTTGGATGCGTTTAAAAAATCATTAAAAAGTTATTTCTTCAACATTGCTTTTGAAAATGTGGTAGACATCTAAATTCAACCATAAATATTT
>JH152799.1:260097-290588 GCA_000226015.1 Mnemiopsis leidyi | reverse complement strand
CCATCCGCTAGCTCAAATTATTTAATTAATAGTTGTTGAAAGTATTAAAACTATATTTTCAATTATCATTAAATACTTTGGATGCGTTTAAAAAATCATTAAAAAGTTATTTCTTCAACATTGCTTTTGAAAATGTGGTAGACATCTAAATTCAACCATAAATATTTGTATTTGAAAAGGCCACGCTTACATAACCATGTTTTTATGATCTTTAAATTTAAATATTTGGGATTATTTTAACAAAGAGTTGAAGCGTGTAATAAATGCCAGCATTTATTTATTATTTTATTATGTACTGAAAATTCATGTTTATGTGAAGAACTTAAATCTCTAGTGGTACGATTCATTTCAGGGTGACCTAGAACCAACATTATCAAAGTTAGGAGAAGTTGTTTCAAAAAATGGTGAAGAGTTGGGGAAGCTTGTTGCAACTAAGGAAGAAATATTTTCCGAAGGCATCAAGGAGTACCAGCTCTACATAAACACAGTGAAAAATGTGCTGAAGACACGAGATCATATGCAGGTTTGTTATATTATATTAATCACTAATCATTTAGAAGAATGATTAAAAAACTAATTTTTAGAAAAATTTTGCCATTTAAGATAATTAACTGTCTCTCTCGGTTCTCTTACTATGAATATATTCTTATATTGTATACAGGTACTTATGACATGTTCGTTTATTATGACACGTTCGTTAATTAATTATTTATGTCATATTGAATCTTTTGATTAAAAAAGATAAGTTATCATTTTCAATCATTCCATGTCAGGTTACAAAAGACTATTTTACTGATACTGTACTTTCAAAACAAAAAGAGTTAGAAAAGCTTGAAGCCAGTGAACCAGGAAAGTCAATTGCCACTTTCTTTGGAAAAAGTCCTGCACAAGTCAAAGAGGAAAAAATGAGCAAGCTTAAGAATGAAATCACGAATCTCAGTGCAAATGGAGAGGTTTGTCGATCATTGCGATAATTGTATTTTTCTATATGCTACATGTCGAATTTTAGATCTGAAATTAACATTAGCTAAAATATTTATCATTAGGGGCATTAAATTCAAGAAAATTATTGTGATGTCTTAAGTAGCAATACCTATCAATATTTATCAAGTTTGGTAGAAATAAAATAAACGCATGCTCCTCAATCAGACTGCTGGTGATGAGCTTGTTGTGGCTAGTGCTTCTATCAGATCAGATATCGAGCGCTGGAAAATAAACAAAGAAAAAGATTTTAGAAACTTGTTGGACTGTGTAGCAGAATCAAATCTGCAGTGTTGCAGAAAATCTGCAGAACTATGGGAATCTCTTATCCAATTTATTGATGATAAAGAAACGTGATGCTTTTACTAAAATTCTCAAACTATTTTTAACATGTTGTGTTTAAAAGAATATTTTGTTACGGTCCAATCTACATATATTTAGATGCTTCAGCGAACTTGCGAATGTTCAAATTCTTGATTTTGACCCTCAAATTTAGACTTAAAATTCTGACTCACTCCTGCCTTGTAATATTAAACTGTGAAGCTAAGTTTGCAAGCCAGAATTGAAAGAAATTAACTTTGACTTTTTGTTCCTTATACTTATTACTTATGGTTTGCTGTTAGATTGGTTAGATCTCGTCTCTGATTGTTTTCAACCTCTATTCGATCTGACTACTTGAATCAATGCATGATAAAGGCTCTAGATACCTATAGGGACTTTACTTGTGATTTCGCTTTTTGCTTCAGATGGGTGTACAGTTTTCAGAAATTTTTTATGTGTGAACCAGTAAACAATATCGTATTGTGCTCAAACCTTTTTCATATTTTTAGTAGGTACATAGTTGTGATCATTTTTGATTTTACATAATTGGGATATTTCCCGTGATGCAATGTAGAGGTAATCAGATTTATTTTTTGTTCTTTTATTGAATGACAAAGTAAAATGTGCTTTTGTAAATTTGAGTTTGTTTTTCATAGTACTGATGCTTTGAATTACTGTATATCATTCTGTTGATTTTGATGTTGTTTTTGTTGTCGATTATAAAGATGTTTCATTGACTGCACGATCAAGTTGTTGTTTATCCAATTTCCTTTTAAAAAGGCGCGTAAATTCGAAACCTTTTTTAATTTTTACCAATTCCATCATTTCTGATTATGTTTGTTTTTAAACTGTTTTTAGAAAGTTAACATGTTACCTCTAATTTTATAAAACCTAATATTTCATCCCAACCAAACTTTCCAACTCCATCCAGGGATGTTTGTGTGTGTGGAATGTGGTTCACAAAACCAACACCTCTGTGAGCAGATATCCCCCTCAGTTCTAAAACTGTCCCAGTGCGAGTTGTGTGATGCTGTGGTCGACAAGTACATAGAATATGATGGGGTTCTGGTACTGTTGGATATGTTGCTCCTCAAAACTGAGGTCTATCGACATGTCGTCTTCAATAGGAGGTTAGTTCGGTAAGCCATCTACATTAGATATACAGTAATAATGATTGTGAATTGGGTACTTATTGGGTTAATCAGTCATCATCTTGATTGAAATAACGAAAATATTCATAATGTCATATCTTGTGCTGTCAAACAAACATTGAGTGATTTAAGTTATTTGTATCATTATTTGTCATTTAAAATTCTCTTACATTGACGAAACCAAACCGTTAACAGACAGATAGGGGGAGAGCGTGAGGTGTATACAAAGTACAGTAACGGAACAAAACCCCCACCCCCTCGCCCCTCCGACTCCTCCTCTTTCCTCCACTACTACACCCGCACCACCATCCTCCTCTTCCTCTCCTCCCTCACTGCAGACACTTACACCACCTGGCTTAACGATAAGCCTGATGGCAAGCTGAACCTCCAGGTTTTAGAACTCAAGTTTATCGTCAGACTTGCTGAGGTGCTAGCTCAGACATGTTCCTTCTACTTGACTGTCACACTGTTGTGTGTTCTGATATTGGGAGTACGGGATATCGGCAATCTGCTGTCCAGTCTCGTTGTATCTTCCTTCGCAAAGTTATTCGCAATTCCCAGCGCAATGTGGTCCCAGAACACCAACCTCCTGATTCTTTCTTACATTTTCGTCCTTGCTAACAACATGGTCGTTATCAGAGTTATGTCAGATAAGCGTGTCAGATCTGGTCTAATTGTTCTGTCAGGGTTTGTGGTAGAACGGTATGTGTCCTACAGACTTTGTCAGAATGTCTGGCCCTGGGATACACTCGGGGTCTACAACAAGATATTCAGGGATTCAAACTCTTCTCTTTCTATAGAACAGTCTGGTTTGGATGAGAACTTTTACTGGTTTTTCCCGCCGGTCGGTCGAGAACACTTATAAATTACATCAATCAGCGATGAAAATGTTGTGTAGTGCAACCCAGATACCTGTCTTTGCTAGGTCATTCACCCACGTTATAAAAGGATTCGGCGAAAATTACAACCATCCTCCGGGCGGTAAAAATCTGGTTGCATATGCCAAAAACAGCTCATTTCGTTTTACATTTAGCATCCGGGATGTCGCGTTTTATATCGTATTTAAACTATTCCCCAGATCGTAGGTTTAGTACTGTAGAGCATCTGTAATTACAGGATACCCGCACGTTCCGAAACATTGCTGTTGTACAGGCGGACTGCTAAGACTTCTCTTCCCTTCGTTTTTAGAAGATTACCTAATGCCGTATTTAACGTTTTCTTGATCTGCCTCTGAATTTTGACGATATGTCATTCTGCGTGTACATTTTACGTTATTTTTTGATATAATTTACCGAAATTGAATGATTATGGCAAAGTGTTAACTTATTTTTGATTATAATTTTGTTCACAGTTAGCTTTAATTTGAATTGTCTTTCGGGTGCTCAATGCGACAAGCTGTCATAACAACACTATGGCCTCCTTTTTAACACTCTAATTTTGTACAACATGTCCAGACCTGTAAACAAACAAATATAATGCCTCAATGTAGATTTATTTATAGGTTTGACTATGGGTGAGAGTAGTAAAGTGCCTGTCATTGAAACCTCTCCTTTAAGGTAATGCTTATATTTTCACTACTTTTACTCTTTTTGCTTCACTCATGCTTCAAATGTTAATATTGAATAACAGATCTTATATTAGGTCCAAATATTTCCTAAAATTATTTAGCGGTATTGACTAGATCTTAAATAACCAAATGTTTCCCAAAATTATTTAGCTGTATATTTATATCATATGTGACTAGGGCATCGAATCGATACTATCGATAGTAATGTTTTACTTTTTCAGAGTATGTAGTGGTGGTAAGAAGTATGTCAAGCTAAACGTAGGTGGATCCCTCTTCCAAACAACCCTCCAAACTCTAGTCAGTTCGCGCCATTCTCAAGGTTCTATGTTACAGAGAATGTTTAGTGGAACTATTGATGTTCTTACTGATGAGGAAGGTCTGTTATGTACAAATATTCTGCTGTCAATGTTCTTATATCGTTATGTAGATGTAACTACTATTCTGTAGATATTCCTAGTACTGTGGCTGCTGGTATCTTTTAATCTTGACTGCAAGAGTATAAACCTGTATCTTGCGATTCACCAAATCACATGTCTTATTTTATCTACGATGAGTTAAAAGTTCTCTGTGTTGATGCTCTCAACGTTCTACCAAGAGAGATTAGCACAACTTTGATGTTACAGGTTACGTGTTGATTGACCGAGATGGAAAACACTTCGGTTCCATACTAAACTACCTCCGAGATGGCACAATTAGGATACCAACCAACAAACAAGATCTATACGAATTATTGGTAACAGTCCTTGCGACTTTAATAACGTTACATCGCTAGTATTTTCCTTTGTATCTCAAAGTTTAACTTTAAGTATGTCTCAAAGGACAAAACTAACTTTCTTCAAGTTTTCAACCCGGCAATTTTAGAAAGAAGCGCAGTTTTACCTCTTGGAAGACGTGACCAGACAATGCCAAGATGTGATAGACCGAGAAGCTAGTGAGAGCAGAGACCACTTCTTACTAGAGAACTTCAAATTCAAAATACCAGTACTTACTCTCCCCATGCCAGAAAAATTCTTCTTGTCCATCAAAGCACCAGTCGTCCGCTTTGCCTACAACAGATCCAATAACAAATATTCCTACACCGAGTAAGTTATTTACAAATCTATCGTCTTATTTACAAATCTATCGTCTTATTTACAAATCTATCGTCTTATTTACAAATCTATCGTCTTATTTGAAAATCTATCGTCTTATTTGCAAATCTATCGTCTTATTTACAAATCTAGCGTCTTATTATTTTTCTCGGAAAGAATTTAAATTTTGCTGAATAATGAATAACATAAAGCGTCTTTGTCATACTGTGACGCACTGATATTTAACTTATATTCTTAAAAGTCGTATAGCCATTTAATCTTGCTTTGTTAAGTTTAATTCTTATCGCAATACAGCATGCCTATAGAAAAGTTGGCCGTATAAGCTCACAAATCATTAACATTTTTGATATCTTCAATTCACACTGCGTGCTACTCTTACAATTTTGTAATGAGACCAGATAACATCTGTTTTCTAACTCTTATCTTCTCCAGGAAGTCAGTGGACACACTGCTCTGTAATATCGAGCTGTTCGACAAGTTGTCGTCTCAACATCACAACAGACTTTGCTTTATCCGAGATCTTAGCGGGAGAAATGAGATCTGTTGTTGGACTTTCTACGGGGGCGGCAAGAAACTTAGCGAGGTTTGACACGTAGTTTCTTTGTGGCTTTTTATGTAAATGTTTGATGAACATGCATCAAACATGAGAAATTATAACTTTAGAGGCTTGCCGCTATACACTGGTTTGCATTTGTAGTCTTACTATTAGGGTTATCACTCTTAAACTCTTTTTGAGTTGCACTTTATTTCAGATATCGTGTACATCGATAATGTACGCTACTGAGCGAAAGCAGACCAAAATCGAATTTCCAGAGGCAAAGATCCTGGAAGAAACCCTGAACTGTACGCTATATCAGAACAGTTCAGACGCGTCAGAGAACCAGGATCCTTATAACTCATATTGGGAGGACAGTGCACCGATGTGATGTAGGGATTAGGTTTTAAAGAGATCTCCAATGAGGTCGAGACAGAGTTAGTGTGATGTTCAGGCTATGTGCACGTGCAAGAGAATGGTCATGTGTACTGCCCGTGCACGTGCAAACGACAAGATTCCATTGCATTGCGCGATAACAGCTTGCCAGCCCTAGAGATGATGCACACGTGCAGTGCTGTGTGCACGTGCAAAACGGGATATTGAGATGGATCATGTGTGTGGTATCAGAGTTTCAGATGGACCTGCTGTTTAATGGGTGGCGTTTACTCGAATATTTTGGAAATTTGCGTGATTGATAGTTTAGATTGACTCCTAGGTGTACCTTATAGAGTTACTGGAATGTAGTTATGGCACGGACTTATGATCTGATAAGATATAGGTCACTGATAAAGAAATGTGACTAGGAACATCCCTAAATTTGTTTTGCACGTTAGTTTGTTGTAGAAATCGGAAGATGAAGTTTTATCTCAGTTGCAGTAAATTTTCATTTTACTGTCAACTGAACTTTATGTCTAAAAACTGTAGCAATTCTTTCATTCTTGTATCTTCATTCTTCACTTAGGTAACTTGCAATTCTTTCATTCTTGTATCTTCATTCTTCACTTAGGTAACTTGCATTCGAGTTAATAGCCACAATTATCACAATTATCACCATATAAAGACTCGCTGTAAAAAGAGGTTTAATATCTAAAACATATCATGCATTGTTTCTACAAGATACTTTGGTATGTAGTCTCCTTTGTTGCGAATAATTATTGAAGGTGACATTAACACGATAATTGGATACCTTAAGGTACTTAAATTGAATGGCATTTAGCGCAATTACCTATGTATATTCTTTGAATGTTAGTGTTTGATGATTTAATTGATAATGAATTTAAATTCTTTTAAAATAGTTTGATTGAAAACTGTTGGTGAAAATCAATGGTCTGTTGGGAACATTTCTTGTGTACGTTACATTCCAACTGTAAGAATATTGTAGATATGATAAGAGGCTGTTGCAGATGGTCGTTTTCTGAAACTACTACGGTTTACATTGCACCTAAACAAGCTCAACATAATTTAGGCTAGTTATAAGAAATAATTGATATTTCTTTTCTTTTAGAACGACACCGAGTTACATGACGTCTCTCGTTTAAAGTTGTAGAATTGTAAATTTTACTTAAATATTCAGAACAATCTCAAAGTTATTTTTAGTGTACTTCAAGCTGCTACGTTTCTTGAAGTTATTTTAAGTGTTCGAAAAGCTGCTATACATAGAAAAGCTCTGCTTTTTCCTGTTTACGTTGCCTTTTCATTTAAAATACTATAGATCAACGTGATGACTTTCATAGAAATATTCGATTTCAAAGTTAATTTAAAATTTTTGCTTCATTCACCACAGATTCTACAAAACTATAAACACAAATAAAAACAATAAAATACTTCACATTCTAACTAAAGTTTCTGTGTTAACAGGAACAATGTCAGCACATGGAATGTTTAGGGAGTTGGAGGAGGAGGTTTATCTACCTAAAGAAGAGTACGATAGAGTCATGGTCAGTAAAATTTTGTGCTAGATTTATTACTTATTTACTAATTAGTTATTAATCAATAACCCAAAGTTAGAGTTTTGTCTACAATACTTCACTTCGAGTTAATAAATTAAGTTCTGAGTTCGCTATTAGCTAACAAGTTTGCCTTAGCCCTGTGACTTGTTTATTAAAGTTTCTAGGTTTATTATTTTTCTAGTCTAGGACTAGTTAAATCTGCTACTAAAGACTCCTATCTCCAGAGACTACACGCCGCCTACCCAATACCTGCAGTAAAGTTCGGTCTTATCAAGCCTGTCTGTACAGAGGATCTAGAAGTAAGAGAGGAAGTGATAACTCCTCTACCTGACGACGAGGACATTGCACGTGCAGCGCGCGGGAAAGGGAAGAGCGTGAAGATCACGCCAAGTCCGTCACCCTTGTGGGATGTGGGAAAGGTGGTTGAGCTGTCACCGGATATCACCAAGATCACAGTCAGCGTGTCAGAACTTCGGAACAAGATCAAGAATATCAGCACTTCTGGAGGAAACTAAAGCTGGAGGGGAGTAATGCTAAGGATGGAATGGGATTTTAGATTGTCAGTTATTCAGATATCACGAATCAGAAGTTTGTAATTTATCCCCAGTATTTAATTACTGTACGATATTTATTAGATTTTACAGTAAACAATCATGAAATAATATGTACATAAAATAGGGACAGCCACAAGAATATTTTCTCAGAAATTGTATTAACTTATTGCAGATGTGCCATGTTGTTACATTTTTGTATTTATAAAATAGTATTTAGGCTGTGTGCTCTGTGGCAGACAACTGGTTTTGTCTAAAAAAGTTGTATTGTAAATATTTATGTAAATCTGTAATTTATTTTTTCAAATCGCTAGTGTTCTTTTGTCTAGAACAGTACGTAAATCTGTAGATGTAACATGTTTTCCTGTTAAAATAGAAGTTTAAAATCAACTATGATATAACTTAAAAGTTCTAAGATAAATTGAACTATCGAAGATTTGCAAAATTAAATCATATATATGCTTCGAACATATACAAGTGATATGTAAACTAGGAGTCAATATAAACCAATCTTTCTCAGGTACAGAAAATGAACTAAACCAAGAGAATGAACACTTCTCTTTACGAAACTAATCCTGATGTAAGAAAAGGTGTGGACTTTGCTCTAGAAGTCTTCAAGTCCTGCTTCGAAGACAAGACGTCGACTCCCACGAAAGAAAGTTCAGAAAACGCCATTGTCGAGAATAAAAGTTTTGTTGAAGTTAAGAACCCTTACCAAGTATCAGATACCTTGTCTTCAGAGATCGACCCCGGATTTGATTTGGAAACTTTCGAATATCAAGACAAGCAAGATGTCGGGGATGTACATATCAGTGACTTCGAGAAAAGTTCCTCCAAGCTCAAAAAGGAGAGAAAAGTAGAGCGAAGCAAAACTCTCGGGAAAAACTATTTTGATTTTAAACCATCTGAGATGACGGAGGAATTGAAGCGAGACTTGAAGATCATTAAAAGTAGAAACTTGATAGGCAAGGGGGCGTTCTCAAATGTGTCAGATTACAAGAAGAAACTTCCGTCAGCAGTGCAGATCGGAACAATTGTCGAGGATAAATCTGAATTTTACTCAAGCAGAGTTCCGAAGAAGATGAGGCAGAAAACCCTTGTTGACGAACTTGCAGCAGATTTTAACTTCCGTAAAAAGTTGAAAGACAAGTTCATGAAAATTCAGAGTAGTAAGCCCAAGCGATTGAAAGGGGGAAAGGGAAAGAAGAAACGTAAATGAGTCCAATGAATTTGGATTAAAACTGTCTTTTAGCTATTTTAATACAAACTCTAGGTATTTGTTTGATAGGGCTCTAATATCTTATTACAATCTGACGTTTAATTAAATGTTGTGGGATCCGTTTTAAAATAAAGAGATTTTTGAGTAATTTCTACATTCTTAATTTTAATTCTTATTCTTATATATTTGAAATGTCATTTATCGGCACCAGGATATAGTATATAAAGTTATACAAGCACTGACGTTCTTCAACCTAGAACTTATTGTATCGCACTCTTCATTTTTTCATTTGATACTCACTATCTAAAGATGTAATCCGATACCAGATACATATGGTATTGTCATTCTTGTGTTTTCTTACTACATTGCAGAAATTATAATCCTCTGCCAAAATTCTTATCGTAGGCAAGAAAAACCCTAAGTGCAGTGTTTTTCTGAAATTCGGAAGATGTTTATCAGCGCACAGTACGATGGGATGTATTCTATCAAGAAAATATTTCCTCGTATTTTGTAAATTACGGAAAATAAACAATCTTGCTAAGACTCTAAAATTTCTATCGATACACTGAAAACTTAACTCTCGTCATGTTTTCCAGGAAGCTTCTGTGAAGCATGGACGAAGAGGGTGACGGCTACAGATGGGAGGGAAACTACGAGAAGACTTGGGAACTTATCCAGGAAACTGATGGGGGTCTCGTAGATACCACAACCACCAATGCTAAGCGAGAGAAGAGACGTCTCATCCAGCAGAGACTGTCTAATGTTAAACTAGGGGTTATGAGACATGTTTTCTTGGTGCTTGATCAGTCTGTAAATATGGAGGATAATGATCTTAAGCCGAGTAGGTTTATTTGTCTGAAGAGACTTTCCGAGCAGTTCATCCTCGAGTTTTACGATCAAAATCCTATTTCACAGATTGGAGTCATTGTTGTGAAGAATGGAAAAGGGCAAAAAATATCAGAACTGAGCAGTAATATCAATAAACACATAGCGAACATAAAAGCTCAGAAAGCATGTGAAGGCCAGTTCTCTCTGTACAATGGACTGGAAATAGCATTCAAAACCTTGTCAAGTATGCCATCTTATGCTAGTCGTGAAATTGTCATAGTTGCAGGATCTCTGACGAGTGTGGATCCTCATCCTATAAATGACATGTTCACTCAGCTCGCTGAAAGCAATATCAGGGTATCAGTAATTGGGCTCAGTGCAGCTGTTCAGATATTCAGCAGAGTCTCCGCAGCAACAGGCGGCACATACAATGTGATGCTGGACGAACAGCACCTTCAAGAGCTGCTGAGATTACAGTGCGCGCCTCCAGCTGCCACGCCCACCATGGAACCTAGTCTTGTAAAGATGGGGTTCCCACCTCATGTCACGGAGGGTCCGTTATCACTTTGTCAGTGTCATGTTGATGACAAGTCCAAGGCTGAGTTGACAACACACGGATTCACCTGCCCCACGTGCACCAGCAAGTATTGTGAGGTTCCCGTTGAGTGTAAGATATGCTCACTGACATTGGTATGTGCGCCCCATCTCGCGCGATCTTACCACCACTTGTTTCCTCTGGCACAGTTCACAGAAACCCCCACCGAGGAGTTGATAGATGACTCGATGGTGTGTGGGGGCTGCACCAAGACGTTTGGGAATCAGAAGCATGTGTACAGGTGTGAGACATGTAACAGCTACTTCTGCTACACTTGCGATATCTTTGTACACGACATGTTGCATCACTGTCCCGGGTGCGAGTCTAGGCCTAGGTGACGAATGTTTTTTTGTTTTCACTCTTTCATTTGAAGTCAAAACTGATGGTTTTAAGTTATTGAATGGTACTGGGTTGCTGTTTTGCTTCAGAATTTCATTTAAAGCTCGCGATTTTGTTCACCTGTGTGTGAGCTTGTTCGAGGCATTTTTATTAATTTAGTAATTTGTTTTTTAAGTTATGTAACATTATTTTCTGCTATGTTATCTATGTGTGTTTTATTGAGGTCCAACAAGGATACTGATAATGATTGAATAATAACTGTATAAAAACTCAAGAATCTAATTTATCTTTCACACAATAATCGCATTTCAAATTTTATGACTAAGTTGAGTACAAGTGATACCATCTCGTTAGTATGAAGTATAAGTAACGTTTCATCCTTTAAGCGTAGGACATGATCAATCGCATTTCAATATTCAAGAACTGATCTGACTTCAAATACCCTCACTTTTACACGTATCAGGTAGAAGAGAGATGTAGCCTTCCTCCTGACTACTTGTGTACCTCCGTCCTGCAGTGCAATGTCATCAAACTATCTAGCTGAATCCCGAGGAAGCAGCCACAGCATCAACACCTCCTATAGTCCTGACTGTCCGGGAAGGATTGACCGTCTTGCCTCTTCAGTCTCGACAGAGTTTAGTGTCTATACTGAAGCTGTTGAATCGAGCATAACGCTAACTGGTTTTGGTAAAGACACTGTGTGTGAGCTTGAAGAATTGAAAGTTTTTAAATGTGTTCTCTTCACGAATTGGGATAATATAGTGGGACCTCAAGTAGACAAATGTTGGTTACGGTCAGGACTGGAAAACAGTAATTCACAACAACTTGTGAATTATGTGAACATGCACGTTTTGACTGGGGATATGGACGAATCTAATCACAGTTCGAGGGATAAGGAGCGGAAATTGCTGTTTATTCCTGAGAAAGATATTATCGTCTTAGCAATCATTTTTAGTACTAACCCAAGGACAAGACGAGCAAAGTTGATGTGTTTGTCTTTAGTGTTTCCCTTGGGAAGTCCTGAGTATTCATCTCAAGTTACTGATCTTTATCAGTTTTTGTACAAATCGTGTGCAGCTCTGAAGGACGCCTATAAAGATTCCACCATTTCAAGCATGCGACTCAATGCATACCTTAGTAAACTGATAATAAAACTAGACTTGACTGTGAGTAACCTTATGAATTATTCCCTTGTTCAAGTTTCGTACCCACTTCAATATTTTGGAGATGGCACTAACAGAGAAGCATGTAACTTTTTAAAGCAAGTATACCAAGCAGTCCTGCAATGTGCTGGATACTCTGTCGTCACTGGCAACCGTCGTCATTGGATGCAGATGGAACAGATGACACTGCTCATCTCATACATCATCCCGGTGACCGAGAAAAGTGTTTCTATTTGTCCTACTGAGAGTCACAATGAGTTTAGCAACCACGTGTTCCTCCAGACTATTGTCTACGATCGTGATGAAGAGGCGGACGAAGTTTTACAGGGGGTGTTTAGTCTGAGAACTTATTTAAATAGATTCCCTTTGGCTATTATTGATGTTTCAAAGGGCACTGTTAAAGCAACGGCTTCTTTAGATGCCTTTACAAACAAACAGCTGAGAGACATTAACATAGATGGATGGGGTAAATTAGTTGATAAACTTGTGACGAAAATGATGAAATTTGGAAAAAGCACTGAGTTTTTAATTCGACTTGGAGCACTTGCCCTGGAAGAAATAAACTGCAAGGCTGATCTTTTCAAAAAACTATATGCTGAAGAAATGAATTTTAGTTCAACCAAGAAACTTCTTAAATGGGACGCAAATGACTTGAATATTTTTGTAGCATGGGCTTGTAGAGTGGATCCAGAGCTAAGGAAACATCTCTACATAAAGGAATATTCTCCGTTTAAGCCCGAACAGTCTGAATTTCTTCCAGTTCTAGGTAAACCGATGATTAGGTCTTAGGTCTAATTTCTAATTGACAATTTGTATAACTTTGATTTTTCAGATATAACCACTTGTTCGTTTTAATTAATCTCTCTTCACCCTTATCTTCAAACGGCTGCGTCAAGTTGAATCTTGGAATTGTAATCTTAATGATGATTTTTGATTTAATCCATCTATCCTAGAAAGCATCCTAGTTCCTAATGTACCTGAATGAATAATCCTACAATGTATGAATTGAATGCTAACTTCTTAACTGTCAGCCATGAATTATCGATTTAATTTTGAGTTTGTTAATGATTGACTATTTTTATAGAGATCTAAAAAATTTTTCAGTAAATTTGTTAGATTGATTGATTTATTATCACATTGAATTTGTTTATCATTTAAATTATTGTGTTGAAATTATTTTGTTGAAATATTGCTCATTTATAAACAAAAAGTTGTATAATTTCTATGTTTACAGTATTTGCTTCTTTGAAGTCCTTATTTTTTATAATCCAAGAGTGTATCGACAATCGATTTAGAAAATTGATATGTTGCAATGCCGGCACTGAAATGTAGACAAATATTGAAATCTGGGCATTGAAATTTTTTACACCCAATGATGAAAACCTGATCTTATTGACAGGAGCGTCTTCATGCCGGACCCGAAGCGAAATTGCGGCCCTGACGGAGCAATAGACCCGCCCTATCTCCAAAAGGAAGCGCCAACTTCTGCTAAATCGGTCGAAAAGAACATCTCCAGAACTGATGGCCGCAAATGGAACGAACTCAGATCACTCTATCTCAAAGTTGGGATCATAACTAAAGCTCAAGGTTCAGTGTATATTGAGATGGGTAATACAAAGCTTATTGCTGCGGTTTACGGGCCCAAAGAGATTTTGAGGCGGGAAGAATTTTCTTTGAAAGGAAAAGTTAACTGTGAGTTCAAATATATGCCGTTTTCAAGGGCACACTATTGCGAACCAAGACAAAGTTTCGAAGAGAAAATGATTTCCAAATGTATCTGTGATGCCATGGAAGGAGTTATTCTGCTTGAACGTTTCCCAAAAGCCCAGGTCGATATATCAGTCCAAGTAATCCAAGATGACGGCAGCGTGCTAGCTCTAGCCCTGACCGCCGCCTCAGTCGCGCTCGTTAACGCCAACATTGAAGTAAAAGACCTGGTTGTAGGGACAACTCTGCGTTCATTTGATAACAGTCAAGTTTTAGTGGACCCCACTGCAGAGGAGGAACATGGTCCTCTGAGTACGATATCTGGAGGAGCAGGTTTTCATCTGGCAGTACTGCCGTCTCTCTCGCAGATATCGTACTTGAAGCAGACTGGCAAGGTAGAACAGACTCATGCTAAGGATTGTATTGAAACCTGCTGGGAGACGTGTTTGAGGTTTGCTACGGGAATCAGGAGTTTGTTACAAGACAGTATCGAGGAGAGTGAGTCGAGGTGATATTGGATTGGGCGTTGGCGGATATTTTACTTTTACTAATTTATAATTTATAATTCATAAGCTTTTGGTGATGAATTTTAACCGAAACGATTAAATTTTAGCAGTATCTAAGTCTTGAATTTTATTGACCAAATGATGCTTGTCTATCGCAGCAAGAATTCAGATTTCCCTGAGTTACCTCCTTTTTCTGCGTCTTGCCTCATCTCTGTAAATAGCACTGCTACCAATTCGAATACTTGGAACTAAAATGAATCTTGAAATTGAAGTCGTGCGCTTACAGTTTGTGTTAAAATCTTTCACCCTTAAACCTCGAACAGCAGGTCCATGCTACCAAAAGCTTAACGCAGCAGCCTGCACAACGAGATGAGATAGGGAGGAGTGGAGACAGATAAAACACAACAAAGCAGTAAGAATGTGGGCGTGTCTTGGGGAGGATGAGTGATTTAAAAGTAGGGTTTGTAGTCAACACTAAATACGCAAAAGAAGGGAACCTCGCTCAACAACTTCATCTACTGATTGTCAGGATTCTCCTTTACCACTGTTACTCACTGAAAACTAACGTAGGTCATATCGTTAGGAAAATAAGAGGTCTATAACCTAAGATAGTTAGGAATATAATATCTATGGCCTTGATTTTTGGGTATTGACTGGCAATTGGCATGAGCATGTGTAAGTATTATCAATACACAGTTTCTTGAATCTTACTTTATAAAAAGTCCAATATTTTGACGACAACTTTTCTATTTCAGGTCACATGGGGCTATCACCTGTTCCGCTCGGGCCGACTCAACATATCTTACAAGAGAATATCTCTCCAAACAATCGCCATCAAACCCTCTCAGAAACTCTTATCTGACCTTATCATAAACATCAGTGATCCCTGCATTAACAAAGTGAGAAAATCACTGGAGTTCCCATCAAACGGAGGGGAAGGATCAGATTTGCTGACGACATTAGACGAAGAAGCACAGAAAGAAATAGACTTGATCAATGGTAGCTGGGAAGAAGCAATGACGGTTGTAGCGTCAGATTTCAACTGGGACGACGATACTGAAAATGTTCTGTTTGTTCTGTCTTCTTCCTCGATAGGGGACAGGTACGTCTAAACTCTGAATCTTGACTTTAAAACAGAGATATTTTTTACCGTTCTTTTTTAATCAAATGGATTGTTAACATAACATGTTAAGATATGAGTACAAAGAATCAGAAGCTTTAATCTAGGCTTATTACTTTACTTTCTTTTTATATGTAATCTGACCTTAACAACACATCCAGTGACCGAGTACGGGCAATATTGTCAAGTTTACAAAAAGACAAGAAAGTTAAACTAGTAATGGTAGACACGAACGCCCTGGAAGGATCTAGATCTTCTATAGACCGAGATACTCTAGATAATATCGTTAATGGGAGATACTCCAGACAACAGACCTGTGTAATTCCTACTGAGTTGTTGTGTTCCGATATCTCCAAGTTCTGCTTCCGGCAAATTTTCACGTATGTCCAACCTTATAACGTGTGTCATTTGCTTCGACTTTTGAACATGCTATTGTATTACTTTATATTAGACCTCTTTCAGTATTAGAATTTACTAGACTTTTACTTTCTAGGTTCAGGTGTATTCTTGTTCCTCAGCACAAGGTTACACACACAATATCTCCTCTCCAGGGCACACCTGACGAACAAGACGTGTACCAATCTACAACAAGTAAAGTTTATCGCAACAGAAACAATCCTGATTCTTGACGACAGTTCTGAGAGGTGTCCTGTAGTCGATGAGGGAGACATGATGTTAACTTTATCTCCTGTAGATCCGGAGATGGAGTTTACTACTCAGTTTGTTAGTCTTAAGTTCAAGATGGAGGTGTCATACGCCTTCGCTGAGAGGTGGGGAGTGTTCGTGTATTCTTTATTTTGGTCATATGTAGCCGGCTGATAGAATTATAGCCGGCTATAAGTTGCCTTATAGCCGGCCTCTGATCTCCCAACACCTCCTACATGATGAATTTACCTTCTAGCAAAATATTAGCTTGTTTGTTTGCGTCATATCATCACTCTACCTTAAAACCAGGTATTTGGATCACAACGGCTGCTTCTTTGTTGTGTTCGACGAAAAGTTTGGAGATTTTACCACCCCTGACTTGCCTTCATTCTCAGTACGTACAAGAAGTCACGTCAAACAGAGCTCAGCTCTCTTCGATTCTTCTAGTAGTTTAAACTGTTGAGCTTGCAAGTTTTTGTAGCTAGATCGTAAACGTGGGTCTGTGTTGACGTCACGTCAGCATATTCCCATAAATAGCCTAAATGGTAAATGGTAACACCCTTAATCTAATTACAATCACGCTTAATAGGTCGAGTCGGTTGAGGTGGTTGAAGACAGAAAGGAGCACAAAACCTACGTCATAAAGCACCTCACCCCTCAAGTTGGAGTTATGTTCAGTCTGCTGGAGCTGGCTGACCCTACAGACCTGGCTCAGTTACCTCGAACTCCAGAGGAAGACAGTTTTGATTTGCTCTCGTTTCACGATCTGGTTGTTGATGAGAACTCTGCTGCGTTGTACGGCGATGTAAGCAGGCAGTTTAGGCTAAGGTAGGGAAAATAATGTGGTTTTTGTAATCATCGACGTACGGCAGTTAAATATTTGCTTGAAAATGTTCATCTTTCCGCCTTTATCTTGAGTTTGAAATCAAGTAATAAGTATAACCGCTACAACAGTTCTATTTCAGTCTCAGTGAAAGCTCTGTGCTACACAATTCGAGTGAAGATAACGATTCCTACATGATGGAACAGCTGAAGAACTTCCACGATCTTCACATAAACAATCCCTCAACTTTATGCTCTTCTTCTAAAACTCACACTGAGAATGTAAGAACTCTTGAAGACAGTTTCGATTGAATTTACCAAATCGTGATCATATTATATCAAACAGTTGTATTAGAAGAATTTACATTTAACACTCACAAGAGTTAACAAAATTTACAAGGTTAATACCTAAAAAGAAACAAGTAAAGAACTGACTTACATGAAAATTATCAGGAGTCTAAGGAGGATGCTGAAGTCAGAGAGACACTAGCTACCATACCTGAGGTAACAGCAGAGAGTGCGTCTGAAGAGGCGATGTTACAGTGTTCCCCGCGTTATATCGAGCGCGCAAACATCACAGCACTCGTGCGTAAACATCAGAACGATGTTAAACAGGAACTACTTACCCCGTCTAAACTGAAGGAGAAGCACAGTGAAAGTGATAAGTTGATAAAGGAGCACAAGATTCAGGTTAGATTTTGCTTTTAGGATATGTATGGAGATATTAAATATTCTCCGTGATTGTAAACTGTAAAGAACACCTTCATATTCACCATGCACTTTATATTCACCATGCAAATGTTGCAAAACTCAGTTTCAATATTCTACTATACTCCCAATCTGTCAATAACTTATTTATAACAAGTCATCTAATTAGTCACGTGACGGAAAATATTACCCCGATGATGTAACGTGCAGGTGGTGTTACATCTGGTGTGGTACTCTGAGTTCAGCGACATGGAGATCGAGGAGAAGGAGCGGGCCAGATCGGGAGTTCTCGCACTCCTGAGATCCCTGTCTTTTCTAACATCACCAACACAGATGTTCAGTTTTCTTAACGACCAGGTAATTTAGTGTCTTTGCTAGAGAGTAGACTCAATAGTATCTAGACTCATATTTTGCGATATCAATCTAAATCGTGCTCGAGAAATTTCTTATAACGTTATTTCTTATTTGTTATAACGTCCCTGTATCGAAGTATCAGTTACTCAATCTTAAAATTTCACCACTAACAGATTCTGGAAGATTTTCACGAAGATTGCCAAGAGTTGCTGAGAGAGCTGTATGAAGATGGGTTCCTAGTGGAAGTTCCAGATATCCTATGTGACGATTCAAACAGTCTCTCTAGCAGCATTCTCTCTACTCATCATGTGAGTAATCACTTTACTTTAAATAAGCTAACCCAGCATTGCTCATTGATTGTCTAGAGTACATATAATCATGATTGTATTGCCTTCTGTTTGCTAAAATACCTATCTATCATATACCTTACAATAAAGCTCTCTATTTATAAATTTCAGGTCCAAGCACCGCTCTACTGCGAAGACACATCTAATTCTCAATCGAACGACGCTCCAACATCCTCCCAGTCGACATTTTCCCGACATCGCAGTTGGATGGATCCGTGTCAGAGTTCTCAAAGTAGTTTCTCCATCTCCATACCTAAACACAAGAAAAAGAAGAAAAAACATCGGGATTTCAACGGAAAATCCCGCGAGGACTCCAATAAGATAGCTGCTAAAGTATGCAGTAAGAAGCAAAATGGTGGGGAGGTGGGACGCAGCAAATACCTATCCTCTGAGGTTACACCAGATGAGGTTAAACAGAGCTCAAAGAGGCGGAAATTCTCTCGGAAAAACTCTGTCTTAGATACCCCGCTCAAGAAACAGGTTCGTTCATGCCTTGCACTCCTAGAATTATGTATGACTACTATCAGGTTATCTATTTAGAAGTCTGTATTTAGAAGTATTTTGTGCAATTTAATTGATTACTGATCTCGTTATGTATAATTTTATAACCATCAAACTGCCAGGTGAAGAACCCGACGACCGCCAAGACAAGTAGAGCTCGACAAAGAGTGGAGGTGACGCCCAAGAAATGTACCTCCGTCTCCCAGATCCAGGAGTCTCCTATCAGAGGATCGACTGGTCGAGCTTCCTCATTCTTCGGCAGTCAAACCCAACCTAAAGCCTTGAAAACGTTCGCCATCAAGGACGGCTTTAAGACGCCCAAAATACCTGCCTTCAACCTCAAGACCACCCCGTCCAGCTCAACAGAGGACATACCCTCGCTGTTTAGAAGTCCGGACCAAGTCAGTCAGAGTTACACTCCTCCACGTGACCACACGTCACAGAACTCCCAGAACTCCCAACACAGTTTCACCCCTCCCGGTACTCCCCGATCTGGCAGGAAGTTCGTTAAGAAACTCTCCTACAATTCTCCCATGAGAGCTCTGTTTGTTACCGGCAGTAATCACCTTCCCTCTCCTAAACGTACTCCTCTAGACTCAGACTACATCCAGATGAAAGTCTCCCCTTCCCGGAGTGTGATGGAGAAGGAGAACGAACCTTTCTTTCCAAGTTTACGTCACTTCGACAACAGTTCAGATCCCAAACAGTCCTGTCCGACAGAATCCCAACACAACACCTTAGAACCGATAATTCACCCTCGTGTAAACGAGGACGCGCAGATGCCCACCTTCCAATCGTCTCCTTATCAAGGAACAATCAACCTCCAATCCAAGGGAGGTTTCCTCAAGCTTCTAGAGGAATCCAACAGTATGTCTAATTGGAACGAGAGGAAGAGGGACTCTGATAATGAGTCGGATGTTAGCGCTGCCTCTGTCTCCAGTTACAAGAGTATACTGAAATCTCCCTTTACTGTCGGTCGGAGAAAGAAAAGAAATGTCAGTTTTTCTCTTGATTTAGAAACTCCTTTTTCGTCGGATACTGAGTCTGATGTCACTGGATCTAAAGACTTTTCTAGTTTATTGAATTTGGTCGATGGATCAATTAAATGTGACGAGATGGTAGTTGGTCCAACAGAAAATTCTTTCGGATGTGAGCCACTCTCTGAACATAGTAACTCAAGATCAGAACCTTTGTCAATTGGAGGTCTAGTTTTGCCATCAGAAGACCAGGGATGTGTAATTGACAGTTTTACTACTTCAGACCAACTAGGTAGTTTGGAGTCGAGAAAACGGAAACGTTCAGAATCTACTTCCTGACGTTTCATATGAATTTTCCATATTTCTCTTTAGTTATTTCAGATATTTGTTTGTTGCGGTGAGCTTTCAATTGTGCGGCGGGTTTAGAATAAGGTCTTTACTCCTTAGTCTACTATTTATACACATACGTTGGAGATTCTTATTCCGGGCTTCATTTTTAGTTGCCTATATAACAGTTCCATATTTTAGTTTGTGGCCTTAGTAGCTCAAGACTTTTTATTTTTTAACTAAATTGACTGTTTTACAACTTATACATTTCTAGGTTTATAGTGGTGATATTTGTTTTTAAATGGGCCATTTGATAGGCAATTTGCTCATTAAGACCAATTTTTCAAAAATTACCAATGATTTAAATTTCAAAGGTAAAATTATTATGATTTTATGAATTGTAGTCGATATTCATTTTTAGGTATTCTTGGATTGTTATTCAATTCTCAAATATTTAGTTATTGTTCGACAATTTTACTTTGATCGTATAACTCGTCAAGCACATTCTACCGATCTATATTTACAAAACACATGTTAAAATAATACACCACCCTTCTTCAGGTTTAGACATAACTTCTGACAGTTGCAGTTTACACACACCTATTTAATCCGTCACATATAATTATCAAATATTAATTAAGCTTGTATCAAACAATATACAATAAAAAGGGCTCCTATAAACTAACTTCAATTTCATCATTATACGCCAACAAAGGAAATCCCTCCTCCCCTATTTTGGTATATCCAAACAACAAGAAGTCCATGTCATACTTATTAAATACTATCTGTCTCTGCTTGTAGTTCAACTCTCTCCAGTACTGATAAACAAACTCCATACTGTCGTGCGTATCTTTACCTCGCTCCCTCCTAGAGCCGGGATACTCCACGTATTCAGTACCCGTCAGTTTTTGTATCAGCGGCACGTAGCGTCCTATCTCTTCAAACTGTATCATTACGTCATACGGAAACCGGCAGATATTCATTTGTTTCCATTGCGGCATTAAATGAACGTCAGGTTCGGGCCATAACGGTAGTCTGTATTGTACGAATCTGGCGAAATGTTCCGAGTCTGTGATGTTTGGAGGTGTTTGGAAGTAGTGTTCATGTCTGAGCTGCTTATCCCTGAAGGCGGAAACAACTCTCACTATTGGGTTACGCATCCCCATCATCTTTACATACCTATCAAAGTCTTTCTTGTTTTCAAAGTAAGTTTTACTGTGAACAATTTTGTAGTGCCCATCTGGATTACCATGGAAATCGTGCGCACTATCCTTAACACCGTCTATAGAGAAAAGGAAACGTTTAAAACTGGTGCTGCCTGTTTTTGGGTTGCTCCCATAAAGAATGCGATCCCTGCTCTTCGCAATTAGAAGGCGTGGTGTTGTGTACCGATCCCAGAAGTTCCAAACAGTCGAAATATTTTGTGCTTTACAATTTTCTCTAATTTTTTCCAGAATCCTCCGTGACTTTTTTAGAGTTGCTATCTCGCTGCTGGTAAGATTAGAATGTATCCCAGGAAAGTTGTCGAGATCAAAATCAACTTTCGTGTTGTTGCTAACAGTCTCAGTATCTGTTTGTGAAGTTTCCACACTGGTAGAATTCTCTTTATCTGGGAGTGTTGTGTCCTGGATCTCACTACTTGACTCAGAAATAACATTGTTATCAGTCACACTTGCTGACTTGTCTGTCTCAGAAACATCATTAGTTTTATCTGATACAATGGTGTCGTGGCTCACACCACTTCCAATGTCTAATATATTAGTACTGATTGATATCTGATCATTGTCAGAGCTATACTCAGGATCGCGGCTGTGTTTGATTACCATGACAACAAGGAATAGCAGGGTGATAGTGGCTATTAATAGTTTCTTGTACGATGTGTTTCCCTCCATACTCCTCTCCTGTGAAGTAAACTTTCAACTTTAGAAATAATACTATAATATTAGAAATAATACTATAATAGCTACATCAGACCCGTTTTCTATATTGTTTATAATCAACTTAAAGACAGGCATTTAAAGTCGGTTTTCATCCTCTTGTGGGTCTATACAAGTAAATATTGTCAAATGTGTAGAAATTTGGTAAGAAACCAACAATTAAATAAGATTCGCACTTCCGCCTAAAAATCTAACTAAAATAGAACTAGAGAACTCTCCCTCTACATCTCTCTCGAGCCACAACCGTCCTATCCCCTCCTTCCTAACCAGAGCTATCCCTGAACATAAATCCCAAACTTCAATATTATGTTCTCTTAAAGTCACGTGCTCACTCAACCACTCATGCAACTAACACAACATTCGCTACCTCATCACACACTAACTATGAACCAAATAAGTCCTAACAATTTACTACTATTTATATCTTTAACACCAAAATATCTCTAAAATATCAGTACCTATCGACCTTATAGATTATATACATATTACATAGACTAGATAAGTTGGCTATTTGGTAGATCACCGACCGGCTATAGTATATATAATATATAATTTATATAATATATAATATATAATTTATAATAAATTATATAATATATATAACTTGTAACATGAACACCGCCAACCACTCTCCTGTGCAGTGTGGGCTCGCACAGAAAAGTGAAACTTATATCTCGTACCTTAGTTGATAGAGCAAAGTTTAATATATAGAAGTGTGTAGGTCCTGTTTGTGTGCAGAATTTATCTCGTATTATCGAATGTAGAAGTTAAGAGAAAGTAATACAAACATGCACAATATGGCGTATACGGTGGTAGTATCTGGTACAACTACAGTATATAATTAAATTACAGTATATAATTAAATAAAATGCATACAAATAGTTAGAAACACAAAGAAACTTAACACTACACCAAAGATCACATCTACAAAGAAACGTACGGGTAGTCGTGTAAAAAATGTATGAATGAGCTAGTTTCAGATAGACCTATGTTTGCAAACGGTTGTTCTAAGTGGGCCACATAGAAATATGTACACAAGAACTTGAGTCGACGCTACCACTTATAAGGAACAAGAGAGAGGGTGAGTGCATTAAACAGATAGACTCTGATATAGCCTGACTACCTTCTCTAGTTAATCTAGCTCTCGATCTTACATCTCACTCTGTGCTGCACAAACTATACTGAACAGTATATATCGTAATTCACAGCGAGACATGATCATGAACCAATTTTAATGGCGACAAGTTTAGAAGAGCCAACACACTGTAAAAGAAATATTTATACTTTACAACATATGTCCTTGTAACACTTTCGAGAGTCGCTATAATAGTGGAGACGAAATAAATTATAACGTTAACTGATAACTTTAAATGATAACGTTAACTAAAATATGTGACGACTATGATAATGAGACTTCTATAAAAAATGTATCTATTGATATAGGCTAATTGACTTGTACGCCAGGCTCTTTTAATGGATAAAGCAAGAAGTTAACATTTCGTGAGGGAAGTTGCTTTGTTGCGAACTGTTGGGAAAAAGTGGCTGTATAGCAGAAGTAGATGTACCATCGCCACATAGGGATGCAGTAATTTGAACTGGTATATCTAATAATACTTAAAGTATAAGACCTAACCCTGCCCCCATGTTACCCTGTAGTTTACAGAAACAACGCTGGAGATCTAGAATAGAAGTCCACCTCCCTTGGTCTGGTACAGAAACAACGCTGGAGATCTAGAATAGTAGTCCACCTTCCTTGGTCTGGTACAGAAACAACGCTGGAGATCTAGAATAGTAGTCCACCTCCCTTGTTCTGGTACAGAAACAACGCTGGAGATCTAGAATAGTAGTCCACCTCCCTTGGTCTGGTACAGAAACAACGCTGGAGATCTAGAATAGTAGTCCACCTCCCTTGGTCTGGTACAGAAACAACGCTGGAGATCTAGAATAGTAGTCCACCTCCCTTGGTCTGGTACAGAAACAACGCTGGAGATCTAGAATAGTAGTCCATCTCCCTTGGTCTGGTACAGAAACAGCACTGCACTACTACTAGCTACCATAGCAATGTGACGTAACTAACGTAAAACGTATAAAAGTGAAGAGTATTCCTACTGTCCCACTACATATCACATTCACAGAGTATAGCTACACAGTATATAGATGCACGGTGTATCTTTACCTCACTTTCTCAGAAGATATACGATAGTCATTGTCCTTGATACATTATCCGATGTGGTTCCACAATACTCATGATCCTTAATTGTCCCGCAAGTGTTGGGACTACTTTCATCATGGTACACAATTTAGGCTTATCTTGTGTCTCCTTGTTGTACACACTTCTTTCTTAATTTCATAGTCACGTAACTTCAAACGTTGTCTATATTAGGTAGTCACGTGACTTTACTTAGATTACCCTAGACAACTAGAGAAAATGCTATAATAATGCTATATGTATATACATGTATACACTGTACACATATAGAATTGTACTAGTAACTTGACTACCAATGAACCAACTCATTATATTTGTAGGTGTTGTATGGATGACTTCATATCCCTGGGTCAGGAGAAGCAGAAAACGGAGGAGTTCGACGTGTTGAAACTGACAGCGGAACCGAAGCAGAAAGAGGAAAGTAAACCAGTAGAAACTCCTACTCCAAATGTAGAGAAAAGTACTAAATCCCCTGTCAAACCTTTCTACCCTAGATGCAAGAGATTTCTAACCAGAGCTCCTTTCAAAACTGCATCTACAGCTGACGCTTCAGCTCCTTCAGTTCAGAATGAAAAAGTAGATTTAAAATCTGCTGTACAAAACGACAAGGTATCTCCGAAATGTAAAGTTCAGAGTGAGAAAGTAACTCCAAAATGTACAGCACAACCACCAAGACCAGATACCACAACTAATGGACATCCTCCAACCCTTCCCAAATCTACCAGCTCAGTCGCTAAGATATCACTACAAGAGCTGATGTCAGTGGACGACAAAGTGGAGCCGCCGCCCGCTAAAAAGCGAGCCGCGACCCCAAACCCAGATGAGCGGCTGGTGAGACTACGAAACATGCTGAAACAAGCGGAAGTGGAGAAAGTAACTTTGCAGGGCTATGTGGCGGACTTGCAGGCCAAACTTGCAGCTGTGCCTAAGAGGAGTGTGACCAAGTGTAGTGACTCTCAAACTGATGAGAATGGTTGGTTTATAGTTACTTACTAAGTAAGTTACTTAGTAACTTGTTGAGTAACTAAGTAACCTGTCGAGAATCTAATCCTAGTCATTACCAGACACGCGGAACATTACATAGCGTATAGTTGATGTGATTTATTTAGTTTTACCATTTCAACCCTCTCAGGTGTGAAATGTCCCACTTGTAATGGCTCCGTTGAACCTCACGTGCTGATACAATCCTTCGGAAATGACTTCACATACGATACAAATGTAAAGAAGTTCGTACAGATCTCCTCTGGTTACTACTACGATCCGGTAAGATAACGTTTTCTTTTTGTAAAGGGGAAAATGATAAAAATGATAAAAATGTAAAGGGATAAATGATACTTAGTGAGTATCATTTGAAACTTTCAGGGTACAGCAGAGTCTAATTTGAAAGCTATTTTTAGAAGGTATTTGTGTGATTGTGTAGAAAATATCTTCCCTATCACTGATCAGTGTGTTTCAGTACACCCAGCTGTTCCACTGTCAAGAAAACAACATACAGTACTATTGGGACTCTACAAACAATGTGTATCATTATCACTCCAAACTTTTGCCTAATGTTGGGGAGGAACCTGCTGAACAAGCTTGTGAGGAGGAGGAGGAAGAGGGGGAACTTACTGAGGATCAGAACACGTTAGTTAATTAGTTTATTAGTTAAATAGCTACAAAAACTGCGACCTTTTTTGTTGAGTGGTATTTTAAAACATCAAAAGCTGCAATCTTTTTGTGCATGAGATAACCGAATACCGATCGCAGAGTCGCAAACTCTTAAGTTCTAAGGTCAAACCAGAAACATGGTTAAGCTAGCACTACGCTAAAGTAAAAGAAAAACAACCTCCATCTTTTTTCATAATCGCTTGGTAAAAACATTTTCATGGCAAACAAGCACAACAATGTTGAATATGTAAGATACGGGAATATGTACAAGAATGTTTAACTTTGCATGTCAGTCTGTCAAAGTTTTATTTTTCACACGTCTGTAAACAGCAACTTTCTCACGATGAAACCTGATGTAAAGGACGATTACCTAACAATGCAGCAGATAATAGATATAGTATGATGTGGTATTATGTATAGTACTGTGTAGTATCGCATAATGTAGTAAAGTGTATGGTATAGTTTGGCTAGGTTAGCATAGTGTATAGTATAGCTTATTGGTATTGTATTCTTACGTAGGTACCACGTGTAATACTAAAATATGCCATTGTCTAACTCAAGTTCCAGGAAAGAACAGTACATTTCCTGCGAGACATCTGGAGTTATCTTGCTGTCAGGTGATTTAATGTCTCATCTTACCGCAGAGTTACAGAGGAGTTAAAGGATGCTGCGAGTGCGGCCTTAAAGGAGAGTGGAGTTGAGTTCATAGCCAGCATGAACATGTACTTCAACAGAAATACCGGTCAGTTTATGTCTTTTCTTTTCATCTTAGTTTTTGATTGTAGTTCATTGAGTTTTTCTAGATGAAGATAGAAAATTCTATCAGGAATAAAAGAACTCTATCGTGATGTTGACGCTGATGAATGTCTTTCTTGTAACACATAAACACAACGCAGGACTGTACTACTGCCAAAGTTCGGGACTCTACTATGACACAAAGATGTCAGTCTTTTACACTTTGCGCGATGGAAAGTACACCTATCACTCAAGCGCTAAACCAGATGACACCAAATCTGGTAAGTTCTCGGTCACAGTTTGAAATGTCTGTTTACGTAACGCGCGACGACAATATTCATGGGAAAATGTTGAGTCCTCCACATTTGAAAAAGTCACGTGCGGCCGAATTTGACTTGGTTTGCCGGTGAAAACATATGAAATTCGAAAGACCGAATCAGTCGGTTCGTTATTTTGTAGCCACAGTTTTCGGCGCTACATTTACTTTTTATCGCGTTTCTTTCCGTCCAATTTGTTTGCAGATTAGTTTGGAGGCTGAAAGATCGAGCACTAGATAGTGAAATATGCGGCTTTGCTGCTTGTAGATGAGGTCACGTGACCCTCCCAGATCACGTGACCACCTGATTAATGATTGGTTGAAGCTGGTCACGCGATTTCACGAGTGTAACATAGTTCGATTTAAATCAAGCTGGAATTCAGTAGAAAAGCAAAAAAATAATGCAGATGCGGCTCGTGACGGGTTGGGTGGGCTGCCGGACAACTTCACCACATGATTGACAGGGTGGATCGATCAGTTGATTGGGTACCCAATCAATAGATCTTGTTAACTTTCAAACGACAACTTCACCACAACGACAACTTCACCACAAGTCATGTGATCCCTGAGTTATAGTTAATTGGACACAAATCAGAGTCAAAGTTAAATGTTTTCTAAATTTATCTAGTAACAATCAGTTAAATGTTAGATAAGATACTACAAAATCAAGGACTGTCTGAATTCCAGCTTTTCCGCGACTAGGGTTCCGGGTAGGTGAGAGTGTGGCTTCTGGTTGATGATTAAAGTAAGGTCTTCTTTTAGGAGGGTTACTGCAGCGGAGCACTTCTGACTTCTGTACTTCTGACATCTCCAGTATGATGTCACCAGCGTCTCCCTGTCTGCTCGTCGGGAATAGAGATGTCCATCTGTATCAATGAGGAGTTTCGTTCCACGCTGACCGTCGACTAATTTGCTGAAGGAAACCATGATGCGATAACTTTCTGGCCATTCCTTCACCTTATATACAACAAGCGTGTTGCTGGCAGCATGCTGTGCCCCAGATGATCTGAGCTCCAGCGTGCAGTTGGGTTACTCGAGCCCTGTCATAGGCCTACAAGCAGGACCGATACGGGATCTGACCCTGCATAGGAGGACGTGACCACGCTTTTGGATGCATACATTGACGTGATCCCGATTCAGAATGCGGGCTGCTAATGTGACCCTGATAGTGCAGGTATATCATGTGATCCTGAATCTGATAAATAATTTTACCATAAATTTGGATGCGAATTTTAGGTATTCAAGTTAGCTTAGCCATATCGGGATGCGAGTTTTGTTGGTCACCCAAGTTTAGTTGTTACATAACTATAAGTTGCGATCTATAAGAGTATATCACAGTAAGTATTTAATAAAATATTTTGCATTTTAAAAGCCTTTTTGATGCCAATTTTACTTCTCTTAATGTAAATCCAGCCAATTTTACTTACCTTATTCTAAATCCAGCTGGATTTGGAATCAGAAGTACTGGATTGCGGCAAAAACACGGGCATAACCTCCGATATATAACTCATAAATCTGTGGTGAAGTTGGCCACCTGATCTTGTGGTGAAGTTGTCGTTTCAGAAGGTCACCAGATCCGGCGACCTGTCAAATTGATTGGGTACCCTGTTAAGGGCGTGGGAACTGCCAATCATGTGGTGAAGTTGTCGGTCACCCGTATTTTTCGGTTGCAGAGGACCTTGAAAGTTTTAATAATGATCAGTCTTCTGACAGATTAAAACTGTGATCTTTAGATATGTGTTTCTTCGTAATTTTCTCTTTGTAGTACCTCGTAGTATCACTTAATTTACTTTTTACTTAATTTACAATTTTATCAAAAATATTTAGAAATGTAATGATTGATTATCTCCTAGCTAAAACGTAGAAGAAACGATTTTTTACTGCACCCTTTTCTATGTCGTCGTTTTGCAGATGGTTCTGAAACAAGGCAGTTGACAAAGTATGTTTATTAGGATACTTGCTTTAAGAAGTAGGTTTTAATCGAAATTTGAGGGCAAAATTTACCATTTTTAATGAGTTATTCTTCTTTTGACCATATTTTCTACATTTAAATTATTTTGGGTTCGCATATTTTTTTATTATGTGATAACAATTGGTTGTTGCAAAGCCAGGCTTGACCCATGTATTCCGGAAAACGCTGTCATAGACATAAGTTCCAAATATTTCCTACTAGTACTCCACCCGAAAAATCCAGTCGTCCCGTGATAAACACATTTCACCTTGTTTTATCAGTCGCGATTTTTTGACTTGACAAGAATAGATTGTTTTTTATCCATTTTCGCTTCCTAGTTTAATCCCTATAAAACGACGCCTTACCCATTTGAAAAAGTAATTTATTTCTATCAAAAGTATATTTAGTTTATTTAAAGAAGCTTTTTATCTAGGTTAATTTATTGCAAAGCTATATTTTCTTATTTTTATGTTTGTGTAGTGCATGTAACTTATTACATTTACAGTAACCCTAAAACATTACTCGTTTATGCACCTGGTTTTATTTTGAGAAATATAAACATTTTTCGTAGATTGTCTTGTAATAAAGATACCACAAGTTTTGATACATACTAGAAATTAGTAGTAATAAATACCAATAACAAATCATGTTAGAAGAATGATTTAATAAACTGAGATGATAATTGAATAATGAGGTTAAAAGGTTACAACTTTAAAGGTCTGCTGCTTGGCATTTCTTTGAGATAAGGATTTAATACTAGTAGAAATTCTGGCCGCTTAAGCTGTCAAAGCGTTTCAATGATTGGTATAGGGCATCATAAAAGTCTTTGTTGTATCTTCCTTTATTGACTTTTTCTTCGTCCATTTAATTTGTATAAAAGGGACTCCCAAAGAGATTTGCAATAAAATTGTGACATTTCTTGAATTTTAGGAGCCTTTTCAAAGTCTTCATTGCATTGACACCATTAATGGGTTTGGCTGTTTATATTATAACTACAACTCAAGGAAGCAGGCACTAACAGCCCCTCTATAAAAGCGGTGCTGTAATGGTAAAACTGGCATAAGTAACATTGTCACGCTGGCTGCGGGGCAATGTTTTATTATTGTATTTGTGCTGGGTCTAAGTTCGGATTTGATTGCTCGGTGCGCCTCGTCCCATGTCTAAGTCACAAAATTTCATTGACATAGACTTATACAGGTCATAGAGGTTATAGAGACATGTCGTGTAGAACGTGTCGTGTAGAACATGTCGTGTAGAACATGTCGTGTAGAACATGTCGTGTAGAACATGTCGTGTAGAACATGTCGTGTAGAACATGTCTTGTAGAACATGTCGTGTAGAACATGTCGTGTAGAACGTGTCGTGTAGAACATGTCGTGTAGAACATGT
>JH152799.1:216359-248827 GCA_000226015.1 Mnemiopsis leidyi | reverse complement strand
GTGTGTGGTGTGTGTGTGGGTGTTGGTGTGGTGTGCGTGTGCGTGTGCGTATGTGCATGTGTGTCTGTTCTGTGTGTGTGTGTGTGTCTGTCTGTGTGTCTGTGTGTGTCTGTGTCTGTGTCTGTGTTTGTCTGTGTTTGTCTGTGTGTCTGTGTGTCTCTGTTTGTGTGTCTGTGTGTGTGTACTGTGTCGTTATACCTAAGTAGTAGACTTACAATACAGCAGATGTACACTCCGTACTATATTGTTGTGTAATTCCCTCATCAGATGAGACCTTCTAGAGATCACATGTTTCTTTCTCTGAGTTTCTCTCTGTGTGTTAACTGTACAAGTTTCCCCCCCATCAGATACCACCTGAGTCATTGTTGCAAGTTCATCTGAAATCCAATTATTCCTCCAAATAAGATGTGTAGCAGGGTGTGAGACTCGCATATCGGATGAATTTAGAAACACGGCCGGTGCAAAACCTCAGGATGGTTGCCCGGCAGTGTAACTTTGCCATGGGTGACAAATAACATTACCCGCTTTGCGGAAAGGCTTTTAGAATGTTCGTCACCATAGTTAATGTGCATTACAGTGTTGATTCTTGCGACAAAATAAACATACTGCTTCCTTGGTGCAATTTAGCAAATGGCTCTTCTTCCGTGAATCTGCATTGTACCGAGTTGAAATTCACTGGTGTGTTCCTCCTCGATAGGTTACAAAGCAAGGAATGTGAAATCTGCGATAAGCTCTTTCCTTGCTTGTAGTTAATGGCAATCTGAGAACAGGGACAGGACCCATAATTTCCGGTGACCTCGCTATATGTGGAAGCTGGAACGCGCGAATCTCTTTACCTCGCAGTAATTGCACTCCTGTGAGCCATCTGGATTGCGCGCGTCTAATTGACGCGCATAATTTGATCGATCGAATCGAGTATAGCAACGGCATTTGATGCTGTGCGATCAATCGATGACTCCGTCAAAGTATGTCTTGAGTCGTCTTGACGTGGTAAAACTAAGTTTGCGATTCACCCTGATAAGCCTAATTGCGTCCTCCATAGACAAATGCTGAATATAAACATATACTCTTCTACTGGTATAAACTGGTATAAAATGCTTAGATTAGATGTTTTAACTTTGATCATTAATCAGCTTCATTTCCACATTACACTTTAGTTTATGAATCCCACGATCAAAGTGAACATCTTCTAAAACGTTGTATTTCAGAAATTCATCACATAGTCTCTCAACGACAGCTGGAAAACGAAGACCGAGAAGACGTGCCGGGCGGTTCCTCCATCGTTATCGACAAAACGGATGACATGTCCAGCACCAACAAACCCAATCCTTGCCAAATGTGCGGATAGGTCTCAGCAAAATCTTACCGATATAATGATCAACTATCTCTTTCTCTGTTGCCCCAACGGTTGTGTTTGCAATGTGATGGCAAAACTTTTGGGGTTCGGTGTGTCAATGTCAAATTATAAACTGTGGAGAAACGGGGGTCTTTTAATTGTGTTTTTGCACTATGCCGATCTAGGAATTTAGCGATCGTGTTGAACAAGGTACATTAATCAATAGATATAGCTGATATTTTATAGTTTCGTCGCACATTAACTTAAGATTCGTCATCGGATTTTGTTTATTTTGTCTTCGTGTATACGGTGATATATAGAATATAGTAGATTCAATAGCATACTTAAATTACAATTCTGGTGATTGATACTGTAAAAGTAAATCCGTGTATTTGTAACTTATTCTGTAGATACTGGTGCTTGTAGCTTGCACGTCGAACTATCGCATCATTGTAACACTGCAAGGCCATAGTTTAATGTTTATGTTCAGTTTGATAACTTTAAATAGTTCAAAATATCCTTATATAATTCAAGAACTGATTGAATAGCGCATGTCATTTGAATTTTCAAATATGATATACTTTTGTTAATTGAACTTTCGTTTATTAAGACATGTAAGCACAAATGATTTTTAAAATTTTGTGTGCTTTGATAGTCCAATATGTTATAAGAAATTTGTCGTAAAATCTGTATCACTTCGTTTTAAAAGCTGGACTTAATAAAATGAGTGATAACTCATACATTCCTTTATAATGTGTCCCCTCGGCCCTCAAATTACCGACATTGTTTTGTGTTTTAGTATCTACAACATGAAAGGATTTAAGCCAGAGAGGTTGCCATCTGGTGTGGGTGACGCCACATTGGACCTGTAAAAGTAGAGGCGGTTTTGCTATACGATGATCAAAATAAAAGTGAAGGAGGCGCTCCCTCATGAGTTAATATTATGTTAAAGAGTTGTTTAGTTTCTCCGGTTGCCATATTTTGTTTACCTACGCGTCTTATTAATTGTGGGAGTATTGAATTCATTTGAAGAAGCCATTCTGACATCACGATGTAAGCATCCGTGTCATCGTGACATGATTAAATCAGATGAAAAAGCCCTTTTGAGTGATGGTAGCACTGGCGATGAAGTAGATCTTTATGGAACAACTCAAGTTAGTGATCAGACATTCTTCTCAGAGTCAGACTATTCGGATCTCTCAAAGATTTATTTAACATGGGAAAATTTGTCTGTACTACATGCAGATCAAGGTGATTCGTCAAAATGTAGGAAAGGAAAGAACTACGAGTACGAGCAAATGCCAGGCACTGTAAGTATATTGAGTGATGTGTCTGGCGTCGCAAAGCCAGGCGAGTTAATGGCAATAATTGGAGCCAGTGGATCGGGGAAAACCACTTTGTTAAATGCTCTTGCTTGCAGAAACCCTGGGGAACTAGATGTAAGTGGTACTATTAAGATAAACGGACATAAAATCTCGAGAGATATCCTGAGAGATCTGTCAGGGTATGTAGAGCAAAACGACACATTTTTAGGATCTATGACAGCTTCAGAGGTTTTGTTCTTCTATGTTAGCTTAATGCTTGATCGAGGTATCACCAGGGAAGAAAAAGAAGCCAAAGCAGTCAAGGTCCTGAGAAAAGTTGGACTTTACAAAGTTAAGGATTGTCTTGTTGGAGACAGGGATAATCCAGGTCTTTCGGGGGGAGAGAAGAGAAGACTGGCTGTTGCAACTCAACTACTTTGTGGAGCTTCGCTAATTTTCTTGGACGAAGTAACAACCGGACTAGACAGCTTCAATGCTGAAAGTGTAATCGAAATGATCAAAAACTTGGCTAAATCTGGTTGTACAATACTTTGTATTATACATCAGCCGTCATCAAAAATTTACGAGACGTTTGACAAAGTTTGTCTAATGTCTGAGGGTAACATAGCGTTCCTCGGAGAGAAAACTGATGCTCTGACCTACTTCAAGAATGTAGGACACCCGTGTCCCCCAAACAATTGTCCAGCTGATCACTTCATCAGCACACTTGCAATACAGCCTGGTGATGAGCAGAATTGTAGAGAAACCTGCTCCTTGATCGTAGAGTCCTACAAAGCATCAAGTTTTTATCAGAGCGTCGTAGATGATATAGAATCGGTCACAATGGTTATAAAGGAGAATATGGCAAGTAATAGCCAAAGTGTGAACTTTAACTTAAGGAAACGGTCAACATTCTGGACTCAATTTATTGAAAACGTTCGGCGAAGTTTAAGGGAGGTTCGGAGAAATCCTAACTACACTAGATCTAGAATCACAACAGCCATTATCGTATCTGCCTTTCTTGGTTTAATCCTGCTCCACGCTGACAACAATATAAAAACTGTCGGAACCAATAAAGGCGGATGGTTTTTTGTGTTCGTGTTTGTACAACTATCACGAGCTACCAGCTTCTCTGCTGTAGCGATAGCACTGGATCTTCCTGTAGTCAAAAGAGAGTACAAAAACGGACTGTACTCCACCATCCCCTATTTCATGTCGGTCGTTATCAGTGAGATGCTGTACAGTGTACTTAGTACCCTCATTGAACTGGCAATCGTATACTTTATGGTCGGATTAAAGAAAGCAGCCTCGGCATTTTTTACCGCTTTCCTTTGCTTGACGATGCTAAGGTTTTCAGGCTGTGGCATTGGCTGGTTTGCCGGAGCGTTGGTGGAAGAACCTAGGACGGCCGCCTTGATTGGAATAGTTATCGACTTACCCTTTATCGTGCTGTCAGGAGTAGTGGCTAGTGATGAAACCGTCTCATGGTATCTCATCCCCATTAAATATCTTTCCAATGTGCGGTATGCTTACCGCACTTTGATGGTTAATGAGTTTAAAGATCTACAGCTGGATTGTGGAAACAAGAGCTGCTCATACAATGGCACGAAAATCCTATTTGATAAAGGAATTTCTCTTGATGAGCTATGGTGGCCTAACACGGCTTGTAACCTCGGTATTGGGATTGTGTTTGTTGCGTTGACTGCTTTACTGCTTGTCAGTAAAACAAGGCGTTACTAATAACTCACTGCATCATAATTAATGACTTAAAAGACACAAACAGTTGCGTGCTCTTCTCTTAGTTTTACTTTTAGCGGGTTCTTCTATTTATAATTATAATCTAAATGTCTTAAGTTTTCATTCAAAGTTGATATGTTTGTCGCGGTTATACCCGACTCTCGTAGCTCAAAGCTGAACGAGAAGTCGAGAACGTTTCGTTACAATGTTAGACGGATATAATCTCGTCAATTGATATGTATAACTATAAGTGCATAACCTTAGTCAAAAATTCCAATAAAAACATCATTATTTACATGGTACAAAATCAATTGCGTCATATCAAAACAAATTCAAATCTGAAAACCTTAATCTCTATTAGTATTAGTGTCAAGTGCTTCAATTTCAACCCTCAAGTTTAATGTAAACACAACTTGGTTCAAGGCATAAGGTATAAAACGTTCTTAAGTTAACAAAATCTGAAACAGAAAATCTGGACATTTTACCAATAATTGATCATATGGATCAGTGATTTCAGGAATAAATTTGACGTTTAAACTCAAATTATGTTACCTTTTACATAAAGGTGTACAGAGGCCAACAAAGCTTAATGCTACATTTTAATGTAAATTTCATTTAGACAACCTGTAAAACATAAAATCAAATTAGAACATCTGAACAAAAAATCACAAAAAAATTTAGTCCCTAACGCTATGTTATGATAATACATCATTCTCTTCAAGTTCATCTGGCAGAAGGCAGAAGAATTTCATCATCTGATAACAGAAATGGCCAAATTTCTTCAGCTAATTAAAGGAGAAGCGAATGTACAACATCAGTAAAAACTAAATCACGATCTCCCGACCAAATTCGTCATTAGTAACTGAGTGTTTACGTTTGCCATCAAGAAAATAGATGTCCGAGTTGAGCTGAACGTTAGGAATTCTAACTTCGTGAATGCTGTATCGGGAACCATTGTCCACTATTACTGTACCTGCAGCGAACCCTCTGTTAGTGTAAATACACAAGCTCATTTAGTTTTACTTGAATTTCAAGTTGAAAATCACTTTCAACGAAATTTCAAGTTAAATCACGGATTGAAAATTTGATCACAAATCACCTCTTTTAAAGTCGATAGACTTGACGCAACAGGAGGAATACTTGTTGCTAAGATAGGAGAACTTCGCTAAAACTTTAGTTCCCACAGCAAGGTGAGTTGGATGAGGAGGTTCGTCTCTGATGACATCCTGAGACGCAACAGACTCGTATGAAGTCGTGAAGAAACCGGGAAGACGTATCTTCATAGAATTGTCCAGACCTGGATGATTTTACATCAGATTTTTATAATATATATAACATAACAAAATTATTCGTTTTGATGGGAGCTGGAGCTAAAGAATGGAATAAGAAGCAAACGAAACAATTCCAACGCACCAATATGGTCAATGATGTTTCTAGTCCACGTCCCATCACCCCCTCTGATAAATACACGATCGCCAGGAAATATTGGAGGACAAAACCGGTGGTAATCGAACCATCTCGTGTCTTGGTCATTAACTCTGTTTTCTCTGAGTTTTACCCAGATTTGGGTGCGGTATCTTGTCATGGCCATCGACGTCATTTCGTCGATCTAAAATGGTATTTTTTAAAGGAAAGAAGTTCAGTTTAATACGGTCGTGTATAATTAGAATAATTTTGTGCAGACTGGTAAATGACTACACACGACTAACTTCAATGACTACCGAAGACAAGGAAATGACTACTTTAGGCAATGAAATGACTACCAAAGAAGGGAAATAACCACAGATTTCACACCAACCTGATCCCAATGATGTTGCTGTGTTGTAGCGGTTATACAGACATCAGACCAAACATCTTGAACTACTTTACTCCATCGGCTTCCTTTTAACTTGTCACCTATAACTTTAGTTGCAGTTGTCTTCATGATATACTATAGGGTAGCTTTAAAGACAGGATCACTCCTTGACAAAATTTTAAAAAGGTATAACAAAAACAGATAATCCAACTAAACTGTACAGATACAGTTTAGACAAGTCCATCAATTAAGTTGTAAAAACTTAAATACTATACAGGCAACATAAGTTCAACCTCCAAGTTAGATTAACTCACCTGAGACATCATCTCTGGACACGACGGCCCTGTCCCGCTCTGTAATACCAAACACTTGGTCACTCCCACTGACGGATATGCTACACATCGGCTGGTCGTTCTCTAGGAGACTCCAGGATACCCCGTACTCTTTCATTGAACTTATTTTCGTTCTGATGTAACACTTTCCTGATGTGAGAACGGTTCGGTTTAGTAAAGTTTTCAAAATCAAATAAATTGTTTAGTAGGAAAATTCAAGGCAAGTATCATTATCAATAGATAATATAGTTATATTTTTGTTTCATTCCGAGTTCCAAAATGCAGACGAACCTGTAGATCCAAGTGCCCACACGGCGTATTTTCCCGCCGCAATCCTCACCAGATGGTCTCGGTCTGGTTTAACGATGTGCATCCAGCGACTCCCAATGGGAACCTGCTCCGATATTCCCATCCTGAAGTAAGCACTCCCGTCACTACAGACCGCCCACAGGTTGCAGAAGGCGTCAAGTGAGATGTCCACAAGGGGGTGGTCTATATCCACGTGCACCTAGAGGTGGGGATAAGTCAGTTTAGGATCATACAGTCAGTGTTTAAGTTAGAAATCACTAAAATACATAAATTCTAAGCTAACGACCCAGGGCCGGGTGAGCGTCACACTTACCCATTCCTCTCCTTGTGGTTTGTTTGGAGTAACTCCGTGTCGGTAGAGTAAACTGCCGTTCGTGCAGAGAGCCCAGGCTACTACGAGCTCGTCACCTGTCTTAAAACAGTAGGGTTCCAGAGTCACCCGGGATATCTTCACCTGGGGCAAAACACCGTCACCATAGTCGATAAGGTTGTCCCACTCCCATGTATATTAACTGGACAACTTATATCAAATTTCTTACTAAATTTCGTCAACTTGCTGGGTAATAAAGTTCAGCCAACATGCTTTTCCCAGCTCTGTAAATCAAAACAATCCAACAACACGTTCCGAAAAACAAAGGTTTTAAACAAAAAAGCAAAGGTTTTAAACAAAACGTACCAAGTTGACGGGAATTTTCTTCCAAGGAGCAGAACAGTTCATCTGAGCGAGCCTCATAATATGTCTCTTTCTCGCTCCCCGACCAGGAGTGGCAGAGAAGGGACTGTGGAAGTTCTTGGCGTAGTGCCAACCATCGGGATCACTGTCACTAGAGTTCTTGACGCACCAATCCCCGATCCACCTCCAGGAAGAGAGAGGAAGTCGGTACTGGTTAGAACTCTCGATAGTGTTCCCTAACTCGTCCACCCATCTCGACATCCTGTCTCGGCCGCTGCACGGCTGGAACCCCCCAAACAAATTATACCGCTGGTTCTCCGTACACTGGAAGTGTCTCTGAACGGAGAAGTTCTCCAGGTGCTCTCCCATCTGGTGAGCGCCACCACCGTGACCCCTGGTGAAACAGTAGAGGTTGTTGTCCGGAGCAACGCCCCACACGATGCTCCGAGGTCCGGCAGCTATCTGCACGAAGTTCCCCTCGATGGGAAGCCAGGCTCGTTTAGAGTGATTGGTGACACAGGAGGGGACGGGAGGAGAGAAGTAGACGGTCCCCTCCCCAGACAGAGCCCAGATTGACTGGTTGGGAGGGACATCTGGAATCTCGTGTACTGCTCTAACAAACTCGTTAACTCGGTCGAACCAGTTGCTGCAGTCCGTGTCGTTACTGAAGGTCAGCCGGTAAGATCGCTTGGCGGTGAAGAGGAGGAGGGTGTGCTGCTTTACGTTTGGGGAGATTCTTTTGATACCGAACAAATCGACCAGAGGCACTTGTTCGACTTGCTCGATGGTGGAGGTCTGGTTTATCATGACTGTCGGTTCGTATTGGTTCATCCTCCCTCTAGCTCCCAACCTTCGCTGGTCTTCTTCAGCGTCCATTGAGGCGGCACCCGGGGAAAAGACTCTGAATCGTAAGTGACCATGAGGGATGTTCTTAGATAGATAAACTGTAGCGTTCTTAAGAATGCCATCCATTTCAATTTTGGCGTTGGATTTAAGTTTGAACCCTCCGTCGTCAAAAAGTTCGTCATATTCATCAAACTGCTTCGCCCTGATCTTGATGCTCTGGTCTCTCAGCTTGTCTAGGATTGAGTCCCGACACTGCTTGATGACAGCGATCTGGACTTTGGAGAGTTCGGCCTGTTTCAACTTTACGTCGTCACGTTTTACACCGACTCCTTGACAACCACCAGCTGATATCATCTTCCAGTAGTGCACACCTGGGAGAGAGGTGAAATCATTGGTCGGAGGAGGCAATGTCTATTGATTATACATACATGCTCGACCTAAAGGGGTCACAATTTTTGACCAATTTGAAGCTAGAAAACAATGCTATGCCTATTATAGTGCTTGTTACTGTATTGCTTGTTACTGTATTGCCACTATATATTATGTTTAACTATTACCCTATTTGCAGTTTTTAGGTTACCGATAATGTAAATAGCACGGGCTTCTATAAATGTGACTGCCCTCTGTTTAGAATAATTGCCGTAGTCCTAAAACGCTGTTTCATTTCGAGACACCTAATCGAATTCCTGGATATTTATAAAAATTATAATTTCCCTTTATGAAGTACAACTTATTACCTAGGCTACTGAAACTGGATGTTCGATCATTTGACTCTTCTAATGCATCACTGTCAGACTCGTTGAACAAATCGTCCGGTTCACGGAAGTTGGCACTGTCAGGTGTTCCTTCGTCATAACTGTACCTGGAAATCCTTGGGTTAAATAGTCCATAACTGTACCTGTAATTCCTTGGGTTAAATAGTCCATAACTGTATCTGTAATTTTGACAAGTATTAAAAAATATGTGTATACTGTATACATATTTGAATACATTTAATATTGTATACGAAGGTTCAGAAAGTCTGAAGTTAAAGTCACTCTCAACCTGTCAGGCTCGTCGAGGGCGTACTTCGGAAGATTGGCATTAACAGGTAGTGTGTAATGAGAAGCAAGGGAGTTCATGGTCGGAAAGGAGCCGGCGCTCCTGAGAGGACCAAACGGCATGCAAGGCGGGAGTGTGGACGGTTCTTCCTCCTCCACATCTGTTTCTCCAGCTGCTTCACCCGTCTTGTACTTAGGATCTGAGGGGAGAACGTCGCTTGGACTTGGAGGGCCATATTTTGTAGTTAATAGGATCGTCAGGATTGATGAGATTTAATTACTTATATATCGGATTGACAATCAATTGTTCAATGGGACACTGTCTAAGAGTCGCATGTCGTGATATAATACAAGTAAGTATTAAAAAGTTTTAATACTTTCAACAACTACTGATAATTAAATAGAGCCATACAAACTACTGTAACGATAACACTAAGAATCTCCTCTTGTACCTTCAACTGGCTGCCAGCTTTTACCCGCCAACTGTGTCGGGAAAATGTCTGTTCTATTTAGTATTCTGTTCTCGTTGTCGAGACCCCATACCTGAACAGAATGGGGTATCAGGCTCGTAGTTGGAGGGGGGGGGGGGGGCAGGGGTATCTATGGGCATATATTGAGATTTTATTGAAATTTGTTTTTGTTAAAAAAATAACTAAACCGCGATCATGTTTTTCAGAAACACATGTTGTTTAATCATTAATTGCAGTTCAGTTCGCCAAAATTTTCAATGATGAGGTTATGATGGGTAATTTCTGAGTGAAGCGAGCGATACACATAACTTTGAGTAAACTCATGCTGATCACAATATACAGTACATGGAGGTGGGTAACGTTAGTTAGAGTTGGAGTGTCTATGGTGCTGATTGCTGACCAGCATCAATTATATTGAGCTCCGAATGTGTTGCTCCTAAAATGCAGACCCCTATTGAGTAGAGACACAATTTCACCTCACTCTTCAACGGGCGATTCGCGTCTAGAATTTCTTCGTGATGGCCGCGACAGTAGGTTATCAACCTACAACTCACTCTTAGACAAAAAGTAAGATTTTCTTAGACACAGCTATAATTATAAACGCAATCTACCTTGATCTGATTTTGGAATCTTAATTCTTTAGTTCATTTAGTAGATTACTAAGCGGGAGTAATACGGAATTTACAAGACAAGTAAGACAAAATGACATGAATATTTGCTAATGCTACATCCAAACACAAGACTATCATAAGAAACGCCTTGCGCGCAACAAAACCGTAAGTTATTTAACTTGGACTGCAGCGTTTTTGCTATCCAATATTTGCTGCGGCCCATTCCTCGAAACAGCTATGGGAGGAAGTTGAAATATGCTTTGCTGTACGACATTTCTCAATTTCAAGTACATTGTGTCCCTTTGCATTGTTTTTGTGAGGAGGTCTGTTATGTACAATAAAACTATTATATGAATGATGCGGTGACAAGTTTATTCTAATGCGGAGAGAACTGCGAAGTGGGAAAGTTTTAATGTAAGTATGAGCTGAATTCTAACGACTAAACTGTAACAAGTGCTTAAGGTGATGGAGAATATTTGATTTTACTTTTGGTGGGACCACTGGAAAGGCAAGACCTCGACACAAAGACTGTTGATGAGGATGGGAGATTGAGCTTAATTCTAATTAAGCTTAATAAAGTCGCTTAATTTTACTGTGCATCAGTCTTCCATCATGATAGAATATAATTCCCCCCTCGCTCCCGGGAAAATGACAAGACAAAGCAATCTGTTTCTGATATAGCGAGGCACAAAAGATTATGGGCGATACAATTATAATAAGTTATCCATTATCTACAATTTTGAATTTGTATGTGATAAGTTTTTACTACAACTGTTCAAACATGCTGGCTTAAACTCAATAATTCAACAGCGATAATACAATTTTCGACATTAAGTAACCTTCTATGCAAAGTAGTTATCTTACAATTGTTCGTCATAATTATGAGTTTTTGAAGTAATTACTCATCATTCATTTCATTATACCAATTACCATTGGGTGTAATTATTGCGATACTTTTGTATTGTTGGAATGACTTAATACTTATCAGTGTATTCTGAAGAATTATATTCTGGAGAATAATTTTGGTAACCTGTGTATCAGATTTCTAGATGTTTTAAGTTGTAGGAAAACGTCTCACTGGTTAAAGATCAATGTTTTCTTCTTGTTAAATCAAGTAAAAATCACATATCAGGCATACAGAGCCGTAGTAAATACCTGATTTTCAGGACCACAAGATAGTGACTTAAAGTGGATGATATTGTCCGGGTCCATGACCATGTGGACCCACTTAGACGTAGCGCTGGTGTCATGTCGATCTGTGAGTAGAAGTGTGTTGTGGGGGTACACACTCGCTCCTTTGTGGAAAAACACCTGGTATTGCGGGAGGTTAGAGTTGAAGTGGAGGAAGTGTGGGGGTTAAGTTAAAGTTGGAATTTTTAGAGTTGAAATAAGAGTTAGTGTAGGGTTGAGGATAGATAAAGTTGAAAATTGAGTGTAGGGGTAAAGTTAAATTTACAATTTTAGAGCTAGAGTTGAAGATTGAGTGTAGGGGTAAAGTTAAAGTTACAATTTTAGAGCTTGAGTTGAAGATTGAGTGTAGGGGTAAAGTTAAAGTTACAGTTTTAGAGCTAGAATTGGAGGTCCAGTGTGGGGGTAAAGTTAAAGTTACAGTTTTAGTGTTAGAGTTTGAGGTCGGGTGTATGGGTAAAGTTGAAATAACAATTTTAGAGCTAGAGTTGAAGGTCAAGTGTAGGGTTAAAGTTAAAGTTACAATTTTAGAGCAAGAGTTGGAGGTTCAGTATAGGGGTAAAGTTAAAGTTACAATTTTAGAGCAAGAGTTGGAGATTCAGTATAGGGGTAAAGTTAAAGTTACAATTTTAGAGCTAGAGTTTGAGGTCGAGTGTAGGGGTAAAGTTAAAGTTACAAATTTATAGCTAGAGTTGGAGGTCGAGTGTAGGGGTAAAGTTAAAGTTACAAATTTATAGCTAGAGTTGGAGGTGGAGTGTAGGGGTAAAGTTAAAGTTACAATTTTAGAGCTAGAGTTGGAGTTCGAATTGAGCGAAGACATATTGAATCGATTTTCGACAATTGATAATCTATCGTCTACTACACACATTTTAGTGATATGTAATTATGAACTGGTGAAGTATATTATTCAAAGAAGTCAGAGAATTGTAGTCCAATAAACTTCAAAACATTTACAACAAGTCAACAATGTACACTTCAAAATATTTACAACAATGTACACATCAAAACATTTACAACAATGTACACTTCAAAACATTTACAACAATGTACACTTCAAAACATTTACAACAATGTACACTTCAAAACATTTACAACAATGTACACTTCAAAACATTTACAACAATGTACACTTCAAAACATTTACAACAATGTACACTTCAAAACATTTACAACAATGTACACTTCAAAACATTTACAACAATGTACACTTCAAAACATTTACAACAACAATGTTCACTTCAAAACATGGTACACACCGCATGGTAGTTGATACATACCTACACGTATCTTTAAATATGACACGCAGCACCAATACAAGCATGAGTATCGAATTACTATGTGACCAGTCCCATTTACATTACACAACCTGCTAGTTGATAAGGCAGACACGCTGTACGCACAAATAGAGATAGAAAACAAGGGTAGACAAGACGAACAACATCAGACAATTAGAAAAAAGTAGAATTGATAATCAAACAATTTTTTAAAAAAATACAATAATGATGCCAGCATCATCACACCTAAGCTCTTAAAGTATCTTAAAAATCTCAAAAATTCACTAAAAATAAAATTACATTTAGGTGTAGGGGTAAAGTTAAAGTTACAATTTTAGAGCTAGAGTTGGAGGTCGAGTGTAGGGGTAAAGTTAAAGTTACAATTTTAGAGCTAGAGTTGGAGGTCGAATTGAGCGAAGACATATTGAATCGATTTTCGATGATTGATAATCTATCGTCGACTACACACATTTTGGTGATATGTAACTATGAACTGGTGAACTGTATTATTTAAAGAAGTCAGAGAATTGTAGTCCAATAAACTTTGAAACATTTACAACAATGTACACTTCAAAACATTTACAACAATGTCCACTTCAAAACATTTACAACAATGTACACTTCAAAACATTTACAACAATGTACACTTCAAAACATTTACAACAATGTACATTTCAAAAAATTTACAACAATGTACACTTCAAAACATTGACAACAATGTACACTTCAAAACATTTACAACAATGTTCACTTCAAAACATGGTACACACCGCATGGTAGTTGATACATACCTACACGTATCTTTAAATATGACACGCAGCACCAATACAAGCATGAGTATCGAATTACTACACGGGTCCCATTTACATTACACAACCTTCTAGTTGATAAGGCAGACACGCTGTACGCACAAATAGAAATAGAGATAGAAAACAAGGGTAGACAAGACGAACAACATTAGACAATTAGAAAAAAGTAGAATTGATAATCAAACAATTTTTAAAAAAATCAATAATGATGCCAGCATCATCACACCTAAGCTCTTAAAGTATCTTAAAAGATCTCAAGAATTCACTAAAAATAAAATTACATTTACGAAGCATCGAGGAAAACTAATAAAAGTATATTAACTTCTTTTTGCTACCAATGGGCTATCTTTAAAGAAGCTGATTTGTCTCAGCCTATTTTCTATATAATTACCACATGAAATACGACTCAAAACATCATCTGAAATTGTTGACAAAAAAGGTAGAAAAAGGTGTAAAAGTAATTACCCTTCCTTTGCAGTCGATCATCCAGACACTATCTGAAGATACGGTAAGCGCTGTAGGGTAGATGTCGTCCATTCCTCCTATACTTATAGATACTTCCAGCCACTCCGTTCCTGTGTAAAACTCTACATATTACACAGTACATTGTACATCCTGTGTAAAACTCTACATATTACACAGTACATTGTACATCCTGTGTAAAACTCTACATATTACACAGTACATTGTACATCCTGTGTAAAACTCTACATATTACACTATACATTCAAGTACATCCTGTGTAAAACTCTACATATTACACAGTACATTGTGTACACAGAGTGTAGTGTTATACTACACAGTACAATACGCAGAACATACTACACAGTAAACTAAACAGTACACAGTATACAGTATACAGTACACAGTATACAGCAAACAGGTCACAGTACACAGGACACAGTACAATACACACTACACAGCACGATGTACCCACTGCAGATCACAGCACACAGTACACCATTCACAGCACTACTTTGATGAAAGCATTTTGTCAGCCATCGTGACAAAAAATCGCAGTTTTACGTATCGCAGGTCAAGTCGTTGCTGTAACTTAACCGTAAAGCGTTCATAAACATGCCTGTCAGTCTTGCTATCTTATGTGTCTCGACATATCTGATTACAATCTTACTTCAATCAAAGCGGCAAGATACATTTACTACTAGTATACATATAGAGAACGGTTTTCGTGGGGAGGTGTCTCAAATTTCAAACACCATTTCTCTAATTGTAATGCTCCCACCTTTGTTTTTGGAGGTCAATCTGTGTCCAATGGACAATTTGGGAGTATTTCACTACCGAGAACTAAGGTAGTGCCCATAAATTTTGGGGAATGAGGTTTTTAAGTATCGAAAATTTGAGACACTTCCCCAAGAATACCGTTCTCTATATATTGGCAGCAGTAGCGAGCTTAACTATTGACCTATAGTAAAGTTAACTACTGCTGCCAATGAAACACAAGTTTAATCTTAAATGTCGGTAAAAATCTTTACAATAATGATAACCCAAATAAATTTGTTGTATGTTTCACAAGTTTCAACAAGTGATTTAATCTGTTTAATGGCGCCGTTTCTTAGTTTGAATTTAACTTGAAATAACTTTTTTTACTTATACGTAATATGTGTTGCTAAGTTACTTACTTGACAAAATATTTGATACAAAATAGATTATACACTTTTGAGACACCCTGTTTATTTCTAGTGGATAGTTGGTAACTCAAAATGTTACGTAAATATTGATTTAAGCCAAGTTCGCCCATTTTCCATATAACAAACTCACTACCAGCAACTCTCAGCGCTCAATTTCAACTTAGTTACTGCGGCTCCACGTAGCGTGTTAACAACAGTTCAAACCCACGTGCAGATCTAACTGAGGTTTCTCAACTGCTGATGAGAAAAGAAGGTTCCATTATGGGTCGTTATTTCACTTCATTGTTCTTAATCAAATCAACGTCTGGAAGATGGGGGCAGCTGTTATGCAAATCTGGGAGAACAAAAATATTCTTACCAAGGAAGGTTATATTAATTACTGCTTTTCTTAGTTAGCACTATCACATCAAATCAACTTAAATTTTCAATAAATCCAAAAACACGTGCATAACTACCAGCTTATGTGCGAATAGCCTCTAGGAGGACTTGTACCAAAGTTTTCTGCCTGACAAAGCCTTTGTTTGAAAGGATATTTAAAAGCTCAGTTCATTGAATATGCAGGTCAGAACAGTTATTTAGCTCATCGTCGAAGCTTACTGACTTTTTGATAAGCAATTTCAGACTAAAGGCTACTCATTGGGCTGCTAAATCTTACTAAATTTTAATTCAGTTTCGTTAGAAGTTTTGTAATGTTTTTAGTCCATGTAACATTTGATTATTGAAAGGGTAGCTACATACACAACAAACCATAGCCATAATGATTGTATTCGCAACAATTCTCCTTTTGAGGCAAGTATACAAATATTCAAGTCAGTTTCAAATTGTTCAGTGTTTTAGGTGTGATCCTCATTCCTAATATCAATAAAGATTTAAAAAACTGGCGTGGAACCATTTATAAGCACTCAGTAGGCACATGTGAATTATCGAGCTCATTTTAGCATGGGCCTTTCTAGAAGTCAGGCTTGGAGACTGCTCATTTATATTTTACTGGGGAATTGTAACTCAGCGACCAATTTAACTAAAAATCGATTTCGTTGTTCACGAAACTAATCCTTTGTCAAAAGCATAAATCAATCCATTTAATAGATAAGCCATAGCTTTACTCATTCGTCAACAACTTTCGTTTTTGTTGACATTTTCAATGCAAATGACATTTTTCTAATCAACTTGGTTAACTAGAAAGTGATATGAGTGATCAATATAAAGATCACTTCATAATGAAAATTGGGTTAAGAAGCGGTAAAAAGATGGTGGTAGTTATATTTATACAGTCGCCGGTCGGTGCTTGCCTTGTCTGTGGCGTTATCTATAGTTGTCACGGTAAAGTACCCGTCTTCTCTTCCTTTATACTGTTCAGTGATTGAAATTGTGCAATACAAATATGACATTCAAGTTTTAGTAAAAAATGAATAACCATACATTTTGAGTGCCGGCACTACCCAGGCCAACGTTGAGTATACGAGTGAGTTACTTGGTTTTGTGGCATACGAAAATTTTCTGACAAAAGAAATTCAAATTCAATATCAGTTGCGATTTTAAATTTTTCGGTTGAAACTGTGGCTTTCGTCTAGAATTGGATGTTATTTTGCGGTTCAGAACTGATGTTTCGGTTAGAAAATGATGTTTGGGTTAAAATATGCTGTTTCAGTCTACACATTGACGTGATTTTTTAGCTAGAAACTGATGATTCGGACATGGATGGCTACAGAAAAATCGCTTCCAACCGAAAAATGCTTCTGACCGAAATTTCTGAAATCGTCCTATAAGCAAAAAAACTTTTTTGCACCTATGATGGTGTTAATATCAAAAACAGCTGTTTGATTGTGAATTCTGACTGTTATGCGTTCAAGATGGTTTAACTCAAACATTAAGTTAAATCAAAATTAAGCACTCTAAGAAAATTCACAACCACCATTATACTGTAATCTCCGAATAAAAAGTTTTCCAATTACAAAAATTTGGAGGTTTAATGATTTTTAAACCAAAGTGCAGATTTGACATAAGTTATCTCTAAGACCTAAACCACTGAAATATATCAATACTCTGAAATTTATGTTCAAAAACACTGAAATACCTTCAATTTGAAAAGCAGAGTCTCAACACGCAATGGTAAGTCTATCCCTCTCAATATTGTTAATACTTAATCATTATTGTTTATAGGGCGTGTAATCTTCACTGATCATAGACAAGTGTTATCCCTCTTGAATCGTATAAATTATTGTGTAAAGTTTAGAATTTTATTGTGTGCTCGTTTTTGATAGACGTGATAATCATATTTTCGTGTGACTATGAACAGAGTGTATGATCAAAAGCCTACAAAATAGTCACTGAAACATTTGCATGACACTTGGTATCTCACTACGGTTCATTAAATTTATTCTTTTTCTAGATTTTATTTTTCGGTATAATATGGTCTCGAGTTTCATCTCTAGACCGTAACAAATTTAATCTTGGATTCATTCATAATGGAGAATTAAGACAGTTATTCACCCAAAGTTTTAAATGCATGAAAATTACTAATTACAGTCTACTACTACAGAAATAGGACTAAGATTACACGTAAGCATCTCGATTAATGGGAAACCTACCGAGGTTTTCTATCTGAGACTTGACAGTAAATCTATACAATCTGACGACAGATTTATAATCACTGTCGAGTCCTAAAGTTTAGCACAAAATTTAGCAGATCCTCATTAATCGAGATGATTTAACGAACAGACACTCATTAACATGTTTAATCATGAAAACTCATCATGGTTCAGAGAGTTCTTGCGTACTCCACCTTTATTTGCCTACATTTCCTTTTCCGTCATCAAAGCAAGCATCGAAAGCTTCCTTTATATCCTCCATCTGGAAGGTGGAGTGAGAAAATTGCTGTCTTACTGCTTTCACGCAGAGAGGTAAAGACCAGTCTTCGTCACATGCCTTCTCGTCAAACTGGCCATTTAAAGACCAGAAGTGGGACGAGGGGTAAGTCACTGCGTTCAACTTCACTGTGCTCCTTTCATTTTTGGTTGTTCCGTCTGGGCACTCCATCTCCATGTCTACTGGAACGTCCGCATTTTTAATAGTAAAGCGTTCTACTGCTCCAAAGATCAAAGCTGCTCCAGGAGTTGTGTACTCAATTCCCATTCCGACCATCTTCTCGTTGCCAGTACTGTAGCTCTTGGAATTTGTGGTGGTGATGGAGTGTGAACCACCGACTCCTACAGACAACTCAGTTACGATACTTGTACCAGATCCGAGGAATTTAGCAGAAGCTTCGACCGTTACAGATGTTGACACACTCCAATTGATCTCGTTAGTCTCAGAAATCTCTATTGTTGTGCTCTCCTCCACGGAATCTGCATTAGACAGGGTGAGAGTGTGAGTAGCCGGTCCGGTGCAGGAGCCACCATCCTGGGAGCCTATAATCTCAGTTCCTGCAGAAACGGGGTTTACCGATCCGTCGTCGATTATTGTCATTTTCGTGAGCTTACAGGTCATTTTGTAAGATGAGCAGAGTGGTCTTATTGATGAGGCATGATCGTTGTCTCTCAGATCCTTGCTTTGACCCTCCCATACTACTTCTCTTCTTCCCTCAAAGTTCATGTGCTCGTAAATTTCCCAGTCGCCCTTTTCTGCGTACACAGAGCTAATCCTATCGTTCCAATCATCCCCAACATAATCAGTGTCGGTCAGGAGATCCTTCTTTTCTCCCTGAGAGCGCCAGTGCTCGTACACTGTCAGTTTTGCCGTGTCCGGGTTTTTGGAGTAGACACAGATGGGTCTTGCAGAGGAGTACATGTCGTTGTGGTGGACGTTGAGAGTTTGGCTGTTTGGAACCACCATCCTTCCTCCCTCGTAGTCCATTTCCGTGTACAGCTCCCATGACTCCCCATAAGCTTTGACACTTGATACAACGTCGTTCCATCCCCTCATTTGGGAAAAGTCACTGTCGGCTTCATAGAGTGTTTTGGAATGGCCTCTTTTGTTTTCATGCTCGTACATGGTTAGATAACCGCAGGAACTCTCGATTACTGCGATAGAAACGAGCATAAACAGCATCATGATTCTAAGATGTCCCTCAAACTTAGTGCTGAGTCGAATTGGTGATTGGATTGAGTTGGTCCATCCATTTAAACCCTTTCAAATATTACCTTTGCATGAGTCACGTGATGACAGAGTTGGTTGAGTTTGTCTCATGCAGATGTGGCAATGCATACTGTAACTGGCCTCAACTTTATCCGAAAGGCATAGTGCCCTTTGTAGAGCACTCTGATGTGTAAGGATAACAGCATATATCTCCTGCTATTGGTTAGATACGATGGAGCTTCTTGAGTTACCTCCATTGTCAATCCAGAAAGCAACATGGTATTCATTCTAACTGGTATTAGAAAGAGAATTATCAGAAATGTAGCAAGTCTTAAACTTGGATGTGGTTTCAATTGGGGAGGGTCGAAGGGACCCTTTTTCATGTCCTCAAATCGATGTGCAGTAGGGAGCAAATATTTGTTCAGCGGACACGATTTCTACCCATAGACAATTAACAAAATTCATGGACTAGCACTGTGTTGAGTCGGATATGATCCGACAACTTCGCAGAGTCTAGATGAGTGCTCTACCAATTGAGCTGCCGATCCTTGGTTAGTCTACTGTACAGAGGGTGAAACTGAAATAAAAGAAATATTAAAGCTTGTTTTTACAAACGTGGCAGTAGTAGGATTATCTTGTAGGCAACAATCTTTTTCTTTTTAAATGAGGGGTTTGTAATGGGTTAATAGCAAACAGTTTGTCTTCATCCTCTGGTAATCTATTTACGACAGGCTTTAAAGCCTTCTGAGTCCAATGCTCTTTTTTCAATGATCTTTGGTGGTTGGTCTTTAATCCATATATATTTTTCCTCCACCCTTCTTTCATGTTTAAGTGGGATGTGGATCGTTAAATTGCAGTCGAAAGCCTGGGACTACTTAATTAACCCAACGTCCAAAAAAACACACAGACCAAAAGATCAACAACTAGAAGAACTGGACAGTTGTCACTGCTTGTGGTTTAACTGACATTTTTTCCTGGCTGACCAATGAATACCTACTTCCTCCTCCTACTTTTGCATCGGTTACAAAGATTAATTGATTTATGCAGACATTTAATAGCGTATATATATTATATATAAACCCATAGTTTACTGAGATTGTAGACAGCAGTCAGATGTGAGTTAGAGGTACTGGATGTGATCCCTCCGCCCCGTTGCTCACATAACGAGAAACTTGTGATAATTATCTCGCAATGATTGTAGATTATTGTGTTATCGTGCTTGAGACGCAAGGAAATATGATAAGAAACGCGTTGTTTATATATCAAGTCAGGAGATATGGACCTTTCATGAATTCAGGAGGGGACAACGAAGTCAGACTTTCACTTTTGGTAGAGGGTGCCCAGAACATCCGTTTGGGTATAAGTTGCATGTGGACTATTACTTTGGCCCCTGCTTACACTTGGCAATATTACCAAATGTAGCCAAGAAGTTTAAACCGGACGCGTAGGTGGGTCATGAAGGTAAGTTTAGGAAAACTGACATAAATATAATGACATTTTACGAGTTCAGGCTCTACAGTGACAGTTCAGTAAAAGCATTAGTCCTTTGTTTATATGTGGTATTGGAGTTTGGTTTTAAGATATATCCCAGACTTTGTTTTTTGTCAAAGAAGTTACCGGACTGAGTTGGTCAATCACTAGTACCTTTTAACGAGATCCCATTTTCATGTGTCACGTGATGATTGGCTTTATCACATGCAGATTTGGCAATAAAAACTGTTTCAGCTTTCTCTGGCAGGTATAGCAATCCAGTAACAGTAAGGATAAAAGAACATATAAACTGCTATCGATTGCGTGCAGTGGAGCTTCTATCATCTCGGTGTTAAAGCCTCTTGGAGTTAGGATCTAACTGCGTCAACCTTCTGATTCCCTCTGAGTCTCTTTGTATTGGGATTTATTTGAAATTTTCCGTTCTTAATGGAAGGATTTCGTAATAAGGGTTAGGAGGTTGAGTCACTTCATAACAAATGTTATGGAGAGGTTAAGGGGTGAACCATTTAAATAAATTATGTGTAGGGTGAGACTGTTATAAAATACATAGAAACCCTCTGCGGTTTCTTTCTAAAAAAGAAAATTACGAGTGCGTAAATGTGCACGAGATGATTTTCTGGCTGAGAACCGAGCAGGAGCAAGGACTTACATGTATAAATATTGGAGCCGTGTATTGTATGTATTATAATCAAGTCAGGGGGTTTATGTATCGATGCAATCTCATGCAATATCCCGCTATCCTCATTCAAAATCTCGGGCGAATATAATCTATATTTCTACAAAAGAAGAGTCAATGGGAAGAAGATTTCAATTTGTACTATTTCACAAAAATGAAATCCCGGAATCAAGAAACATGTCGAGATAAAATTGTTAGACGAGTTATGCACGCTCGTACTAAACAACAGACACTCGGTAATTTATTTCTTTGTACCATACGCTTAAGTCTGCGGGAGAGGGAAAAGTGTAGCACAAAGAGGAGGAGAGGTATGCCCCGACACAGAAGTTGATATGATTGATTATTGTAATCAATGTTCAAATATAAAAAGACGTAAACGTCGTGATATAACGTTAGACCCTGGAGAGATACCTGATACGACGTATCGGGTATCTCCCTGAAGCTTGGACGTATCAGTGATACGTACAAGCTTCCATATAAGAAGTAATACACAACATTTTGATGACAGTCTCAGTTCCTTAACCTTGAGGAAAAATAATTTCAGTAGGCCGTGACCAGTGATTAATTAAGTCATGTAAGTTATACTTCAGTCATGTAAGTTATACTTCAGTCATATAAGTTATAAGTAAGTAATATTAAAACTGGAAAGATAAATTTCTGATCAAAAGTATGGTCACCAAAAAAATTTGTCAATTTAAAATTGACCGCAAGTATTCTCACCTATCATGTTGTCGTTATCAATACCAGTTCGAGTAATAAGCTCGCCCTGAGTGGTGATCCCCCACAGCTGACCACGCGGTCCCACACTTAGTTTAGCGAGACTGAAATCTGGCTGGCAAATCTCAACCCATCTGGGAGTAGAGTGTAGTGTATACATTGTATAGTGTATACTGGGTAATGTAGTGTATACATTGTATAGTGTATACTGGGTAATGTAGTGTATACATTGTATAGTGTATACTGGGTAATGTAGTGTGTAGTGTATACATTGAAAAGAATATACTGGATGATGTGTAAACATTGTATAGTGTATGGTGGGTGTGTGAAGTAAGAAGTGGGTGTTGTATTGTGTAGTGAGTAATGTGTAATGGGTTAACAGTTTAGACAAACAGTTAAGGTTTATGAAGTGTTTAAGTTCATAAAATTTCCAATAACCGCACATTTTCGTAGCATAATTACTATTACATATAATAATCAGGGTGTGGTATGTCTGACAACTTAAGTTTAGAGCCGTCACACAATGAGACATGTACAATGTACATTGTACATTGTACAAATAGCTCACAAACACATTATATACACAAGTTAAACAGATGATTAGATGCGAGACATACCTGTCTCCCTCAGGGTTGATATTGCTGATATTCTTTCTGAAGTACACCTTACACTCCTTGGAAACGGCCCAAACACAGATCGGCCAGTTGTCGCTACCTGGAAGATACATACCGTTGAATAGCATGAAAAATATACAGTAGAGTAACGAAACAAAATAATATCCGCATCAGTCAAACTTGTCACAACAGCGATGGATGCTTGAGTAGTAGAATTACCTGTTAACATAGTTCCTCCGGCTGCAACATCTAAAAACTTGATATTGTCGTCTGATGTGATCCTCGCGAAGCTTCCCATCTTGTTATAACTGAAGTTGTGTCAATGTTAATGCAAAATTGATTTGAATATCACACGTTTGATACCACTAAATTTGACTAATATTGAATGAATATGTAACAAGACTAACCAAGCCACCAAGGGCCAGATGGTCATTTTGCGGAAGCATAGGTGCAAAAAAGTTTTTTTTACTGGTAGGACAATTTCAGAGAGTTTCTAACAAGTACAGAAATACACTTTCTCACGAGGTCGATAACAAAAGTCTAGTGTTCTTAAATCAATTGCCTACTTCGAAATAGTGCCTATAGAACCCTGATAATTCTGTTAAAACTCACGTGAAGTATTTAGCAAGACGTTTTCTTCTGACCACCTTCATTTGAGATTCCATGTTTGAGAAGGTCGAGTTGAACCCTGAGGCGTACTGCCAACCATCTCGATCAGTGGGAACTCCGTCTATGTTCCTGTCTATCCTCCTGTGAAAAAGTAGTTTTTAACCTATAAATTGAAAAAAATCCTGAACACTTTTTATCTCATACTTCTTAGCTTTCATACCGTATTACAAGATAATTGGTCAACAGTAAAAATCAATAACAACGACCTACCACACACTGTCAGCCGTCCAATGATTTGAGAGGTTCCTTTTAGCAGTCTCATTATCTCTGTCCACAGTCCTCCAGCCCCGGCCTAGGTACCAACGTTCGTACTGAAACTTGTAGTCCTGAAATTTTTTTATTTGCCAATCTTTTCCAACTGGGAATCTACCTAAACACAGCTGTTCACCAACCAACGTTAACAGTAGCACTCTGATAGTACAAAGGAGTATAAGAATGATAAGGAAGAAGGTAAACAAACCTGAAAACGGATTGGGATATCACACTCTTTGACAAAAAGATAGACGTGATACTCATAGTCAACTGCCCAAACACAGGTTGAAGAAGCATCAAGCATGTTGAAAGATACCCCAGGCTGAATGGATACTTGCCTCCAGTTTTCCTGCACAATTTGGTCAATACTTTAGAATATGTGTCGAACAGCTAATTTTGTTAACAATTGAGCAATGGGCGATTTATTCAATTATATATATTTAGATTCGAGTTGGACAGAATGAAGTAGTTGTCTTAAAGACAAGATCACTCACATGGTTATTTTTCTTGCAGTTATAAGAGAAGCCTTTGCATCTCCAGGGAAGAGACCCACTATCAAGTGCCCAAATATCTTGTCCAAGAATCATTGCACATAGCTATGTGTTTTTCATGGCTGAGCCTAAAATAGTGCAACCAATTATTCCACCTGATCCCATGAATTTAAGATAATTTGTACTGTTTTGCAATACACACCATGACTTTGGCTGTTCTTTGTCAAGTGACCCAACAAATCAAGCTAATATTACTTGAAATCTTGGCAGCAGCAGTGTGGCTCTCATTTTTAAAGAAGATTTACAATAAGAATGGTTATAAGTTATCGGATTCACTCACTCATAGAGGAGTTAGCGTTGTATTCGGACTTATCAGTAGAAGAATGAAACAAAGGGTCAATGAAACAAAGGGTTAATTTTATTTCCAGAGCAATCAATTTATATCATATAGTTTAATAAATAGCTTGTTTACCCTCTAAGTAGAGCTCATAAGTGCCAGAAGCCTAAGACGGGATAACCGAATTGAGATTTATGAACAAATTACAATTGGCTGGGGTCTCGACTAGGGTATAAAAATCACAGACAGACTCTCAACCCTAAAAAGCAAAGTAAACTATAAATCATATGTAATTATATCACGGCTAGTACCTCTATATTCCTCAATCCTGAAAAGCACAATAAACCATTATGAATCTGTGATCATATCACTGCTAAAACTTCCATATTCTAGAGAAAGATAATTACTGCTTAGGGTTTATAAAGCTCTGATCAGGCCACATCTTGAGTTTTGTGTTCGGCTGGGGAATCTTGTAGCAGAGCATGGCATGGCAATTTGTCTTTAATTTTGAGGATTGAGAGTGTCCAGAGACGCTTTACTAGGATGGCTGAAGTGGTAGGCCTCCTTCCTTACTCTTGAATGACCCATTCGTTGCTTAAAAGCAGTTTATTAACTGGTGGCCTTGCTCCAGAGGCGAGCGCTCTTACTAAGCGCCTTGCACAGAAACTCTCGGTCAAGTTGGACCAATCATATAGCCACGTTATGGGCTTTCGTAGAAGGAAACTCCGCATAGAACTTTTGAAAACAACTTTAATGGCTATGCGTAGCTTTAGGAAAAGTAGGGTAACAGCTATAGCGGAATTGGATTTAAACCTTCTACAGTTTTATGTACATTAGTGTGTTTTTATCATTCTTTTTAATGGTATATAGATATTTTTATATAGGGTCATTTGTGTATTCAAGGTGTAATTGTCTATTTTTACTGTTTTGTTCTTTTAGCCGTTTATTAACATCTACTAGTTTCTACTTACTAAAGAATGTTTGCTATTTTTCAAAGATCTAATGTAATGATTTTTAGCTTAGAGTTTTAAGTGTTAAGGATATTTTAGAAATGAGGCGTTATGACGCTGGCACCATTATTAATTATCTTGTTATTTTATTCAATTCTTGATCCATATGTATTAAATTTGGTGTTTCTTATTCATGGTCAATGTATTGCTTGTTTGACTTTGTCCGACCCTCCACGGGAATAAGATATGCGGGAGGTTGCGCGTTGTACTATACAATACATTGCTTCATATCGTTAATGCAATAGATTTATTTCATGCATCGCTACAATGCACAATAGCTTGCCTGGCGACCTCAGGCTAATTGTTGCTTTGTAAACGTAGAGAGAGCCGCGCATTGCTTGGTAAACAATGGCGTTATTTATGGAAATTTGTCCACGACGCTGAATTTTTAATAAGAACAGTTGCAGCGCAGTTTACATTTGTGAGTTATTGATCGACGTGTAATATAAAATTGAGTGCGCGATCAGCGCAGTCCGATAAAACAACAAATAAAAATAATTCATAATTTTGAATAATAAAAACGGTTACATTAATGAATAATGGAATATCTAAATATTAAATTATTCAAGATTTGTCTTGCCTCATGGGGACCTCAGGCTAACGTAAAGAGAGCCGCGCAGCGCCCGGTAAGATTTGTCTAATCACAAATCAAAATGTGCCGCGCGCGACAATTTATCTCCAAGGTTTTCGTTCTTATATGAAATCGAGCGCTGTTTTGTAAATTTACTGATCGTCCGCGCATGTAGTATGATGATCCGATTTTTCAGTTGGCTGGTTCGCGATGCTGATATGGCTATGAAACCCATTAAGAATCATTTTTGCTGTGTGCCTTTGCTTATTCAGCCATTATTTTAACCTTTATGCCCTATGTGAGCGCTTATGAGTTATGCCTTATGTTGAAATTTCTTTACTCGTCCAATGTTGTTTTACTGGTCTTTCAGTAAATTTTCGTTTTTCCATAAGCTGAATTATTATTATCATTAACAGCTGACTCTACAATCTGTGAACAGTCTGTAAACAGAAAATTGAGTTCTAACACCGTCTAGCTTAGATACTCTGATATTGCTTATATACTCTGATATTGCTGATATACTCTTATATATATATTGCTCATCCATACTATTCAGGCTTATCTATTTAAGCGAGACGTGACTTGTTATATAAATAAATAATTGATAATGATGCCAGCATCATCACACCTTAGCTCTAAAATATCTTTAAAACCCTAAAGTTAGTAATTATTAAATGCAGTCTTTAAAACCTTCAACATCTTAGCAAATGTATCTTAGTTAATTCAACCTAACAGATATTTATAAACTTCTTTTCAGCAACTAAAGGGTTATCTTCAAGAAAACTGTTATGCTTTATCTTGTTCTTCAAGATACTTTCACATTCATTACGGTTCAACACTTCATCAGAAATATCCAAATAATGCCCACTGCTAGAATTCTCAAGGGCCCTAGATTTGCTCTTAAAAATCTCTGAATTACCTTAAAAACATTTAAAGATGATGCAGTCTTAACCTCAATAGGTAGCTTATTCCAAGATGAAACAAACTTATAAAGTTTCTTTGATACGGTTAATCTTAGAAGATTTACTATTATCTGGTTTACAAACTAAATTTAGTCCCGACCTACTAAAATTAAAAACACCAGGTAAACTTTGCGTCGATCAGGTCACCTCTTGAGCGTCTCTCAGCGAAAGTGGTCAGCTGAAGAATCTGTTGTGTCAGTTTTTTTTATCAGTTTTCATTATAATTTATAAGTATAGATTAAGTCGATTATTTTATACGATAAAGTTGTTTAAGAAATGTGTTTGTTGCCTGTCACCTGAAAATAAACTTTTTGCCAAAAGATAACAGGTGTAACACCTGTTTAAATATTGCAAATTTGTTACTAAAAATATGCTTGACCATGACCATGATTTTCTGAAATTTGCCCCATGTTCAAAGAACTTGATCATGGAAAATTTGGTCTTTTGCCATTGGCATGGTCCTATTTATCACAGTCATTTTAAAGAATTTGACCATTGTCATGGTTATTTGACTATCGACCATGACTCCCGGACATAGGCATAATGATCACAAATCATGTTCTTCTAACCCCCTTCTCAAGTGGTTAATTCTCTACATTCTCTACATTAAGGTAATGACGATTAGATGAAAGTATTAAATGAGTAATGCATCTGCGGAGAAAGAGGGAAACTTACTTCACAAAGTTAAAAACTTCTACAGCAAAGGGAGCTCAAAATCCTCACCTCAAGTAAATCCCCCCAGTTTTCTTTTCTTTGTGCCTCATACTGATATTAAAATTATAAATATTCAAGAACTATATTATGTATCAAAAGTTTGGCTGTCTCGAGCCTGTTACACGAAAATAAGATTAGTTAATTGTTTCAGAAACCTCACAAAAGTTCAGCAGCTAGTCCAGAGAAAAAGTTAAATGAGGTGAGTTTGACTAAACGACTCTGTTATTTCCATACAAGTTTATAGCACACTTTACTAACATATTCTACCAAATCAAGGTCAGAGTCTCACAGGACGGCAAAAATTTTTGTGCCACCTTGTGAGACCCTGAAATCATTTATTGTACCTACTAGAGTGGCCTACACACTACTGCTTGATAACATTTTCAAACGATTTCTCGACAAATTGCAGTTGGCCCCCAACTTATTTTCTAAACTAAATCGAGAGTCAATCAGAATGAGCGTGAAAGATGATCGACCACACGTTTTCAAGAAAAAGACAGTGTGTTGCTTAAATATTTAAAGTTTTTCTGATGCCATCATTATAACTCTATGACGTCATCAAGTTGTCAATCGAAAAATCAAAATCTCTAACTTGAGCTATCAGAACATAATTAAGATAACTTAAAGTTTAAATGTTCACGGCTAATTTGATGGGGTAGTCTCGAGGCACAAAACCATAACAAATCCTTAATTCTTAAATGAACCCGCATCACCCAAAAAATGGTAAATTATTTTAAATTTGAGCTAGAATAAATATTTCAATTTATGCCCACATTTTCAATTCTATGGTGAATCCGATGTAAGTCCAGGCCTAAAAATAATATCTGGATCACCTAAATGACGTCTTATCACCCCTTAAGGCTCCCAAATGAAAATCTTTGACTTTGAGCCAGAAAAATTTAGACCAGTAATTTAATTTTTACGGGAATTCGATATTTGAATAGTTTCAAGGCCCCAAAACGATATCTAGACCCCCTAAATAAAGTAAGCCACGACTTGCTTTTCATGGCAGACAGTCATTCAACAAATTTCTGGTATACTTCAATTAAGGGGATGCTCTGTTGACAAAGAAGAGATAGGAATCGATTTTTGTTTAAAAAACTTGTGTTTTTTGTCTTCAGTTCACATTTCTCGTAAAAAAAATGTTTTTTTTAATAATTCTGTCTGTTTACCAACTAAGACTGACAATCCAGTACTGCTAGTCGTAAAATATCTTAAGTTATAATGGTTCGTAGGCACGAGCCTCATATTAACGCAAGGGAGGACCTTGCAGAAATTATGAAATTCATGTTACATTGACTAATGTTGTACTATGCTATATTCAGTATATATATTGTATATGTGTAGATTTGTTTATATCTACGAAGTGTATATTATGTGACTTTTGTAACCATTGGTAGAACATTGTGCCACTTTGTCCCACAGATTTTGCCCCAGCGACCCTAACCCTGACTCTAACCCTAACGAAGTTTTCTGTTGTTAAGCAGGACGTCATTTGGGCAAAATCTGGGTTACAACGTTCTGGGGCACGATGGTCTGGGGCAGGACGTCGGCCATCCTGATAAAGATGAAGTATATCGAAAATATTTTGGTATGAATGACACCCTGATTCACTAGTCGAGTTGCTTCTAGAGGCAAAAAATCCATCCATCTGTTACTTTACGTTATGCAACTCCAAAACAATGCCTCTTCACCTACTTGATATATCTGATTCTTCGAACTCGGTCAATTGCACTCTGCGTAACAAAGGTAGAACTGAAAATCTGATGAGCAGACACAAAATTTTGAATTTGATGATGGTCATCTGGTGTGTCCAACTCCGTGCTAACTTGGCTGATGGTTCAGGAGTACTGGAAATATCCCTTGCATTGGCCAGCAAAACCATACAAGGAGCAATTTAAGAGCTTTGGTAAACGTTTTAAGCGATTTTCCGGCTTAAAAACCCGATTGTACCATATAATAATGACATACTAATAATTTTTTAAGATTTTTTTAATTTTTCATCCAATAATTGTGTCACGCAATATGGGCGTGGCCCAAAACACCATAAGGGATGCTCTAAATGCTTAAACTGTGATGGAGAGGCAAGTTGCCAGAACACTGATTAAGACGAATTTTTATGTTAAAATATTACATTTCGCATGCCAGGCAAGCTCGTCGTGAATGTTAGACTGTGTGACATCGTCTGTGATCAGGAATTGTGTGAATTTAAGGTCTTGCAACGGATTCAATTACGGCATATGGTGTGACAATCACGTAAGCTTTACCAGCCTCCTTTGGAGATGTGTCGAAGTAACAAGATATGTGCTGACGGTGCTGATAAGGTTATTTGCGATGGTGGCCAAGTGGACGATCAAGGTAGTACCTAGCCAATCTGTAACAATCTACTAAACCCAATTTTACGATACCCCTCTACAATTTCACTTGTTGTGTGGCGATTATATCATGACAGTCTTTAACTTAATCCATCACGTCATAAAAAGCCTTTGCGATGACTGCTTAGATCAAACAAATTGTACAGATTATATCATAGCTTTATCGTCCGACATTAAAAACAAAGTATATTCGACTGTAGGAAAAACGGACACTCGCCTGCAGTGGGTCATACACGCTATGATAATCAGGGACTTTTTGTGTTGGATTCCATTTACCTGTGTATGCTGGCTTCATTTATAAGACGTGTTTGATGCCTCGCCATACTGTCCCTTATTTTCAAATCACATTCTGCCTTTGAACAGTGCCGTGAATCCTATACTCTACGAAAGCACTGTGATAGTGCTTTGGATTCTGTCTTTCTTAAACTCAAGTCAAGATGTTTAATCCTCTACCTGAACATTTTAAAGATGATACAGAAACCTGATCCAGATTATGTTGTCGCCCCTACCATGACACATGAAAAGCCTAGTAAAGTTTATAAGACCAATTAAGTTGAGCTGAGTGATTTTAATCACGTAGCTATTGAGCTGAGTGATTTTAATCACGTAGCTATTAAGGCTAATGGACAAACACAGATTGAAAATAAATGCGGCTGTGGCGGGGTTAGACAACTAGTTGGGCAGAAGAGAAACTGTAACAATTCTAGTGGAACTACTTTACTGCAGCAGAACAAGAAAAGTGACAAATCTAGTGAAGCCACTGTACTGGAGCAGAACAAGAACAGTAACAATTCTAGTGGAACTACTGTACTGGACCAGAACAAGAACAGTAACAACTCTATTTTAGCTACTTCGCTGCAGTACCTCCAGAACAAGTTTTCAACCTCTGATCGTTCTATAATGCTGAGATGATAAATTTCGTTCGTGTAATGGAAAAGAAAAAATATATATTTTTAAATTTCTTGTTGCAGTCAATTTGAATTTATGGTAGTGAGGATTCGGATAAGTTATTCACTAACAGCATATTTTAGCTTCCAATTTGATGATCGTGAGTTTCGTGCTAACTCTTCTCTGAAGAGCAAAACGAAGACAATGAACAGTGTACATGAATAAAATCTACGCCAAGAAGTCGCACATCTCCATTCCGGAATGATTATAATCCCTTTCAAAATTTCTAAAAATCAATATTGTAGGGGGGGGGGGCTAAAGCTGACATCCGAAATTAATCACATCTACCTATTAAACCTATTTCCAAGACCTAGTTTCGGTGTAAATTTGGCTTTATCAGACGGTAGTCAGTATCGTAAAGGTGAGTACAATGAAATGACATCAACCAGACTTGGAACCAGGGTCCTCTTGATATAGCTCAGATAGTGAGAGTTTTGATTCCTCGTAATTGGAAAAATTTTTAAAACATTTTTCCATCTGAAACAAAATCGGGGAAAATGCCAGAAATTTGGGAAAAATGCCCAGATATTGGCAAAGATAGAAACATTCACTTTTTCCCTAAAAACGGTTCGAATGTATCTGGTTGATGTTGAAAAGTGTTTTGCATCGGCTGCGGTCCCCCGAGGGCACTAGGACCCTTACAGCCGACCCAATCTTGCTTAAAGTAATTCCCATCCGTGATCCACTTCAGTTCAGTCATACACGCATTTATTTCGTTGCTTATTTGTGCCTCCCTTATCAGCAGCGCTTATCATCTCAGCAGCTATCTCAACTCGCAGCTACAGCTTGTTTTACGGCTACTATACACTGTGTACATCCGCATGGGTGCAGATTATCATTTGAGATAAACTTTTTAGTTACCGAGAAATTTTCTTTAGTTTGCTTTAGAGGCGAAACTTTACTATGAGCCCCCCAGTCTTTGTTTTACATTTTACTTTTTCGGGGCGGAGCTCCAGAAAATTTTGTTTAATTTGTTGCAATTAAGGAAAAATTGAGCTTTGCTGTTTCGTTCTGGGGGCGAAGCCCCCTCAAATTTTAGGAAAATCACGATTAAATAGTCTCAGATAACGAATCTGGCAATAAAGGAAAGGATTTACTTCGTTATTTTGTTCTCAGGAGAAGCCCCGGATATTTTGGAAATGGAACTGCAGGCTGCAATTATGTAACGGATAAATTTAAGTCTATGATAATTTC
>JH152799.1:179267-216349 GCA_000226015.1 Mnemiopsis leidyi | reverse complement strand
TTGATGTCGCTGCTCCAATGCTCATGGTGATAGTTCAGCTTTTATCTATTTATATTCAATTTCTTCTGATTTAATCATGGTAGGTCAGGTAAGCAGGTAATTTATCTATTAGTATATATTTTTTTAATCTAGGTATATTTGTTTAACAATAAATTCTGTATACTGCTTAGAATGCCCGGTGTGGTACCCCTCGGGGTTTTCAAAAAAAAAAAAAAAAAAAAACACCAACAAGACTCTAACAAGATAAACAGTTTTTAGGGCCAAACAAAATGTTTTCATTTTTAGTAGTCAACGATTGGAGTGTGTTTGCGGCTGCTGCGAAAATTGTGTATAGTACAGAATATATTTTACACGAGATTTTACCGGGCGTGTGCGCGCACGTACTGCCGGCCCACGTGATTTTGGCATCGTAATCTGGTTTTAATGGCTTTATTGTGACATCTTGATTCTTGTTTAGATCCTTTATGATTTATCCTCATTCCGAAGGGCCTTCTTTATCAGTATTTGGTAGGACTTTTGTCCTATCAGATACTTGTGTGTTTGTGTGTGTTATATCCGGGCTATTTCGAGATACATTTGTAAAACTCTTAACCTTTCAGGGCATTACACCAGATCGATCGAAGCGACGACGGATAGAATGCAAGAGATACTCTGGATTTGTTATCGAACCCCTCAAACGAACTGACCCAACAAAACCTGGCCCTGGAGCTCCAGCATCATCCCCCCGATCTTCTTTATTTTCCACTGACGATGCCAAAATTTCTTGTCCAAGAAGTAAAAAGCCCAACAATTTTCCTCTAGAACTAACGGAATCCAAGGTTGTAACAGCTAGGCAAAAGCAGACCTTACATGTCCCCCTTCACCATTTGATGGAATATGACGATCTTTTGAAAATGCCTGATAATTCGAAAGTCCACAAAACGTCTGAAGAAAAGTCATTCCATCTTGAAAGCAGTATACCGGGAACTGAAGAACCAAAGGATTTAACTGTACCTCAACATTCTTCCCAGACTGATAACGACGATGTCGCTTCAAATCCTACTAAGATTAAACGAAAACATGCTTTATGTGCTATTTTTGAAGATATTTGGAAACCGAAGAAGACTGCTGATCACGAGAAACAACCTCAATTAAACGGATTCAGACAAATGTTTAACGATGTGTTCAGTAAGGTGCCCCAGGTTTGCGAGAAAAGGATGGAAATCTCTGCCGGTGAATACACTTCCACCGCCTCACAAATGTCAGATAACGTGTTTGAGCCTACAACTAAAGATGAGCCGGCAATAAGCGAAGCAAGCACACCGGAACCTAAAAATATTAAAAAATTGACTGATTCCTTTAAATCTGAAAATGTGAACTTTGATTTATTACTTTCACACGAAGAGGTGGTTGAGACTCCTCAATCAGATGACGTATTCTCTACTACAAATTGGCTAAAGTCAGTTCAATCCGTGTGCACAGCCAGGGGAAAACGGTCATCTCTTCAACTAATCATCAGGAAATGTGTTCCTCCGCCTACTCTATCAAACGAACACAGAAAGAAACGCAAACGGCGGTCTCGGAAACGGAAAACGCAAAGTCACGTGGCCGATGCTGACGATGAGCAATCTGACTCTCAGCCTTCTCAACCCGGACCATGCTCTGCTTTGAGCGGCCCGTTGAAATTGATTACGTTGGAAGATTTGTGGGTGCAGAAGGAGTTTTATTTGCGATATTTGTGCAACTACTATCACATTAGCAGTGAGGGCTGTAAAGGATGGCTCATTAGCAGACTTCATCAGTTCATTTTGCAGAGTGCTGGGAACAAAACTTTTTCCAGGCATCGGACTTTTAAGCTATTCCCGACTTCCCGAAAGCGTCCAAGTCAAGCAAAATCGTGGGTTAAACTTACCGTAGAACGTAAAGCAAAACTTTTAGATGAATAGTTTTTTTTAATTTTTAGCTTCGGATATTAAATTGGAATGGTTATAAACTGGAATAGACCTTAAAAGATGTCTTTTTATTTATTTTTCTTAATTTTGACTATTCGTTGACAGGTAATTGAATTCTTTTTATTTTATCATTTAGTAAGAGTACTAGTTTTGTGTAGAGAATGTAATGTGTCGCAGTGCTTTTTTAATAATATCTCCAAATTTAAAGACAATATTTCCATATCAGTATTGCGAAATAGACCTGGCAATGTAACCACCTTAAATTGTATGCAAGTAATGTAAAAGCGATAATTAGAGCTTGTAATGGATGAGATCTGAAGAGCTGCCACAACTTTACTCGCGCACTACAAAACAAATGTTTACAAATCAAATTTGTTAATTGCTAAAACACAGAAAGTAGAATAATATGCTCAAATTATTGCCAAAATGTTTAATTTTGTGCAAATTGGGATGCATCCAATAATATAAAAGGGAAATAAATGCATCCATTTGTTTCAGCATGGATCTGAATCAGAATCGTCCCTGTATCAGCAAAGAATTTATTTCACGAACTATTTCTATCTTCAGTTGGTTCACAATTGTCGGAGCTCCGAATTACATCACTATTATCTTGGCTAGGTCTATTTCGATGTCCGTCTAAGCTAGAGGCCGAAGATTTAAGTGTCTGGTACGCCTGACATACCCTAAGCTGTTGGTGTATACTTGGTATAGCTTGGTGACCGAAAACTTTTCCGAACAGACATCTGTCCGAAAAGCTTAAATTGGGAGAAAATTAAAGAATTTTAATCAGCACAATTCACAAATTTCCGCCAATCGTATAGCTTCAACTAGACAGCACAGTGGATCTTATCGTCTACTTTGAAAAAAAGCTTTACCATAGGCTTTGCAGGGCCCACTAGGCTGATTTGATTTATGGATAACGGGACTTGTTTATCTGATAAACCACTCAGAGCTCATAATATTAATTATTTTCACTGTTCTAATACTGGCTACTGCACATGAAGCGCATTGCACCACTTGTTAATATTTGGAACCAATTTGGAAGTTGGCCGGTACATTGTACAGTGAATTGTGTCTCGTATTTCTTGCTGATAGGTCACGAACATTTTTGTATTCTTCTTTCCCGTGGTTCACAGTTGAATTTTCTTGCAAAAATTCTGAAATTTACATGGGTCAAACCGTGAAGTAATCTTACCACAAGTTTGAATGTTGATACGTTAAAACTGCTACCATAGGATCTGTAGCTCTGCCATGTTCTGTATCCCTTCATAACTGACAGGAATAATACATTTAGGCTGGAGCTATGGCCGTTTTGTTGAAATTTTAGTTTTGGTGCATCCATTAAAACCTCATTTTGGCACTTCAGTACGTTATCTAATGTATTTGTACACAATGTATTTGTACTTATCTATTTCAGGACCAAACGAAAAATAAGTATTTTTAATTCTATGTTGCAGATTTTAGATATCTATTTCAATTGAGCTATTCTTCAAAGTGTAACGATAACAGGTCGGTCAGATATCAAACATCGAATCATAGTTTATGGGGACATAAGACCCTCAGGACAAAACATTTATATGACATGGTGCGCGCATCACGTACGAGCTCTTCTGTCTACGACTGGAATGTAGTGGGTGTTATGTCCGGAGGGTCTTATGTCTCGAGGATGTTTTGTCCGGAGGGTCTTTTGAAACTGTGGTCAGTATGACCGGTCAAACCTGTCGAGCTAACTCGATATGTTGACGAGATTATATCAGTCTACCGTCCTAAGTTTCGTCTACCGATCTTAGCTTTGAACTGCGTGAGTCTGGTATCACAACAATCGAAATGTTGAGAAAACGCGCGCACCCAACCAAGCGCACTGCACATGACAGTCCAGCCCTCTGAATACAATGCTTGATGGACACCATCTCCTAGGATCCACTATCATACCAGTACTCATTCATGAAGTGCTCTGCCAATTGTAGACATGTACTGATATGAATGGCTGCGAATTTACTGTTTAGCTAATATTGGCCATTAGAAATGCACGCAGGAACGGGATAACGTCAATTTGTTTGCTTTGCAAGCGTTGAGGAAATCTGGTTATAATATTGTAAGGCTCTTCGCGCCCTCCATTTGCGAGAATCTCATTCCTTTAGCCACTGTGTCATGTTCATTGGGTTTGTAGGATCGATAACACGCTATTTGACAATACCTCGATCGGTTAAGCGTGAGCCTAAAACCAACAGAAACACGTCATATCAGCTTCTAAAAATATTTTATAAAAGCTTGAAATTAAATCGATAAAAATTGATTACAGATCCATAAAAATAATTCATCCGAACTCTCTTTTCTACAAAAAATTTATAATTTAACTCATGCAGTCTCTGACAGTCTAGATACGCAGCACATCCAAGAGCTATAGGCTGGACGTTACACGGAATGATAAAAGGGACGACAAGTTTTCTAGTATCGGTAGTAGCTAGGCTTGTAAGGCCCTTCTGGTTTCACTCCAATGTACTCGGCCTGGTCTTCCTCCAGTTTGGTGAGCTTCACGCCCAAATGGTCAAGATGCAGGGCGGCGACCTTCTCGTCAAGCTGAAATTAGATGGTGGTCAGAAATCGGGGTACATGAATTTGACTAAGGTAAAATGTGTCTTTAAGTATTAGGAAAGTTGCGGTGGGAGATTTCCTTCAAAAAGTAAATTCGACAGAAAACCTCCTGGCTCCCAATTTAATCAAATACAGAAGCTGAAATGGACTTTTTAGATAACTAACCTCCTTGGGGAGGAAGTGCACGTCGATTGAGTACTTTCCAGGGTTGCACCACAGTTCGATCTGGGCAAGGACCTGGTTGGTGAAGGAGTTGCTCATCACGAAGGAGGGATGTCCGTGAGCACAACCCAGGTTTACCAGTCTGCCCTCGGCCAGGATGATCACGTGACGTCCGTTGTTCAGCGTGTATCGGTCAACCTGCAGGGGTTTTAGACTTTAGCAGGGGTTTTAGACTTTAGCAGGGGTTTCAGAATTTAGCATGGGTTTCAGACTTAAGCAGGGGTTTGAGAATTTAGCAGGGGTTTTAGACTTAAGTAGGGGTTTTGGACTTTAAGTTTAACTTGTTACGGTCTTCATCAGGTACTTTTCACACTTGTTTTAATTTTGTACCTTAACATAATCAAAAAGGTCCTTGCTTTTAAGGTTTGTTATATCTAAAGATATTCTTGAGATTCGACGCCCGATAATAAATATACCGATAATTTGTTCTCAAGCAGGAAGTTAAACAAACTCAGTATTTATATTTCTCACAATAAAATTAGTCTTGCTTGAAGTCCGATGAAAGTACATAGGGCGAGGAGGCCATACCGAAGACATTTTATCAGGCAAGCGCAGCTAGGTCACGTAAATAGAATTGCATTCTTAAAGGGATAACTTTCATGCTCTTCAGAACCGATAACAGATTAAATATCTCTCATTCAAGGATAGTTTTAGGGGCAATGCAGGTAATATAATCATTTTTGCAGTGTTCTAGTTTGCAAATAAGATCTTTTCCTTGGGATTTCTTGAACAGTTTTCTCACATACACAAAGGGAGAGACACATAACATATAAAATATCTGGATGTGTTGGCTAGGGTGACACGTAATTTAATTCAGAAACGATTATACCAGAAAAGGCTCTATAATTTAACAGGTTTGCTGGCAGGATGTAAATAGCTGTTGATCCAGCGGAGCAGGAATCACTTACAAGAGAAAGCCGTCTTTTTTTACTTCGCGTTTTGTTTCATCCAGAAAATTCTAGAAAGTCAAGATATTCTGACGTGGCTTATTCTAGTTTCCGTAGTTCTTTTGTGATGTAGGCCGATAAAAATGTCTCAGCCAAATTAAAGTTTTAGAAAGATCTTGCGTTTGGAAAACCTGTTTTTGTTTGTAAAAGTTGAATAAAACCAGTCAGTAGCTAAGTGAAACCTGCTCACTAATACTCACCATGGACTGGTTCAAGTAGTAGGAAGGTGATATAAACTTGCAACTGATTCAATTGGACTGAGTAAGTTGAACTTACACAATTATGTGAAGTCCGAAAATATTAAAATAACATGAAGCATCCGAACCCGTAGTAAACTTGGAATTTAGATAATAGAACTAAATTTAGAGAACTTTGTATTTTCTATTCATGGCCAGAAGCTACCAATTCAGTTGGTAATTTTATCACAAATTCCCGAGACTCACTTTTTAAATCGGCTGAAAACACAACCACTCAGTAGACAGAGTACATTTATTCGGCAAGTTGGAGTTTTAAAATTGAGGTGCAACATTCACTTTTGACATCTGTCAAGTTTATAAAATTTCTGCCAATTTTTAAAACTTTGAACTGACGCTTTTTCAGAGATATCATGAAAGATTGTGCAGTGTTTATGGAACTATCAATTAGTGAAGCTGAAAGCATGTTAGAACTTAGAAGCATTCAGTTTAGAAACTTTAGCCAAATTTTAAACAGTAGATCAACTTCATTCCTTACGCTTGCAGAATAGCAATTGTTTCAGTTTTTATTATTATATCTTCTGCCTCTGATGTTTCTCACATTTTCAAAAAACATTTCTTATCTTCTTGAATTTCCCCTAGGACAAGAAACCCAATTTCGAATTTTCTAATTCCGCTAGAGCACTGAGCATTCGCGGGCTTTGTCGCCATTACGACATATTTTACAATAGTGTTAGGATATATTTAGGCTTCTACAATTTTTCTCGGCCTCTCATTTTCGAATAAAAGCTTCTGTACTTTGGAAAAGGAAAAACCGAACATATACTTAAATTAGTAATTCGAAAACCAAAAATTTACCCCTGCGGTTTTTAGACATTTCAGACGACCATGGCCATGCTAGAGACTAATTTCATCTATGCAGAAAATAGCTGCCCAAGAGCCGTTAGCTAGTCTGAGATTAAAATTAGAAATTGCAGATAATTCGGAAAGGCTTATTATTGAAGAATTCCTAAAAAACAAGGATGAAATTTCAGTACCTCCACACTATCGCTTTAGGGCCAGCAATTTAAAAACCACCAAAGATCAACCTACCATATTTGTGCATCAAATCAATACGATTCACACGTAAACCCCAAGTACACTTAATTTGATCACGTTAAATTAGGATAATCGTTTTTCAACGTGCAAAAGTTGTGGCTGCAATTTCACACATATAGACTTCATAGCGACTTCCACGCAGTATCTAAACCACAAGTTACCATCCCGCAGACATGGCCTTACACCCTACAGTGAAAATTATACGCTTTCATCGAGCCTTGGAACTAATCTTTCTCTGCAGTTTACCGTTTGTTTCTGTTCTGAATCACGAAATGTACTGCTGAGTCAAATACTTGATACTATCGTGCAGAGTGTTCGATGGTTTGATTTTAAAGTTCCCTCACTTTGATCAAGAACAAGAGCTAATTTTGACCAACCGTGAGCAGCAGCCATAGGTTAGATCCGCCTTGCCGGTCAAATTTTTGTTGCGATTTTCTTTAAAGCACGACTTGCATCATTTGAGTGCTATAATAAAATTATGTGCGAATATTTCTGCTCTAATTTCTGGTATGATTTGGTTTCTGAACGAAAATATTTTCTAAAATCAATAGCTTCTCATATATCAAGCAAATTGTTCGGCATGATTTGGAGCTTCACTACTCGGATAGTACGTCATAATGACCGTGAGAAATTGCTCGAGTAATAAAATTAAACGACATATAATTACTGGAAAACTTACCTGAGGCTTGACGGTTTCTCTCTTGGCATTTGCATTGAGGTAAGCCACGTCAATTTCGCAATCAAAGTGACCAATGTTGCACACAATGGCGTCGTCCAACATCTGAAAGGTATGATTGTAATATTATTACCTCCGAGTCTTCACCATCATTGGTGAAAGGGTGTCTGTTTCCTGGCTGCCTGAAATTAGATTTTTTTCTTCTTGATCAGACTACAGAATCCAATAGCCCCGTATAATAAATCACTGAATTAGTTTCGATTATGTCTTCAGGAATGGTATCCTGCATTCTGTTCACCTTCGTTATAAACTAATTTCTATCCGGTAGTTACATATTTGCGGGCACTGGACTAATATCAGCGATTTATTTATATTTTGAATGTTTAACCCTTGTTAAGTTGCAATGTTTTGTGTAAGTGTTATATCGTGTAAAATGCAACTCTGAGTTTAAGAGGCGCGTATTATCAGGAATACTTAATAATTATCCAGGTAACGTTAAATTTTACAGAGCTTATTCGCTGCTTAATTAGAAATGAAGATCCTAGAAATATTTGACTTTCCACATCTCACTTTAAACCCTCGTTTAATTTACATAAGTTCCAAGTTTAAACTTAACTTCCCACCTTAAACCCTCGTTAAATTTACTTAAGGTCCAAGTTTAAAGAAACAACAACCACATGACAAGGTACGTAACACAGCCTCTCCATTTCCTGTACATGTAGTCACATTCAACAAGTCGTTTTGCTGTCAGAGCTAGGTACCGGTATGAGTGTATAACCCAAACGATTGACGTAATAACTAAAAATAATTAGCACTGTTCATGCCGCACCTCTGCATAATGATAGCTTTATTGTCTTACACTCCGCTTTATTGAATTCAGATCACACAGACCTATTTGGAAGTAATATTCCCGCCAAAATTAGGTTGACAATTTCTTTCCACATTTCTCGTATATGCAGCTCCTTTTGTCAGTATTCGTTTTATTTAGAGGGCTTTAACCCTCTCACTTATATGGCAGTAGTTCATTCGGGGATACACTGAAGTTTTCAGGCCTTCCCTTATGTTTAATTCTTCTTGCAAGCTTCCTTGCAGTCATGGTTACCTTTTCCATTTCGAATTTGTTCAATTTTGTTATACTGCATGTCAAAGCCCGTTAATTATTTCGTCATCCAGTATGAAGTATTTAGTAATTTTAGCAATTAATTAAAGTTAATTTCCCTGACTTTAGCTGTTTTTAAAGAGGTTGTCCTATCGGGAGGTGGGGGCGTCACATTTTTATATCAAGGGGTAAATACCAGGGAGGGTCGGGTCAGCGTCAGAGCCTTACCATACCCCTCCCATTGCATTGGAATTCTTGGCCATGGGCGGGATCCATCATTCACCAGGCCCTTTACATTCAGGGATATTTATCATATTCTAATATAATTAGGTGACACGATATGGGTTGCATTGAAACAAGGGCTTCAAACTAATTGCTCATATGCTTTTAATTCTTTATTGTAGTCCAAGTTTTCAATTTGTACCGTTACTCAATTTCTCCAACCTTCAGCGAACATGACATAAGATTTATTACCGTGATCGACAAGCTATGACCAATGTTCGTTTTCCTGTTCCTTTTTATCACAAACATCCAACAAACTGAAACAAGAGCATGCGCAAGACGAACCCTCGCCCAAATCTGTAAAGCTCCAAGCGAGTGCCCTGTACAGTATCGAGAGAAGAGGGACAGCTGCAAGACCGGGATACAGTCTAGTCCCACCCCTGAGATCCTGACTTCAACTCTCAGTCCTGGGGTTGTAACTTTTCCTAGTGTCACGGTCCCTGACCGTAATTTCATCACTGAGGTGAGTGACAACAGGTGCGGATTTTAGGGAGTGTGAGAATTGTTTGCAGTTTTATGACAACTCGTATCTCTTGAGAACGAATAAGGTATCCCGAACTATTCATTAGGCTAAGCCCCTTTGTATTATTTCTTTTTCCCGCCCATTGATACCCGTATACTATTTCAGCGTCCGGCAGTCAGTTGCGTGAAGACAGGATGTCAAGCTCCTAAATACTGCGACAGAGCGCGAGGCGAATGTCGCTGTCCGAACTTCTGTCGGTCTCTCTGGCCGGACATCGACCTGATCTGTGGGTCGGACTGTACTGTGTACTTCAGCGAGTGTCACTTCGAGACTCAGCAATGTTACACCTCCGGTCTTCTCTCGATGTTCAAACGGGGACTTTGTCCGCCTAGGATTAACCCTAGAGTGAAGATCGCTGTGGGAGAAAACAACAAAGCCATGGCTAATGCTAGTGCCTCGAGAGGCGCCACTGTGTCCCTGACTTGTCACGTGACCAGTTCACAGCATCACGTGATTGAATGGATCCACAAAGATCTCAGTGGAAATATAAGGATGTTCAGTGATCAGCAGGTGTTGATCTCTACCACTGTAAGTGACACAGTTACCAGTAAAGCTATCCTGGAAATCTCCGAGTTTAGCGAGGAGGACGTAGGAGAGTACACCTGTTTAGCAGAAATGTGCGGCTTTAAAGAAGCTCAAACTATTACACTCGTGGAGAAGGAACATTTTCCCGTCTGCTCGATCCTGGGAGCATCCCATGTCCGCTCATTTGACGGTCTGGTCTACCGCTCCCGGTTTCGAGGTGACTTCATCCTGGCCATGGACCGTGAAACTTACCGCTGGTATGTTCTGGGTCGGTTCAAGCCCTGTTTCGACTCAGGACTGGACTATTGTCTACACTCGGTGACGGTACACGACTCAGTTAGCGGCATGTCGGTGTACAGAGGGTACCGGGTACATGGTGACAGTCTCTGGCAGGTACTTCAGCCTGGAGAGCTGGTGTTCAGGGAGTCTAAAGCCGCCTACCGGCTAGAAAACAGGACTGTCATAGTGGTGTACGAGGGTGATGTTATCATAGAGTGGGATAACTTAATGGGTGTACACGTGACAGTGTTTAGAGATAGTGGTGTGAAAACTGGGGGACTGTGCGGGAATAACGACAAAGATACCCGGAACGACCTACTACCACGGTACACCCACTATTCGAGTTCCGACTTTGCGGACTACCTGCGGAGCTGGCGGATCAGCAACCACAAGGACGACCCCGAGGGCAGGAACCTGCCACTAGTGGAGACAAAGCTGCTGGAGAGTGGTGAGACTCTGGAGTATTGCCGGGGTTTCCTGACGGAACAGCTGAAGATGCAGGGGTGCGGGACCGAGACGGACCGGGTGGAACTGTTGTTGACTGTCTGTGTTTACGAGGTGAAGTTGGGACAAACATACAGACATAGGAACAAGTGCAACGTGTGGTGTTACCTCAGCAGACAGCTGGAAATCATGTGTAATGCTGCCCGGGGAGCCCGGCTATGAACTGGAATTGTTGAATCTATTTTCAATTTGCATTTAGAATTAAATTTAGATGTATTTAATTTTAGCCACTATTTGATAATTATCGAAAAACAATTAACTTTTTAGCCGCGTGTGCTCGCCTGTAATTTACAAGTGGTCAGTAATAGTCCGGTAAAGATGCTCCTCCTAGCCTTTAGAGCGTACTCGAATATGCTCGATAGTCTATCGGTCAAATTGTGCTGATTTTTTCTCACTTCTGCGGTTTGACATGCTAAAGATGGCCGCTTAAACACGTCTGCATTGACCACGATTTATTGACCACTTCTGACCGAAAATACGAAACTTCGTAACTAAGCAAATCTCGGGATTATATACTGAGATTACACATACTCCGGGGATATGATATTCACGATATGGGAGACGGAGTGTCACGTGCCAACCCACCGAGAGTGGAGGAAACCAGGAAGCTCGCAGAACGACTCATAGAGCCACATATTACTGTGGAGATATTTATTTCTCACTCTCTCTCTCATTGCTAAGCTGGTTGTACTTCCAGTATTAATAAATGATTTATCTTGTTGTCTTATACAACGCGGACGATATATTTTAAAACACCAGCTGTAGCATTATGTGCGTATACGTTGTTGGTAATTGTGCGTATTAGCCACGAATGAGGTCCAAATTCTCAGAGTTTTCACCATGCTGATTACGGAAAATGCTAAATCCAGCTCCGTGTTGACCGTTTAGTTTGAGTTTTTCATCGCTAGGTGATCTGTAACCACGTGACTTGTGACCTTATATCATTAGAAACTCTTGTCTGCGTGGTTCTTAACCGAGGCAATTGTTGTTGTTAGTTCGAATATTTGTTTGTTCTACGTTACGGTTTACGAAGTGAGACAAGAAATAATGTGATCGTGTTTTATTGACTCTGATTTACAAAGGCCTACACTTTTAGAAAAGTGAAATATAGAATAAATTGGTAATGTTTATATTTGCACCTGCCACCTTTGCTGCTGTTTCGTGAGGTCTTGTCTCCTAATCGAGATAAGAATATAGGTGAAGAGCCCCAGTAAATGCTCTAAATTAGTCCCATTATAGCCAGACAAATATTTAGAAGACACGCACGGAGCCGTTCGAATAATTCTGCCTAGTAATTAAAATTTGATTATAGGTAAGCTGAAAGGCAATCAATTGAGTTACTGTTAACTTGAGATGTGAGAGAAAAAAGCCCTAAACAAAATTAAGCAGGTCCTCCTTTAAAAGAGATTTCAGGAGAATATTTCAAGGCGAAATTAGGTCTTATAGATATTACACGGTTGAGTCTAACATTAAATATACCCACCAAGTTCCATGGTAAGAGTAGCACGCTCACAGCTCTATGCCAGAGCAATGAGAACTACTGACTTAATTAGTCGCTAATAAACAGACAGAGCAATCAACCAAACAAAAGATATGATCTATACTTGTTGAACCATTGGAATCTTGACAAAAGGTCCGGAGAAAGAATTAAAAACATTTAATCCATTGTCCGCTACACACTAAGTTAAAGTTACGATTGTCAAGCTCTGGAAACTAATGCACTTCACATGCTTGCTATCACTCTAGATAGTAGTTTTCAAGTCGCACCCATCACATAACTGCAGTGTTTATTTCAGTCTCACTTTGCTTTTGCTTATTTGCGTTGCTTGACCAGTTGACAGAGATAACAGGCCAATCATCTTTACTCGTTAGAAACTTTGATAACGACGTAATGATTATCAGGTAGTTCTAGATTAAATTTTTCTAGACTTGATTGACGTAATGTCTTTCTCGGAGGAGTAAAAACAGCACAGGATTGTTTATTATTGGAAATTATAATACCGATTTTCACATGTTTGACAAGACGAAAACAATGAATAATTGAAAAGTTGTCAAATAAACGTTAGGAGTCGCCAATAAATCTAGTCAAGTGGTCTGCCTCACTTAGGGCTCTTGATAGTAAGCACACATCATATATAGCGACACTCGTTCATTGCCGTGTTTATTGAAGGTTACATTTCTTCAGTAATTAATTTGCTAATGCTTTGCTTTAGTTAGATTCAAATTGCTAAGGCATCAGGCTTTTAGACGCTAAGGAAGCTTCTTTATTTAAGTATTAATTACACCATAGCTAATTGCACGATGGATATGACACAGATATGACAAGCAGCTAGTATTGACATAGGACATACAGTAAAGTTTATAGCGTATGCCGGTATCACTAATCATGATGATATTCGTCTGATATATCCAACGATCGATATCAAATATGTAGTCAACTGTAGTGACTTCTTGGACTGACGATTGATCTGCTAAAACAGTGAGACACTCTATTATATCAGAAGCGACATGAATCTAACACATGACTAAGTAAGCAAGTAGTGGTATTACCATCAACAAATTCCCCATTCAATTTTTACAACCAAAGTGTGGTCACGTGTCCAGGACAAAGTTTCCCCTCTCTCAACCACGCCAATGAATGTGGTCATGTCTAGATCGAGCTGTATGGATCGTGAAGAGAGCGTTTTAACTCTTCCTGCATACGACCGGCTGAGCACGATTCTCAGTTAAAACTTTCTCGTTGTTTTGAAGTTAAATTGACTCTTGTAAAGTTCTTATCCACCGTTCATATGATAATGGGCGGATAATTCCGGCTTATGCAATGCGAAACTTTCACGGGTCGACCACCGTTTTGCTCCTTTCTACTTTGTTCGGTCATTCAAGATTCTAAATTTCAAAACCTTTTGCGGTTCTTCTTAATTATTTCTTGCAGGATTTGCAAACTGGGACTGATTCCCGGGATAAAGCTCTCATAATTCTAATTCCCATAGAAATTGAATTATAAAAGCGGAAGGGAAGAATGGTAGCTAAGGATCACTTTACGAAGCCCAGTCTAGCGAGGGTAGCAGAGCGCTGCTTCAAGTAAGACATTTCGACTTCCTTAATAACCGGATTACGGGACCTCCAAACGAGATTTCCCCAGACTTTTTACCGAACCAATGCTCCGAAACTCAATTGATGATCTATTTATAGTATTTGCGATAAACCTGTTTTACCGGAAAGATGAAAAAATTGGATCATCCTTGATCATACATTCTTAAACAAAAGACATTCAACTGCCATCCTTTTTCCAGCAAGATGGAGAAATTGTCAAACTTGTTTATTCTAGAGAACAGGTTTAAAGTAACAGGTATTTGTCAGGTCCTCTGTCATGTTCAACCCTGAAGACAAGGAAGGGGGAGTCCTGCGGTTTCAGACAAACTCAATGAGCTTCTACCAAAAAATGAACATAAGACAGAACTGTATCGAAGGTAAATCAGGCTTACTTTCAATGTTTACTTAGTAACAAGATTTGTCTCGGGCTTAAACTCTAATTTAATTTTACGGAAGAAAATATTTAGTAGATTGTTCTAGAAAAAACCGGTTTTGATGACCTGTAATCTCACACACAGGGAACCTGCTACGTAACGACCAATGTAGGTTGGAGAAAAAGAAAAACCAAAATTTGAGAGCACTCAAGTGGGAATCAATAGAACTGCGACACAACATGAAAGAATATAACGAGCATGTTAGATCGAAGATAAAACGAAGAAGGGAAGAAAACGCGAAGAAGAAGGAGAAGAAACGCATAGAGGAGGAGCTGAGGAAGAAGTTGGAGGAAAGTGCTAAGGAAACAGCACCTTCGCCGTCCTTTGTTTTCTCGCCACCTTCCTGTTTGACTCCGTCCAGTGAACATACTAAGAAAGAGAAAACCAAACCCAGGAGAAATATCTGCGCTATGCCGACCCCAGTTGGGGTGAGAATAGGCCCTGAGCTGATGAACGAATTAGGGTTGACTGGGGTTGAGGTTCCTAAGGTAGATGGAAGTTGGGGTAAAGTCAGTCGTACCGCACTAAACTTGCACCGCAAGTGGGACCGAGAGAGGAACGAAAATCAGAGGAAGAAACCTCCAAAAACAGCGGTTTCAGATCCAGGGGGAACCAACAGAAAAGTCAACGAGGACTCTAAAGCAGCCTCCATAGACAATGAACCTGCAAAAACTCCGGACAGAATAAGAACATCCACAAAATCCCATCAATCATACTTTCAATCCTGTCTAGCACGGCCCTTTTCATACGAGGAGTTTGCAGACAGAAAGATAAGTTGTAAGGAAAACGAGCAGATGTGGAAGGTGCAGCTGCGTGACCCCCACCCACGTGTCTACAAACGGTTCACGGTCAGTGGCGAGGAGAACTCGATAGCACAGCGTCAGTTCACCGAGCGAAACATTGCACGTGCTAAACAGTCGCGCACAGAGGAGAGGCGCCACACCAAGGTCGAGTCCCACGGAGTTAAGGACAAGATAACGAGGATGAAGTTTACAAGCTCCAAGATGCTGGAGGAGAGAGCAGAGTTGGACCGGAAGCAGGAGGAAGGGAGGCTGCTGACGGATAAGAGGATACGGAGACACAAGTACCGGGATAAGAATATCAGTGTGGCGGACATTAGCAAGGAGGCACCATCTTATTTGAGGTACAGGTACACTGGGGATACTAGCGATGAGCTCGAGAGATGGTTCGATTCTTGATGCTAGTTAAATTTTACAATTCGTGTAGGGGAAATGCAATGTGATAAAATTCTTGATAAAATGGACTTTTTATAGCTCTTAATTCTTTGCTTATAAGAGCTTCTTAGCTTTTATAGCGCGATAGATATTTTATGAATAAAATGCTATTTTTGACAGTAACTAAGCTTAGACTATGCGTTTTACCAGTATTCATTTCTATTTCTTGTACAATGTAATTAAAAAATCAGGAGACGCGCTTTTCTTGGCACACTTATGCGATTCATCATACGTGTGTACTGTGAACACACAGTGAACAACACATTCTCACGAAATGTACTCTCTCAATTTTCCTCGGTGGCCAGCTGCCTGCTGATGTAAAATTGAATATTCTAAAATTATTTTGTATTTCCCGGGACCTTCAGGCGGTCTAACATCTGGTGTAAAGTGTTGTGTGTGAGTGAGGACGGCTACACGGCTGTTGGTGAATAACCATGTACAAAGTTACCCGGTTATGTGTGCTCATCCATTCATACTTTAATGTCATCTCGAAACAGTGTCATTGACGTGTTCAAGTGAATTACAGGCAGTTTGTTCATTTGGTACAGATGATCGTAATAAGTCATGAAAATTTGACAAATCAGGTTAATCAAGAACCAGGAAATGGCCGAATAGATAAACTTTAATTGTCTAACATGGATTGTATGACAATAATCAACGTGTGTTGTACAGGGGTCATTGATAGAAGAAATATCGCAGTCACCGCACGAAACTTACCATATCACGAGTGTATACTACACGATGTTTTCGAAATATAACAGCCGAACAGGAAGTAGATCCGTACGTGAATTATGCGTGTTTTACTAGAAAAGATTGGCGTGATTACATTTCTGGCAGTAAGACATTATGACAATTCGAATCAACACCTTTAAATAGTGACTTCAAACTAAAAATAGAATTTTCTAGAATTCTAACCTGGTCGAAATGATAGGGGCGAATAATCTTCATGTTTCCTGTAGCGGTAACGAAAATCCTAGCTTCCTTGACTGCTTCATCCATCGTGGTAACTTCGTATCCTAAGGAAAATAATGTTAAGTCCAAGATCAATTTATTTGGTCTGTATGTCTGAAGAAAGACACTTTTTACATTACCATGAACGTATAAACTGTAAGCTTGTAAAGTAAAACGTTTGGACGTATTCAGCGATTAGATATATTCTTATCGCCCAACTAAGTATTGAGGGAGGTCTAAAAAGCCTAAATCCAACTATAGCTCGAGTGAACAGAACTAAAAATACCAAAGTAATTACCTTCCATGGCAGCCTGAAGGGCAATGATGGGATCGATCTCCGTGATCAGAACTCTAGCTCCGAAAGCTCTGAGAGCTTGAGCACAGCCCTTGCCAACATCACCGTATCCGGCGACAACAGCGACTTTTCCCGCCAACATAACATCAGTGGCTCGCTTGATTCCGTCCACCAGACTCTCTCTGCATCCGTACAGGTTGTCGAACTTGCTCTTGGTTACACTGTCGTTCACATTGATAGAAGGGATCTTGAGTTCTCCGTTCTTGTGCATTTTGTGAAGAGTGTGGATACCTGGGAATGAGGATGAAGGTTAGAATTTCTCACACATATTTAGCTAACGCGTTCAACTCAAATCAAACTGGCAAGGTACTGGCCCTGAAAACAAGAATTTAGATAAAAATCTGGGTAATAAGCGAACATATTCATCGTTACTTAAACTTACACTAGCCCTGAAAACAAGAAATCTAATACGCAGAAAATCACACCTGTGGTTGTTTCCTCGCTGAGTCCCTTAATACCAGGGATCAGGTGAGTGTACTTGTTGTGAACCAGAGCAGTGAGATCACCACCGTCGTCCAGGATCATGTTGAGAGGTTCCCCGTCAGGGAAGAAAATAGTCTGTTCAATACACCACACGTACTCATCGTCTGACTCACCTGGTCAACATGGTATGTTAATGTCCATCGAATATAAGACCTTGCAATGTGCAATGTGACGTCGTAAATTCAGTATCTGAATCGTAAAGTCATGTCATACAGTGTGGCAGAAATGCATGAATTCGCTAAATCTGCTGCCCAAATCACAACATTAAAAAGACGTATATTAAACTATCGACAAACCTTTCCAGGCGTAGACAGGGATGCCAGCCTTAGCGATGGCTGCAGCAGCGTGGTCCTGGGTACTGAAGATGTTACAAGAACTCCACTGAACTTCAGCTCCGAGAGCCGTTAGTGTCTCGATCAGAACAGCAGTCTGGATTGTCATGTGGAGACACCCAGCGATACGGGCTCCCTTGAGCGGCTGAGAAGGACCGTATTGTTTTCGCAGTTCCATCAGACCTGGCATTTCAATTTCGGCCATTTCGATGGTCTTACGTCCCCATTCTGCCAACTCGATGTCAGCTGAAATATCAAAGTGTTACGAATACTGTAGGGTACGGAAGACTTCCCGCGAATGGCCCAACTTGTCTGAAAGACAAATAATCGAATATGTGAAAACTAGTCTTATCACGATTGGAAGGGTAGATACGGGCTTCGGAGTGCTGTAACCTCAGAACGAAGCATTGTAGGGTCATGCAATCGATTATGCTCACTAAAACGGCATAGGACATTGAGATTAACCCACCGACTTTGAAGGGTAGTTTCTTGTTGTCAGCCATGTTTAAAAAGGTAAAAGAAGTAGAGAGTTCGGTTAAAGATAGATGTCAGAGATGCAGTAATCGAGCAATGAAATGTCAGGTTTTATAGTACCGCACCGTGACATCGCACATTGAATTAATTGGACTTTTATCCAACGCGAAACATAGCAATCACGAAATATTTTTATGTCAGTGGCAGCGTAACTTGCGCGGCTCATCTAATCTACATCTAACTTGCTGCTCAAGATTTATGAAAATAAACATTTAATTCTCAAAAATAAAATCTTTACTTTGAATGTATTTTTAAATTTTTAAAAATTTATATAATTTAAAACATTATATATAACATTATTTTTAAAATTACTGAATTTGATTTATTCTTTTATGGTTTTGTTTATCTACTTGGAAATTGACCGCGCGCGGCGCATAAGCGTATTGCTATTTGTCCGCGTATCAAGCGCATTATTTTTCGGCACTGGATGTTTCCATTAACAATTCTTTATCGACGTGATGTGTTAACATGTGTTTTATCTGCTGCATGTTTTGGATTTGCCTGTCGGCTACCTGTTTACCGTTATCATGTGTTAGGAGTTATTATGTGCCAGATTTCGTCTCATTCGTGCCTTTGAGTATATTTTACCTGCCTTTGAGTGTTTGAATTTCTAGATTTCTGAAATTAGGGCTACACTGTCAACTGTGAGTTTATGAATTTTCTTTTAAATTGAGTCTGCATTCGCGGCCAATAGATATTATTCGCTATACAGTTGCTTTGCACTCATTACTCATTACTGCGGTGATTCCCACGTCAGCTTGACTTGTCATTAATATAAACGCTATTGCATGGTTGCAAGGTGTCTTTGACTCGCAGTCTGGCAACATAACATATGTCATTCGTTTGATCGATGGAATTTTATAGGTCGGTTCGATATTTTCTTGGAAAGTATTTTACGTTTAGTAGTCTATTTGAGCTGCTTATCAATGTTGACCAGTTCGAGATAGCAATCAATGTTAAGAACATTTGATTATAGTAATACGCTACAATTTATCTGAATTAGGAACTTGTACTAGTGTAAGGATAGCGTAGTAGCCTCGATTCAATTGGTTGAGTTTATACTTTAAACAATTTAAATAGAGGAAGCGACTGAAGGTGTTATTGTATGTAAAACTCTAATTAGTGAAGGTCACATTGAATTAAATAAGATTATATTTTTGTCTTCCCCGCTAGGTCATGGGTAGATATCCGTATTCTCATCCAAGATTTGAAAACGACAAAACATTTTGTAGAAACATCGATACCATGGCCGTAAGTGACTACTTTTCACTCTAATAAATATTACCTGATCAATGTTGCATAGAATTCTTAATTTTTTGTGTCTGTCGATCCTATCAAACGTTTACAATTGTTGGATGAAAACTGCTGACCAAGCCAATTTTACAATCTATATTTCCCCAGGCGCCCTTGGAGGGACCCCTACACAAGAAGACTCTAGGTACAGAGAGAGATCCATGGCAGCGACTTTACAGCACACAGACACTGTCCAGCGGACGTCAGGGTGTCATGCATTACGATCCGAAGGTATGCAGCTGCATTCATTACTCTCGTAGATTGAAAGCGTGCACAGCTTTCCATAAACACGAGAAGTGAAAACCACTTCAGTTGCTCCGCCAAGCTATAGCTAAAATTAAACGTGGAGATCTGTCAGAATTAAGCATGCTGGACTGTTCACTGTTAATACAGTTGATCAGTGGAAAACACTTGCAGTACAACAACGTGTCCCTATTATTGCTTGTCATGTGTCTCACACAGCACATGAACTGCCAGTCTATTGAATGTCGATTGATAATAATAGCACAGATTGAATGTTGATAGATGTGCCAATAATTGCATTGTATTTAAAAGGAAAATTTTCAGGCGCCACGTGATAGCTTGGATTTTATCATCAAAGCTAGTTACAACCACCACAATTTGTTTATGGCCGACGTAAACGAAACCCTCCTTCAACAAGAAACACTTGGTGGAAATCACGGGTAAGTCTAAAATATACAGTTTTACAACTATTATATCGATATGTAAGATAGCTAAACAGTTCGTTTTTTATTGCCGTCTAGTTTAACAATCCCTTAATTGGTTTGACTCAGTTTCTTCTCTCGCAGCACCTGGCAGCACTACAGAGCTGAGTACAGAAGTACATGTATAACTAAGAAGCTTCTTAATTAGACCACGGTTCAATTAGATACACAGTGGACTACGTTATCATAACCTCATGCTACACATAATTGCTGTAATGAGTTAACAGTAAGCCCAGAGGACGTATATATTCAGTCACCAGCAATGTTATAAAAAACATACTGCAGTTTTTCCGTCAGTCATTACCTTGCTAGTAAACCGTAACAATTATTTTGTTGCGATTATATAAAATGATTTTTGTTATGGCGAATTTTCTCAGAATCCGCAAGTTTTTTTTCACCATGAGACTGCAGGATGAAAATTTGATAATTGAAAAAGATAAAATTTTGCTAACCGCCATAATTAATATTTAAGAGTTGCCGCCATAATATATCTAAGAGTAACAGTCAAATATCCTGTCGACTAGATAATTTATTACTTATTGACTATTGAGCCTAATATGGTTCTCGCATATAATAATTGAGTAAGCCCTACTCCAGTTCAGAAATTCGATACCAAGTTCAGTGCTAGAACGTGCCAGCAATTTCAGTCGATTCTTAGAACTAGCAGTTGTCATGGCTACGCTCGATAAATATTCACCATGTACGCTGTAAATTAAGTTGGATCATTCTTCTTTCTATCTTAACGACATGAACAGTAAGTAAATTCAACCGAACAGGAATAATAATGCCTCCATGAACATAGCCTCTTCAACACGAGTAGTACGAATAGAGTACGGTTGGTGTATCTATATCACAAGTTACAGATATACAGGGTTTCGGACTCTGCATATCAAACTTATTATGTGATCTGAATACTACTTCGTTGTGAACTTGTCTTCATTGTTATAGGTCGCTCGTGTCTCTCTATGTTATGACTATCACACGAGGTGCTCTCTCCATAATATGATATAGTGTCCAAAAAATTGAACTGTGAATCTTTTAGCGGCATTACTCGTAATAACTGATAGCAACAATCATTGTCACATTTCATATTGCTAGCATTGAAGCCTACTTTGTAGAGATATGAATATGATTTACAAAGTAACTATTTTCCAGTTATCAATCCAAAAAAGACAACTGAAAATCGCTTAGGCTGACCAGGGATTATAACTATAGAAGTTGCCTAATAGCAACAAGTACTTTTTAAGTCCCATGAACTTCAGATTAAGTATTTACTTTGTTTGTTTCTTCATGTAGGTTTAAAAATGTGTCTTAGGGAACATTTTCTTTAAATTTTTCGAACTGACACGTTCGTTTTTGTCAAATTATTTGTATAATAATAGTGTCGAAAGTATTTGACATAGAAGTTCCTTAGAAACATTCATGTTATGAGCAAAACTCAGACATTTGTCCGAAAATAGATTCTGTTTGTTAGCCACTTAGTATAAAGTGAAACTTCTTTCAGATGGCTTTCGATATTAATCTTGGTCCTCAATTTTCATTGCGTGTTTATCATATAACATATTTATCTATTATTCCATCATCACTGCTGGCCATCGAATTCCTCAGTAAATACTAAGATAAACGCTTCATAATTCTGTTATTCTGTGTACCATTAACAACACTAAAAACGTCAAGTTGTTTTAGTTGCTATGTGTCTTTTTCCTCCATGCCATCTTCGTCACCAATCCCATTGGGATCTATTTAAACGAATTTTTGTCAAAAAACAATTTATAAAAAGGAACGATATTTTGATGCGTTAAACATAACACAGATTTTCAAGTGTCATTCTTTACAATTAGACCTCCTGCGTGCAAGTAATATCTGTTACAATAATGAAGAATAAGCATTGTTGTCCCCTATAATTCAATGATAAAGTGTTATGTGCCATATGTCATTAAACTTGACTTAACTCCAGTCTCACCCCTAGACGCGTACTGAAGAATCGAAAGAAAAAAGAGGTGCAGTTTGTCAAGCCAACTTTGGTTGAGCCAGAGTTCAGAGAAAACGTGATGCTCCCTAGATTCACTACCCACAGCGTCAAAATGGCTATCGGTGAGTATTCGTTTTAATTCTTGCTGTTAGATTAGAACTTGGACTTCAATGTTTTCGTTGCTCAGTGCTCACCTAAGCTTTCTGTTTTTGAAATATATGCGAACGTAGATTTGACGCTTAGCCCCGATCAGAAATCAATTTCTTTAAAGTTTCAATTGCCATGATTTAAGTTATCATAACTCATGACTACTAATGTGACGATGAAACTTTCGTACCCGTAATTTATATGAATGTCCAATTGCAATAAACGGCAAACGCATTGGCATCTCAAGCCTTACAGCTTACATTCGGATTTGAAAAATTATCACTTATTTCGTGCTCACTTTGATTGTGAGATTTTGGAGGACATTAAACTTTGAATGGGGATTAAGGAATTTTTCAATTTAATTTGGAAGGTAAGAATCAAAAAACTGCAATAGTTGCAGCTCAAAGTTCAATCCATAAGAAACAAAACCTAACCCGAGTGGTGAGGCCTTTTGTGTGTCCGATTTTTTCCTAGAGCCGTGTTTTTGTGTTTTTATACTGTTTACTCTACAGATTTTCCAGGAAATAGTACTAATCTTTTCTTTATTAGGTGCTGATGTTATGAAAGCGTTTCATCTTTTAATGAAGATTAATTAGAATTGTTCTGCCTTTCATTAACAAAAATATATAGATACAAAACCAGGGCTGTATTGGAGTCATTGGGATGCCAAACTGCTAAAATTTTTGTTTCTACTCTTCATTTACTGCCTGTCACTAGATGATAGTAATTTCAACTACAATCTCTACATTCTCAGTAACTTATTATAAGTTATAACTTAATTCCGCAATTATTGATTTATTGCTGCTTCCTCATGTCTACAACACTTATTATATAAATTATATCGATTGTAAGCACAAAGTTGTTCAACAACAAACCACTGTTTTAGTGCCAACATTTAATATATTTCGACTTTTGGTAGAAGAGTTTGGTGATTGGGGCAATTGGTGCCATTGGCGCCAATGAATCCAATCAGTGGAACAAATGGATGTTACATTGGTGTCAATGAATCAATTCAGTGGAACAAATGGATGTTCCATTGACGCCAATGAATCAATTCAGTGGAACAAATGGATGTTCCATTGGCGCCAATGGCGATCGCAATTGGCAACCATTGGATCCATTATTATTGAACCAATGGATTCACTCGATGGCGATACTCCCTTCAGAATCACCACTCAGGGTGAATAGATCATTTGGAGTTCCAATGGCGACAATTGTTCCAGTGGTCTCAATGCGATAATGGAACCAATAGCGATTCATTGGTTACAGTGGCGCCAATGGCGACAGTTGTGTGATAAATTCTCTTGGTGACAATGGCAATTATTGGCGACAATGCAGCCAATCAGAAAACAATAATGCTGCTATTTTTGCAGTGGCGACAATGGTGCATTGCAGGTGCAAATTGTGAAAATAGCGACAGTGGAGCAAATGGCGCCACTGTCGCCATTGTCAGCAATCATGGACGCCGTCAAACAAGACGGCAATATAACGAGGGTACCAAGCTTTATTAGTTATCACAATAATTGCCATTGGCGATATGACATCATTATCGCCATTGTCATCATTGTTGCCATTTGCACTATTGCCGGTACATCAGTATAATCATTTGCTGATTGTCGCAATGAATGGTCCTTGTCTCCATTAGGATTTATGGCACAATCGTCGCCATTGCCTGCAATGAAGCGCAATTGGCTCTATTTTGCAATAGGCACCACTGTCCACTGGCACTATCTTCGCCATTGGAATTCCAAATGATCCAATAGCTCCATGGATCGGTGATTGTGAGGGGAGTATCGCACCAATGCCCAATGGAGCATCCATTGAGTGAATCCATTGGCGCCAATTGCCCAACTCACTAAACTATATGACCCTTTTGCCCGACTTTTTAATCACGTGACGTACGAAAGTCAAAATCAACTTTAGAAGTTTCGTGAAAACTCAAGATTTAGTTTTAGAGATATGACTAAGTACTAACAAAACAAGAACACCTCTTTAATGTGTTTATCTGGACGAATACGAACAACTTTCAATAGAGTTTAGCTTGTTTCAAGCCATTTATCGCTAGGACTATATTTTTACTCATCGTCTAACCAGTTGAAAGTTGAATGTGATTGAATCTGAACCAGCATGACACACTCCGCTCACATATGTGAACTCTTTACCTAGCGCCGGTCGCGGCGTTTTATCTGTTATAGACTGACGAAAAGCTTATTTGCCGCGCGCACGAGATTACGCAAGGTTAAGCTAGAAAACCAACTCGATAATGACCCCGCGACACAATTCATATAATTTATGCCGGCCCTACATGAATTAAAAGGTCAACAAGAACAATGATTTCTGTCTGCCCACTATCATGGATTAGAGTTCCCATTGGGCGATTATAGATCTCTGTGGGCGAATTAGAAGGATGACACGTGAAAATAGCCACTTCAGTCCTCTATCATTTGGTAGACGGTAGTATACATTGACCGGATGTATTTTCAGAAAGTCACCACGTGCCATTGACCAACCCTGGATACTCTCGAAAACACGACGGAGGCTTCTACACAACGTAAAATGATGGATGAACAAAGATATCACGCCTGTTCAGTGTTCCATTGATGAATCATTTAGTTAATTCAAGAACATTTAGTTAATTATGGAATTTCATTGCGAGAATATGTTCGTAGCTAACATATGATATTGTTAATTCCTTTTTGATAGTAGTTAGTCTAGTTATTAGTCCTCATTGTGATTCGAACGTACTAGTACTACGTAAAATGAAAACCATTATTAGTAGTTACAAGACAAATAACAATAACGACGATTTTAAACCAATTTATTGTCAGTCTTCAAACTTGTGATTTTATCTAGCTCAATTAATATTGACTAATGACTGAACAGTTCAATTTGAATGTCATAATTGTAAATAATCATAGTTTTATGTTTGAAGTATTCAAGTTTATCCAGGGCCTTCAGGCTTTCGCCTTTTAACTCGAGGCCTATCTTTGTAAATAACCATGATTGTCCAGTCTGTAAAATTTAGTTTATCTGTTATGTTACAGAAGATTGAAAAGCACGAATTTCATTGTTTGCAGCATCATCTTCTTAAATAAACCCTTCACGATTTCGGATTTAATAGTCAGTCTTATTAGCTCATCAGTCATCAGCTGTAACTAGATCTGTAGATCTAGTTTAATTTTCACTCTTGACCTTAATTACCAATATTCTTCTCTCATAACACATAAACTTAAAACCAAACGTACAGTCTGCAGCTGCCGTTAAGACGAACAACGAAATTCTTGATTGAGTGCAAAACTTCAAAAACTAAAGACGGTTATTTCTGGGGAAGTATAGCAAATTATAAGATTCAGATATTTTGAACTTTATTTCTTAAAAGTTATTGGCCCTGCTCTATTTCTGGCCTCTTGGCAGTTGGCAGTCAAATACTGCCAAATCACATGGTGCAATTGACTTTGAGATACTTTTTCGAAAATATCTGCTATACAGGTGGGAACGCGCGCTGCGCGCCCGCTTAAATGTGACACGCAAGAATACAACACTAAAAACTTGAATCGTCTAAGTTGCTTTCGCGCGTTCCATAAAGTTACTATTTGACGTTTGGTTTAATGTTGGAGTCCTAGTCCCCTCCCGTTCTCTCTAACAGCTTAAGTGGTGATTTATTGGTACGATGGGGCACCGGATAAGGACCGGCCACTCCCGATCCCTGGGAGTGCCGATTACTAAGAAGAAGAAGTCCTAGTCTTTGGAGCGGCGAGGAATCTTCAGTAGAGTCTTGATGATATATCATGACACAAAATTGCACATGAGATGAACCACCTGCAATTTCTAAGTTACGTTTTAAACTTTTTAAGTAATACTTCACACTTTACAAACCCTCCATACATGGTAAATTCGAAATATCATGGATATAATATATTTATTATATATTATATTATGAAGAACATCTTTAAATGGAAAAGTTAAGCCCACAAACAGCTCCTTCCACAAGAAGCAAATATGGAAATACTCTCTTGAATAGTTTAACATCAAATATGACATTTTGACAATTATTGATAACCCTGGTATTATCTTGAAGAACATCTTGAAATTGGATGACATATAATTTGATCAATATTTGTATGGTTAATGAACAAATATGGACAGTTCGCCTGGTTACATCACGAATTCACGTTTAGAAGGTCCCTTTGAAAGCTGTCGTCCAAGCATGATTTGGGGACTTAAAAGAACAGTCACGCCACTAGGCTTCACGTCAATTTTCAAACGGCCATCTCATTTTTTATTTTGCGGCAACTTATGTCATGAATTCCCCATCTTATTCCCCTATTCATCCAAAACGTTTTTGTAATTTTCGTGTCTTGTTACTTAATTTTTGATTTGTCTTTAGAAATTCAACTACCAATAAAAGCAGAATTGGCAATTAAAAAGAATTACAGCACTTGAACAATTTTTATACAATCGTAAAAGCGAGAATACTTAAGATCAGGATCAATTTATCAAGTCACAAATCAAAACAAATCAACAATAGAATTCGATAGCAAGATTATAATCAATTAGTTGATCAAGTCATCAAAAAATAAATCGGTAAAATCGGTCAACTTTCATCAGAAAAATCAATTAAGAGTTTTGCGGCATCTTCCGCTTCATATTAACCTTAGAGAACTGGGGACCAACAAATCAAGTTCTTCCAATCGCATAAACGTTAATGTAAGTACGTTTATCACAACTGAAAAATTAATCAACCAAGAAAACTTGATATAATTTGTGTAGGTCCTGTAGGATGCCAGTTTAGGATCAGCTGGCCCGCTTTTGCCGCTGAAACTTTTGTAAACATTCACAAAAAATCAACAATAGAAATGAAACTGACCGTAAAAACTCTTAACTGACTTAGGAAGGGTTCCTCTACAGAATTAGTCGCCCATTTTCTTTCTTTCTTGGATTAAATTCCATCCATAAATGATAGAATTAACGATTGAAAATCAATAAATCAGCAGTAATAATATAGCTCATGAAATTGTTAGGAAATAGTGGAAATCTAACAATAATTTTCGGGAACTTTCCAGGACGGAAAAACGCAAGCATTATTACGCAATCCGTTTCTTACCGGATCATATCAGTGCTGTCACAGCATCCTGACATGTGTATAACTGCAACACAACAATTTATACTGAACAGAACTGTAACACAATGTCGGTTTTATCTGCCCCACCTTCTATCAAACTGTTTTGTTCCGCAGCAATAAATAGTTCATCTTTCATTTTAGCAGAGCGTCCATCGCTCTGCAAGCATCACATCAATACTTAAAAACAGGAATATGAAATAAGAAATCTTAGATCGCCACACTCCGTAACCTCAAATCTCGTCCCCCACGTGCCGGAACTGACTGCTATGGTTTTCTCTAGGAGTCTCTACGCTCATCAACCTAGCAGCGATATCCGGTTCAGACTTGTATCTGGGAGGCGGAGTCCCGGGTACTCCGCCCCTGAACGAGTGATCTATCTCCGTGTAGAGAGGGGGCTGGAGGGCGTCCTGGCGGGTTGCCTTGCGGCGTTGTCGGTACACCACGATGAAGAGGATGACCGAGGTTATGGAGATGCAGGCGGACACGGTCGTGGCTATTATCACGATCGTTGTGACTCCCGACTTTGTTTGCTCTAATTCTGAAATGTATTTACTGTGACGTGTTGTGCTGGGGTTTTCTCTGGGGTGTCAGGAAATCGAGATGTTCCTGGATCTCGGAATCCTGAATCGAATGTGACTTACGCTAGCACAGTTGCACTAACCACTAAGTAACCAAGGAGACCAGGAAATATTCCCAAAATAGCGTCCAGCAGTGCCAAGTGCAGGGAGATAAGGCGTTATCTACATCACATTCACTGCTCGAAGCTTTACCTTGTATCCCCACAAATCTAATTACCCAACATTATTATCAACAAAGACGTAAAGAATGTGGCAACGTTCAAATTTGAATTATGAAAGGGGAACAGATAAGGATTCCCAAAAAACGCTCTCTTATGATGCATTCCCGGATAAAACACAAGGAATATCAATCCTGTACGTTACAATTTTAATCCCGAATTTTTGCACCCTCGAATAGGTGACCCATTACCTAAATAGCAAGGAAGAAGGTTTGAGGGAGCCTGGATTGCAAATACGCCCTGCTTACCTAATGCTTACATCATTCACGGCTCTAGCACATCAGGACCTTGGTCACAAGGTAAAACAGACACCACATTGCGGAGCCGCATCTCATTTAGGATAGAATATATCCAAATATGTGGTGCAAAAATTCTATAAATACAGAAGGTCAGAAGCCGTCTATCTGGTTTGTTAGCAACTTGCAGCCATTCTTCAAATTTCGGAGCGATGGCCGGCGATAAATCAATTTAAAATCAATGCGACGTAATTTTCTTCGTTCAACTGAACCTTCCTAATTTTTACCACTCCCGATCGGTAACAGCCTCCAAACAGTTAGGGTAAATGTAAGGTGTAAACAGTGTCCAACCTAAGCACATAGAACCGTTGCAGATGAGACAGGAGGTTTCGTCTAGAAGGTCAGCACAGTCGTTGTAACCGTCACAGACGAACGAACAGCTGACACATCCACCACACTTTACCTCATCTTCACCGCACACGTAATCTGAAGTTTGATTGGGATTAATAGATTATCTATCGAGTTTACATGGGCTGGTTATTGATGTTTACCAATCTATGCTACATTTTAAGCTCTAGGACTGCCAAATAAGCCTCTCACTGGATTAAAGATATGAAAACAGGAGAAAACCAGTGATTATTTCATAAATTTATCCCCTTAAATCCGAGATTTCTGATATGAAGAAAAACATCAACACTATAAGAAATGGGCGTCGGTTTCGAACGCCATCAGCCGTCACGCGAAAATTACCCCGTAATTTCCAGAGAACCCCTGAGACGCCAGGTATTCCGGGCCCGTGAAAATGAGACGAACTCAGAAAGAGTAAGTAGTGCGTCTTGAGTGTAAGATTGTGAGTTTACTCTCACATAAAATCTTACACTTGAACGCAACACTTTTTAGACTCTAATGTAAGATGAGGGTATAGGTATTTCTATCCAGCCACTTCTCTTGCTATATAGGGATTTCTAGTTTGTATCTTATCAGCTGTGACATTATTTACAATCTTCACGCCTATTTCCGTTCAATTAGCCGGTAAACCATCAATTTACTCAATTAGGATTGGAATTATTGGTCCAGTCTAACCGCGGAGATTGGATTACAATATGAGCCGGAGAAGGAGACCATCATTATGTCCACCGTGAGGATCAGCGATAAGAAATTCGCAATAATTGAAAAGTAATGGTGAAGGATCCAAATGTATATTATGAGGATGGCTTCTCTCATTACACAACAGGGTAAGAAAAGATAACGCTTCTGAAGAAGTGAACCTAAAGCAACATGCCGAGCCCGTAATTACATGGGAAATTCACGCCAGAAAGCAGACCAACAATGTCTGCACCATGACAGGCTCTGTGCTTAACCCGGTAAATTTTCCCACGGTCTTGCCGCATTCTTTAGTTTGTCAGACGAAAAACGCACTTGCGACGTCAAGAAGTGCTTTGTTGGAGTAGGCCCGGGTAAGGCGGTTATCTGAGCTCAGTATTCTTGGCAATTTGGTAATTCGGCCAGTTCTCTGGGCTACCGCTTAGCATCTTGCACGTTTAAGGGTACAAAACTTGTGGTTTACAGTGTATTTTTCGTGTAACCTAACTCCGAACAAACTGATAAGGCCGGCCCTGACAATTTAGCAGAAAATATTGATAGGTTAATGATATATGTGGAGTGTGGAGAATTTACAAGAGGCGAGCATTTGACGTTTTTTACAGTGTACAGGCGCCCCAAATACTACACAGTATGTACGTATGTCTGACAGCAATGTGCCCGACGTTGGTGAGGTGACTACCAATATAATCTTGTACACGTGGTTCCTTATCAACCTGGTTCAAAAACGTCATTGTACAACAATTGAGGTATTGGTTAATCTAATTCCATGGTTCATTGTCTAGCACCTGATAAAGGACAAAATCAAGATTCGAGGCAAAAACAAACCGGGTTTTGTTTAAATACCACTGAGAAACTTAAAACCGAATATTTGAGTCACATACCGCAGTTCACCTCATCCGATCCGTCACTGCAGTCAGGTACGGTATCACATACCCAAGATTCTTTTATACATCGGCCATCTGATCTGCATTGTGCCGTGCAGTTGTCTGAGAAAAGGTTATATGTAATAGTCTTAAGTGGAGATTATGGATTATAGAAGCAGGGAAAAGAAGCCGCAGGTTTGCAGTTTTGGCAATGCTAATGGAAATGCTTGATTACTGGTTGATTTCTTAGTTCTGAATTTGCAGCTTGATATTAAACACCAGAGCTTTCCAAAAAATATCAGTAGAAAAACCAGAAAGGGTACAATTTGCGATATGTTGAAAATCTGCCAATAAATAGATATCAGAAAATATGAAATTGCAGACTTGATTCATCACTTAAAGAAAATAAAAAGCAATGTTCTGACTTTAAGACACATTTCTAAGAAATCAAACCGAATATCAACCCAAAATTACAAGATGTTTGACCACTATATCATTATATGACAGAAAATTAAAAACATCTTACCGTAGCAGTTCAATTCGTCAGAATTATCAGGGCAATCCTCAACGCCGTTACAAAGATGTTTGGAGTCAATACAACCCCCACCTAGACCACATATCATCCAGCCCGGGGGACAAACATTCGCTGCTTCCAAATCTGGAAAAGTTTTGTACTTGATGCTGCACAGGTTCAATTTGATTGCAAATAAAACGTTTAGTGAAATTTGTTTGAGTGTTACCCTACAAGGAAGAATTTTACAATTTTGTGTTTAAAAACAATTTCACAAGATAAAGCCCCAGACAAAACTGACCTCCACACAGAAGCTTGGACTCGTCAGTCCAGTCACCACAGTCGTTAACACCGTCACATTTGGTGCTCATGTCCACACACCTACCATTATTGCACTCAAACTGGTCTTCACACTTTGTCACTTCTGAAAAACTTTATAGTAAGTTTCTGCTGCAATATATTTGTGGAACATTGTGACAAATTTGAGCCTTTATTCTCCAAAGAGGTATTGGATTTTATCTTGGCAAAGCGTTCCAGTTTCAATGCGTCGCTATTTCATTTTTCTCTAAAGGAATCCTCATATGTTGGCTCTTAGGCATTCAGTATTTTCTTTCTATATAAGTTCTGTCCAATGTTTGAAAAATGTCCCCTCAAGAACGCACTACCTTCGATATAGCCCTTCTTTACCGTAATGTCGCTGATTTCTAAGAAACAAAGAATCACAACAATTATTCCGAATGGGAGACAGTGTAAGGTATGGTTGCACGTTAAAAGGCAAGATGGCCTACGACAGCAGTTCGTTAATTCATTAAAGCCCTTCATGCTAACTGACGGTATTTCCTCTTGCTCTTGCCACGCCGAATAAGTTCGGCCCCGAACTGTAATTTTTTGTACTAATGGAACTCCACGCTTCAAGACGAGATTCTGAGAGACTCGCCCAAATTTGGGAGTTTTAACTGTTGGATATAACCTGGACGGTTTTGTTTAACTCGTCGTCAGTCAGATCAAGAATTCTCTATCGGCTGAGAATTTAGCTAAATTATGCTATCTTACTATGAAATGCAGCTTTACAAGTCCGTGAACGCACGAGTCGAGTAAAGAAACCAAACTTTTATATTCTAATAATAAAGCATGGTATATTTAGAATCAGACTTTGTTAAAATACTCAACGAAGGCTGCACCCTCAAGGTTTACATATTCCTATTCGCTGTATAAGTGTATAATTAGAAATATATGCACGGTTAAACTTGATTTAAGATATATTCAGGGCGGGAATGCCTCGAGCCCAGCTAAAACTCAGACTCCTTCAGAAAGCTGACGGTCCGCACCGGATATTGGCCCCGGTTCAAAGAATTTTGAAATCTCCTACTGCACGACTCTCGTAACTTTGGGGTAAAAACGATGAAAATAACCGGATTTAAAACGGATAAAAACACAGGCAGGACACCCATTACAAAACCGCTTATCATTGAGGCCGTGCTTAAATTCTCCAAATTTAATATAACCTCGCACAGTGCAAACAAATAAACAGTCTGAATGATTCCCCCAGAGTTTGTCAGAATAATCTTGATACTACTACGCTTGTCCGCCTGAACGTGGGCAGAGATTTTCGGGTTGGATCCCCGTTTATAAGACTTGTGTTGGCGGGTACTCTGCAGATGCTTGACGGTGAATGCAGACGCCACGATCGAGACAAGCTGCCCGGGGAAGGTGGGCCACGTGACCAGGAGATAGGAGAATATTATCAGTCTCTTCCGAGTGTCGGACTGTCCCTCGTCACCTAAACCGAACGCTTCCTCGTCAAACCAGGGAGTAAAAGTGTGGTAGGAGAAGTAGAAGTAGTCAGGTTTGATCGTCATGGAACAGACCAGAACAATAAACACAACAAAGCAGTAGCCGACAATAGCCCAGCCGACCATACTCTGACTGATGGTTCTGAAGGGACGACGTAACTGCCGATACCGACAGATGGACATGGTGGCCGCCACAAACCCTGGCGTCTGAGAGAGGAGGAAGTCGACGCAGCCGTACAACTTGATGGGCATCTCTCTGGACTCAGCACAGCTCCTCTCCTCCGCACTCTCTTCCATCTCACAGAGCGGGGCTCCTCCCTTCAGTACCTGCCCGGTTATGAAGGTTCCCACTATCAGTCCCGTGGCGAAGTCTATACTGGAGAGGACCATGAAGAGGAACCGGGGTACAGAGCGGTGTTTCTTGTAGTTGTAGATGAAGACCAGGGTGTTGAGGAGGATTGAAGCTAGGGTTAGAGCTAGGGAGAACAGTCCGATGTAAAGATCCGGGCTGGTGAGACCGCCCTGACTATAGAGCGCCATGATTACAGATCAGCTATAACCCGGACAACAACAACAACAACAGCAGCACCTACGATCGACCGGAATTACACTACAAGATTAGCCCAGCACAGTTGTACTAGATAATATGATGCAGAAGATCGCTAAGTGCATACTGTGCGTTAAATATCCACCATTGTCGTCTAAGTGCCAGAGTCATGACTCGTCCATTATGATGATAATAAGTTTTCCGAATTCCGAGCTTTAAGTGGTATGAGTGATTGGGAGGCAGGCATAATTAAAACACAGGTTGAACAGCAGTTTTCAGCTGAAGCTGATCATCATCTCTCCCATGTGCGGGTTCAAGCCGACTTTTAATTAAAGGTAAGACTTATGATTTATATTTAGCGATCCTGCATTTCTTATAACGAGCAGCGGCCCACGTAGAATATTGCGATATATCACAGGTGTGTTATCTATGCATGACAGCTCCAACCCTCGCGTCACCAAACGAAACACACGAACTGTGACATGTGTTCCCAACAGCCTTCCTCGGTCAAATCCAAACTTACAGTACATTTTGGACTTTTTCTCGTTCCCCGACCACGTGAGTCGTTACTTCATGACTGTTTCAGGGTAACCAAACACCTCGTACATCAATCCAGATTAACATCCGTCCGTAATTTTCTTTTTCATCAATCCAGATAAGACCCCGGAGATTTCTCACATCCCGTATCTAATTTCAAATAGAAGCGAGAAGACGTAACCTGCTGGGTTAACGTTCGCATTATTGACACCTACCTCAAACCGAGGTCATGATGATACAGACTTTTTCGAGATCTCACCGGCACGGTTAGTACACGATTAGAATTATCTTGTGTGTGTAATTAGGGTTATTTTCGGGCGTATGGCGGGGTGGTCTACATGTGTTAGTGATGACCTCTTAATCCTCCTCTGGTTACTGATAACCACCCCTCCCAGTCCCGGTTAATGGAAAACAGTGGGTTCCACCTCGTGTGTGTTTTAGAAATAACGAGCTTGATAAGTCAATAAGGCGGAATGTTTCACAGGCCGAAAAGGGGTAATTTTAAGATTTAGCGAAAATAAAACTTTATGGAACGAGGTTTTATAAGACGTTTAAAATGAACGCTATAAAGATGGATACTCTACATTTATACTCGTATGAAGCCAAACTTACTCATAGACTTTACCGCTATTCGACCTGACATCTAAAAATTCTCCTACAAAATGTTGAACATTGATTAAACCCTTCCTCCAGCCACAAGGGAATGCTGGTCAATTCTATACTTCTGAAGCGTCAACAATTATCCCACATCATTCATCAACCTTGATTCGCTGGCTAAAAAACTGTTCTGCTGCGTTTAAAATTTTCAAACCTTTTTCTATCACCTACCCGAACAGCGACATACAGACTCCAGTCAAAGCGTGAACATGTTTTGAATTTATGTCAATATTTCAACGCTCGCTCAGCTCCAACCAAGAATATGATATGAACATGGGGGTGTCAATCAGAAATTTTCAATAGTACAAGAAAATGGCAGGTTCAAACTTCCAAACTGGGGGGTGCAAACAGATTCGCAAACTTACTGGCTTTGACAAATTGCTGCTACAGAGGCGACATATTCCATCAGAACGGTAGTGTTAAGTGCAGAGTATGGGTTAAAGTAAAGTTCTCTTTGAATTTGCTGCTTTACCTTACCCCATATTCCTGATACACTCATTTAATCAAGCCAAAAGGCCTAAGGATAACACAGGCTCAATGAATATCAATATTCTTAGTTTTCATAGCACACCTTACCATAAAATTCAATCCAAGATTCATTGCTTTAATGTTTCAAGTTTTACTGTATATTTTATACAGATTATACTATGATATGATCGTTTACTCCTTATTAGAAAGTTTGCTACATGAGTTGCCAACAAGGCCATGTTAGCACGGGCCAACACACTAAATGTTTTACACAGACATGCTCGTGTCCCGTATAGATGTACCATTAAAGCATTTACATGGTACAGTTGAAAGTCTGTTTGTCACAGGTGTCGGTATGTGTGTCACAGGTGTCGGTATGTGTGTCACAGGTGTCGGTTTGTGTGTCACAGGTGTCGGTATGTGTGTCACAGGTATCGGTTTGTGTGTCACAGGTGTCTGTATGAGTGTCACTACCAAACAAACCTCACTTTTTACCAACAAACTTCACATTCTGATGAGTACTGATGGAGAGGTCTACTACCAGAAATTAATTGATACAACGTGTGTGCGGATATGACAATCTGATGTTGAGTACATATGATATATCACATACGGTGAAAGTCGACGATTTGTACGAGTTACATGGTTTTGGGACATCAATGAGAATATACTAATACAGTCCTCATATAAATTCTATAAATAGGCTGAAATGTCACTTGCTGATAAGAAAGACTGCCATTCCGACAAATTAGAAATGAATGTATTTCGAATTCGAATCGAAAGAAGAATCTGAACTTTCTTTAACCGCCATGAAAATATTTGACTCAATACAGCATAGTTTCAGTAAAACTCACCGTTGTGAACGATTCGGTTGATTGATACTTAGGTTTGGTCACTTACGCAATAAGCTATTCACCCTCGAATTCGTATTTAAGGTTTACAAACCGCTTATTAAAGCGGGAGATTGGAATGACGTATAGGTTTTAACTTTGAGAAGTAAATTTATCCAGAAAGTATTTTATATGCGTTGCTGAGGGTTAGAGGAGCACGTAATTTCTAAATCGTTTAATTTCGAACCGAACATATTGAAGGTTTTGACAAAAATTTTTACGTACGTCTGAGAACCTTCAGTTTGACGCATCGGTTTATGTAACCACTTAAACACTATTTCAATCAAAAGTTGTCCCTCTTTTCGAAGAATTGGTTAAATCTGAGGTGGCAGATCTGGTTTCCCAGTGAGGTAGTGAGATAGTGAGATAGTGAGATAGTGAGATAGCGAGAAGATGTGGGAAAGATTTTCTAAGAGAAACATTTTATCAATAGCTTTGATGGATATTGGATATGCAGATAAATGCATGGCAGGTGAAATTAGGTATAACTGTCAGTGAATCAGTTTGTTTTGAGCAAGACATTTCTTCGCACGTTAAACGTAGGTAAATCGTCTGTAAACTTTAGGCTGGTTGAATAACTATTCCCCGTATTATATTTCATTACTGAACGTGTCATAAACACAACCAAATATTGTCACGTACCATCAAGAGATCAGCTATACAAACGTGTGAGGTTGTAATTATGTAGACGTAAGTCACGTGACATAATATCCGACATGTTACTTCGTGTCTGCAGTGCATTTAAAGATGCACTTTGATAAATACAGATCAGCTAACCTGTCAAATCTTTAAATTCCGAGAAAATGAAACTCTAATTATGGGGAATAAACCTAAATTTTTCTTCTTCTAGAGGTACTCGACTAGTTGTAAACAAGTGGTAGGGATTGAGACACTGAGTCAGAGTGTGAGACACTAAGTCAGAGTGTGAGACACTGAGTCAGAGTGTGAGACACTGACTCAGAGTGTGAGACACTGAGTCAGAGTGTGAGACACTGAGTCTCAGAGTGTGAGACACTGAGTCAGAGTGTGAGACACTGAGTCAGAGTGTGAGACACTGAGTCAGAGTGTGAGACACTGAGTCAGAGTGTGAGACACTGAGTCAGAGTGTGAGACGACTGAGTCAGAGTGT
>JH152799.1:142933-170539 GCA_000226015.1 Mnemiopsis leidyi | reverse complement strand
AGACCTTATACCTGTCGACTGCAACACCTGTCCCTTATCCGAGCGTGTTCAGCTAGCAAGATGGAAATTACTTGGTCATGTTTTAAGAAGCCCAGAAAATAGCCCGGCACAAAGCGCCCTGTGTTTTGATGTAAATCAAGTAACAATTTTACCTGGCAGAAGAGGAAGGCACCGCATAAATTTGTTCGATGTTTTAAAGTCTGATTTGAAAAATCGTGATATGATATTTCGTTAAACGATTATAGCGACCTTTTAAGTTTGCGAATGTTGGCCTCTGACAGGAAGAAGTGGCAAGATATGTTTGACCTGGTGGACCCAGGATAGTTTTTCTTGAGCTACTTATAATCTTATGAAGGTGCCCTTGGGCCATTTATAAAGATTGGTAAAGTTTGATACATGATAATAATAATAAAAAATTTTAACGGGGCGGCAGCAGGTCAGGCAACGTCTGACAACGTCCATCCCAATTTCGCTATAAGCTCGCACAAGGATTTGCAAATCGTTCAGCTTTGAGCTGCGAGATTGATCGGGGATCACCGCAACAACCTTGCTACACCTTGCCTAGCACTGCTGTCGCAAAGCGGCAGCCTCCGGCGCGCGCGTTGGCGTGGCCCTCGTCTGTTGTCTGACCCCAATAGTAATTTCACCTGTCCGAATTTATGGAGCCGCCCAAACACGTATTTGTTGTCTCGATCTCACGTGGCCGCGCTGCGCGCGGCCACAGGCTGCCGCTTCGCGGCAGCAGGGCTATACAACGTGTAGCAACGTATTTGTAGGTTGATAACCTACTTACTGTTGATAACCTACTTACTGTCGCGGCCATCACGCGCATTCCTTAACACGCATCGCCCGTTAAACACGTATGGGCTCTACTGGTTTAGCAATCTGGTGTCGTTTGAACGTAAGACGGATATGTAAAAAGCTGCAAAATCGGAGGAAATAAGTATATGGTATTGGTATAACCAGCAGGGTGTAGGACTAGAGTTAAACTTGGTTCGGCTCATCCCAATCTTATTTTGTGTGAAATTGAACACATCGTTCAGAGATTGAGTGTAACAAAAAGAAACAACCACTTACAATAGGCCAAGTAAAGCATTCATGTACATTACCAAGCGTTTATTTAAAACAGTATCGAAAATAACAAAAGCTTTAAAAGGGGCAAATTATTACTACAAAGGAAACTGTAATTCTAATTAAGGTGGAAATAATTTAATTTTCCAAATAAATCCTAATTTTGCAAATGTGATTTATTTTAATCCAGAACATCAACATTCAATTATAATATTATCAACAAAAAATATTGGACAGTGCTGCCACCCCTGATCTTTGTACCTCAAAACTCATACCTTAATGATCATGACTTGGGCAAAGTATGTTCAGTTCATTGCTCATTTATGATTACGTCAGAAGTAAAATAATGAGAAAATTCGCTCAAGTCCAGCATTAAAATCGTAAAATCTAAAGGAAAGATCACGCCGTGAGATTTTAAGACATTTAGTAAAAACCATCGGTGCAACAGAAAATTTGCCAAACTAAATTCAATTCACATCAAATCATAATGTAATGCAAATCAATTTTACATTTCCTGCAGGGTCTCAAAACAAGTTTATAAAAAAATAAAGCACTAAATACTTCAAATGGAAACTTATAAGCTACTAAAAGAGAGAAGCCTTGGTCTACGGTAAAGCACTTTAAGTTTAATTACTGTTTGGAGGCAGCTAATCCACAGCCAATGAGCCATTTTATCAATGCTGCCACTTTAGTAGTTGTGGGCACCTCATAAAGGCGGTGGCATAGTGATGACGAAGCCTTTTCGCAATTGTATAGTAACAATGGAAAATATCACGATGTTCACTCTGATGAGCACATATCATCAAAAATCATGACAAATTAAATGAAACAGAAAACGCATCACAAGCTTAAAGAACAGAGACATTTTCTAAAATAACCCATAAAAACAGACTATCATAATTCATTATAGATATAGTTTATATCATAACATACAAAATATTCTTTTCATCAAATCATTCAGAGTCGAAGTCCTTTGATCGTCAAAAGTACAAATAACTCTTCATCCTATTAAGTGTGGTCGGGAATGTGCACCTCAGAATATCGTCCCTACGTTTAGCAAGTATAATCCTACGTGTCTTGATTGTCTTGGAGCTTCCTGAAGGAGTACGTCTGCGCATGTCGAATTTTGGCGAGTTGCTTTCTGGCTTGCTCCAACTCCCTCTCCCTTCGCAAGATCTCCTCCTGCGCCTGAAGCTCTGCTGCCATGGCGTACACTGCGCTGCTCTGGACCCGAACCTCGACCTGGTAACAAACATATTTTAAACCTGTGAGCTGTTTTCCAAGTGGGAAGTAAATGAATGAGACAAGTCAGCAATGAACTTTGCCAATGAACTTGCGTGATTTTACCAATCACTTTCTACATTCAACAATTAACTTAACTGAATGATTGGATAATTGTTTATGAGTCGCATAAGAAACTGAGTTTAACGTGGTTTTTGTTATTCTCTTCTTGACTCGAGTGATAAACATAGGATTATTAATAGACATAGGACTAGTCAACAATTAACACGAAATTCATCGAAAAACTAACCTCCTGTTCGTCAAACACGGCGGCAGACTGAGCGGCTTTAACCAGAACATCGGCTGCTTTCTTGACCTTATTTCCGGCGGTCTGCAGACGCTGGGCGTTTTCTGAGTGCTGATCTGCCTTCACCATGCAAGCCATGAGAAGCTGAGCGGTGGAGTTGGCAACTCCCTTTGCGGATGCGATAAGTTTCTCTTCGGAAGCATTTCCCTGAAAAGTAACCCGTAAGATTCATGCTTTGGCGATCAACGACAAATGATAACGACAATCGACACAGTATAGTAGTCGCTTAGAACAAGTCTAAACGGAAAATAAATATGCGCAAGAAAGAAAGTTGTAGATGAAATTCGAATTTAACCTGAACGGCGGCGTTGGCGGCTTCACAAAGTGTGCTGGTGGCAGCTGCAACCATTCTGGCGGCACCGACCAGACCCTCAGACCAGATGCTCTCTTTGTCCAGATTCGATGTTGTAACTTTGCCCTGTCTGGCCAATTCCCGCTGAGTTGCTGAGGCTACTCTGACCAGAGCACTGGTGGCAGCTGCAATGGCTTTGGCGGCCTCCAAGATTTGTCCTTCAAAGTTGAGATTTTCATCAACCTTGGCACTCTTCTTTCCTGAAGAAGAAGACGGTTTAAAATATTGTGACGTACAATACAATCTATATCAAGTATATCTATCATCACTTTCTGACTTTTCAGAACGTTTGACCGTAAACATGGTTATGAAAATGAGGCTTGAAAAAGCGTTAAGTCGAGCATCTTAACTTAATAATCAAATTAAAGTTGTCAACATACTGGGCTGGAGTAGCGACAGTTTCTTGGCGGCTGCTTCAATACTGGCGGCTGCGTTAAGTAGTTCGTTCTCAGCAATGACATTAGGATCATCAGGATTAACCCAGTCCGCTCCAGATTTAAGTTCCTGAAAAGGAACGGAAATGTTACGAAGTTCTGTTCGCACTTTATCAAAACTAGTAATAGATTGGGCCCTCAACAGCTGCTAGAAAATTTTGTTTTTCGTCACTCATAAATAAGGAACAAGTCTTAAATCGAAGATTAAAAAATTCAGAAACTCACCTCTGCACAACCGATAAGATTTTTGACGCTCTCAGCGATCTTTTTGGAGTACTCAATGAGCTGGGAGTTTTCAGGCTGACCACCGGAGAGAGACTCACACATGTATTCCAGCATGTCTCGGTAGGCCATACTGGTACTTCTACCAGCTTGCAGCACCTGAACGGGGCAAATATTATATAGGTGTGAATGATTTTTCACCAATATTCAAAATAAACAAGTTCAGCTTAGAATTCATTGAGATGTATTTAATGTGTTTCCAACCTTGAGTTTGAGGGCCTCACTTTCAGCGTTAACAGACGCTCCCTTGCACGTATTCAACATGTCGGTAATAGCTTTGCGACCCATGTTTCCAGCGGCGGCAATATCGTCCTGCTTGGCGGTGTTTCCGGCGGCTACGGCCTTTGTTGTGGCGATTGTAATCTCCTTGGCGGCTCGGATCAAATCCTATAGAGGGAAATGTTAGAAAAGAGTTATTTCCTATGGATGCACCAGCATAAGGAAAAGATATTTTTCAGCAAAATGGTAAATGATTAAGAGAAATTTATACACTCTTACTCTGAAAATAAGATTTAACGAATTATATAATTTGTTATGAAATACTTAATCTTATCGTCTAAGAGCTCGGGAATATTCATTTAAATCACAGCCAATATCTCTGATGGGTCAGCAAATTGAAATTAAAAAAGGTTCCCGATGAGGGGTCTTCATAAAATCCTAAAATGACAAATATAAAAATATAAATGCTGAAGTGCTATTATTGAATATTCATGCTGCTTGAAGTGGTGTTATAGTACGAAAACTAACCGCTTTTCAACGAAAATGTGCTGACTTATGTGCTTGAGTGAAAGAGGAGGTTGGCTTGGGGAAACGCAATTTTTAAAAGTTATTTAAACAGACCCGAACGCAAATAAGAAAAAGGCAAACAGAATAATTAAAGTGAAGAGAGAAGGAAATCATCTAATCATGAATGGGAAGTAGTAATGAACGATTGATAGCTGTCCCATTCTAAAATTGCTGTTAAGACCAAAGCGGAGATGAGCATTTTCCGAGCGAGAAAATTAAAGGATCTGTTGATCATCCCGGGCGAGGAAACATCCACATTGAGAGGTGAAGTGCCCTGCAAATCGGAGACATAGAATCACACTCGGCAGGCGATCACTCTAATAAGAATCACACTCTTCTAGGACGGAATCACTCTTCTGCAATTCTACCTGAGCGTTTGCAATCCTGGCCTTTTCTCGTTCCGCTTCCTTATTAGGACGAGACATAATAGAACTCTGGAGACGAGGCCTCCTGGCGGGTACCTCAACGTCCGAGTCAAAACCGTCGGAGTCATTAGCTCCTGACTAAAGTTGTGCAGGGGTTAAAGGATGGGTTAGTTGTGAGTGTGCTGAAGAGGCTAACTGAGGGGGTGTTGTAAAAAAGGGGCTGAAAGAGTTAGTGGGTTTGTGTTTAAACGGAGTCTTTCGATAGTGTTTGTTTACGATAGCATGCATGTTTTGTTGAGGTTAATGAAGTAAGATGACGCTAAAAGCACGGGGTTATGTTAACAGTTAAAACATAAGATTTTGAGTTCCCTGAAAATGTACCAAACATGAAGATCTTGACGGGAATCCAGAGAATGCCAGGTATTTACCTCGGGAGAAGCACCGGCAGCACCAGATGTCGCGTTATCCAGAGATTTGATGTCATTAGAGACGGCATCAACTGCGATCTCCAGGGCTCTGGTACCTCGGCTAGCCTTGTCTTCAGCGCTCTTGACCGTCTTCAGCAAGGAACTGATAAGAGATATAAGTCAGCATCATCAAAACTGTCTGTTAACTCTAACATTCCTAAATTTTTGAAAAATTTCCCAGAAGAAATTTCGAGAAAGAGATACCTGACGCTCTGGACCATCTCTTTAGCACTACTCTTTAATCTGTCCATGCTGGGATCTTCACTTGACTTTCCACAAGCGTCCTTGGTGGAGTCTATCAAGTTTGAGAGTGCTTTAGCAACGTCCATACAGGCGTTCAGCAACATGACCTGGGTTTCCACGTCATCAATAGAGAGGGCACCAGCACCGCGTTTTACAGCTTCTGCTAGGTCAGAGATGGTCTTCTGGGCTGCCAGAGCGGCCTCCTTCAGTTGTCCTTGATCAGCAGCTGCACCTGCCACCAGCTGTTTGGTGTTCTCAACCAGTTTCTTGGCAGTTCCTGGTTATGTCACGTGATCATGATTTGATAAAATGAGCCAAGAAACGATCTAGTATATTTTCGTCACTTCATAATCATGGGACACATGAAAATCTTTAAAAAGTTCATCTAAGACTTACCCAGAATGTTTTCTCTGTGGTTGGAGAAGGGTTCCCCAGTGTTCTCCAAAGCTCCCGTTCTGGCGAACATCTGCATCGTCTCCAGATCTCCAGTGATACCAACAATAGAGTTGATAGTGTCGATACAGGCTTGGGTACCCTGGCTGCTCTGCTGGAGTGACTGCAAGGACAAGTAGTGAGCAGATCAGACTTGGGGGATTTGCAATTTATGTCTAATGCGGCGTTAGGTTACTTAGTTTAACAGTAATCTGTAGAGCGATCAAATGTTTATTATCTACTCTATATTTATGCTCATAATCCCCTGAATGGCTCCAGGTCAAAATAAGAAATTCCAGATTTAACAAAAACGGTGCGACAGACAAGCACAACAATTTAGAGGAAAAAAAACCAGACTTTTACCTGCAGTATAGCGTGCACGCCCCTAGCAACACCCTTAGCATGCTCACTCAGCTCCCTTCTTGAGATAGTGTCTTTAGGATTACTCTGCACAACAGCACTTGTCTTCACCAGCTCGGAGCAGGGGTTAGCCAGTTTGTCGGTGGCATCCTTGAGCGGTTCAGTACCTTGACTATCTGCACATTTCCTGACGTTCTCCACCAGGGTCTCGTAACTCTCAGATATCTTCTGTGCCAAGTCAGACAGCGCGTCTGGATTGAGACTTGCTTTGCCGACCATGTCCTGGCTAGCACCAGCGATAGCTCTGGCACTGTTCAGGATAGCCTCGTGTTGAGCCATGACAGGTACACTTTCCTCGACTGGTTCGTTGAGAGCATTGCGAGATTTAGCGATACTCTCAAGAAGGGAGGTAGACAAGCCGCTCTCTGGAGACATCTCGATAGTCAGTCTCAGATCACTGATAGCTTCGTTAACTGCCTCCACGTTTTCTTCTAGTTTAGGATGGAGAGCTGTAGCGTTGGGGTTTCCTCCGCAGTCTTTTGATGTGGCCAACATGTCGGACATTGCCTCCATGAGGGTTCGAGCCTGAAGTAAAAGTAAGGTTTAATCAACCTTCTCTTTCAATTTCAACCTTCTCTTTCAATCCACTTCAATTCGCCTACGTTCTTTTCTCTGTTAGATGTGTTTAATGAAAAGCTGTACAACTTGCACTGTAGGTAAACACGAGATTTACAACAAACCTGAGAGAAGAGATCCTGCTGCCGGTCCATGTCGGTAAGTTTGGAAGCAGCTCCAATAGTAGCCCGGGATACTGGGTCGAAGTAGAGCGACAGAGTGGCGACATGGTGTCCCAACTTCTCGGGGTGACACTTGGCGGACTCGGCCAGGGGCTCTATCAGCTCCTTGATCTCCATGGTAGCGGACTCCAGTTGAGTCTGGTAACCCTGCAGGTTGGTAGCTTCTTGTGGTTTGAGTTGTCCGGCGGTAGCACTGATTGCTGCCTGCTCCATCTCTGTTTGGGCACTTCTCAGTTTCTCTATAGCTTGGTCGCATGGTTTTTGTCCGGGTACGTTCTGCTTGACTTGCTCCAGCAGGTCTTTCACCGCATTTGATACGGATTTAGCCTGGAAGAGTGAAAAAGGTAATACGAATTGTATTAGTACATTTGATGATGTCTAAAGTACAGAGGCGTGCTGACTGCTTTGAGTATGATTTATGTAATGCTCTGTTAGATCGCATAATAGCAGATTGTGTTGAGTGTATTCTAAGGAAATACTTAAGAGACAAGAAGAAGGCACAGACCTGTGTAATGAGGAGCTGCATGTTAGTACCGTCATTAGGGTTCAGAGCTAGAGATCTGGAGAACTGAAGAAGTTTAGTGCTTGTTCCTGTGAGCTTGTTACCAGCGTCTATCATACATTGTTGTCCAGCCTTGCCCTCAGGGCTGATCTTAGCGGGAACAGGTGCGAACTCAGGAGACAGAGCGAAATCTCGGAGATGCTCTACAGAGACGAGGAGAGGAGTAGCAGCCTCCCTGCAAGCCGCTCTGTTCTCCGGGGTAAGCTTGGTAGCCAGAGCTTTAATGCTCTTGACCAGCTGAGCGGTGCTGTTGGCCACGTCTTTAGCGCACTGCACGAAGTGTCGCTTGGCAACAGGGTTGTCGCACTTCTGAGATGCGGCCTTGCAGGCGTTACACAGCTTGGAGGTGTGTTGGGCGATCTGGGTGGCGGCCGCCAGGACTTCCTGTTGAGTCAGGTCGGGTTGAGTCAGCTTCTCGATAGCGGAACTGATGGCTCTGTGAGCGTCGTTGTAGAGGTCGGGGTCTACAATACCGGGAGTAGCGGCTGTACTGTTAGGGTCGGACACGCCCACCAAGTAGGCGGTCTGAGCAGCAGCGTCTGAAGGGAGGAGGAGTTAGTGGGAAGGAACGAAGAAATTTCAAAATGGTTGGTTAGCTTAACAGTCGTTATATTCAAGATCAATATTTGCCGATAGATTTGATTATTAGAAGATAATAAGCGTTCATACGTGATAGAGCAGTAAGAGCATCATTGATCTCGTCAATAGAGGAAGCGAACTGTTTCCTGTCATTAGCCTTAGCCAGGGTAGGTAGCTGCTTGAGGTTGTCCTCCAGGATCCTCTGGTTGTGTACCACCGCCTCGATACAGTCGAAGAAGTTCTCGTTACTGACGGGCACACTTGGATCTTGGAGACTGTTGTTCAACGTCTGGAGAAGACACGCGGTAAATTAAAATTGTTAGTACGAAAGTATTTACGCGAGATCGCGATCTGTTAATAGTCATTCTCTATTTCGATATTCAAGGCCTGAGCACGATGAAGTTATATAATTCAAAGGGTTTGAAAGACTCAAATATAGATTAAATCTGAAATGAACCTTATCCAAACAAACCTCGAGATTCCTGATAGCGTTATCACATTCCTTCTGTCCTGGTACACTGCTGGTACAAGCGTTGAGGAGGTTGTTGATACTGTCGGTCAGAGATCTGGCAGACTGAGTCAGGTTGTTCTTGAGATGTGGAGTAGTAGGGTCAGCTACACACAGTTTACTCAGACTGAGCAGTCTGTTGGAGGCTGTCTGGCAGTTCTTCAGTTGGATTATTACTTCAGACTGCAGTTCGGCGTCCTGGGGAAAACACGAGTTTGTAATCTGGTTTGTAAATAATTAATAATTGTAACGAAACTCTATAATGTATTGGGATCTTAATACATTGTACATCAATCTCTACACGTCTTTGTGATTGGGTACACCGTACACCTAATGAGAGCATTCTTTTTGGGAGCTCTGTACGTCAGATAATGAGAAAATAGGTGCCTCTTAGGAAATTCAATAACCGGTTAAATCTGTGACAGCTCTAGTTCTCTCGACAAATTGACCAGTATATAATCGTGTAGAAAAGTTACTGGAGGGGTTTCAGGTAAACTCTCAAAGCAGTATAATTGGGTGTTTTTTGTGGAGGTAACCACGAATAAGACGGCGCGGGGGATACCCATCAACTTCCTGAACCAACCCGATGTAAAATGTACACTTGTGCATGAGAGTGTATGGTTTTACTTAGTGCCAATATCGTACCCCGCGGAGCCTGCTTACTAGCTTCGCGCGTTACATTCAACATACAACAGTACAGAAACATAAGATCATTTTCATGTTGACAGAACTGCTTAAGCCATAGTAAAATCTACATAAGACAAACTCTATGAAACACACACAAACGAATCACAACATTTAACTGGAAAACAAAGTTTGGCAACTCCAAAACAAGACCCCTACCTTGGTAGCTCCAGCTAGTTGCATGCTGTGGTTGATACAGTTTCCGTAGACGTTAGCGAAGTTGTTGGCTACAACTGCCAAGTCCTCAGGAGAGACTCTGCTAGCTGCCACCAACTCGGAGGAGACTTGGTTCAACTTGGCGGCGTCCTCGGTTACTGCGTTCTGTAGGTCCGCCAGTGACTCGCCCTGGGGTGCCAACTGTTAATACCTTGATCTGTTTCACAAGTTTAAGTGACGATGTTTTGTTCTAGAGTATTTGATGGAACTACAGGAGGAATTGATAAAAAAGGAATTGATAAAAAATAAAATTATGGACAAAAACTTGGCCATTCTCGTTCACTTGTTCTAATTTAATAACTTAGGTTTTAGTTACAGCCAAGTGTGTCTAAGGACACCGACATTACAGCAAAACCCCGCTCACCTTTGTTGGCGGGAACTGACTGTCAGTGATAGCAACACTAGCTCTAGCTATCTCCTTGATAGCACTGTCCACATCCTTCTGTCCGGGTAGTGAGTTCAGCAGGTTGTGTATGGCGTGAGACACCGCCTTGTTCGCCTCGTGGAGGTTCTTGGCGGCGTCAGCGCTGTCTGGGTTGTTCAGTAGAACCTTGCTGTACTCCATCATACGTTGTGCCTCGTCCAGTACGTCCTTGGCGTTGTCTATCACGACGTTCTGGTCGTTTCTGTCGTCCGTACACGCGCAGATTCCGCGCACTGCTCCGATCAGATCGCCCAGGTGGTTTGCAGTTTCGCGTGCAGCGATACCTTGAATAATTGGGTAATGTGAAATGTCTATTTGAATTTTGGAGGAGGGGAGAATTTCTCCGCCACATTGGAAATCAACAACTAAGCCCTATTTGACTATGTTCACAGTATAGCTGATAAATGGAATGAATAACAAAAAGTTTGAGAGAAAAACATGACTAAGCTTCATTGCCCAGTGATGAATATCCCTTAAATGTTTCAAATCAACACAAACAATAAGTACCCGTGTAGTTAGCATTGCCCTGGTTGGCAGCAGTAAGGAGTTGTACCATGCTACTTCCGACCTGCTTACTGGCTCCGTACAGGTCTGCAGTACACGACTCTGGCTGAAAGAGGAATATTAGACAGGTGAAATGTGGAGCTGGCCTTTTTTAACGAGAATTTAGGGTCAAGCTTAGAGTTGATAAGTCTAAAAATAGATCACCCAAATCTCACATATCAGCTAGACAATGGTGTAAGTGAAATATTTTGAGCACACTCGGTGATGACATTTGACACCGAATATCTTATCCGAGATCACTAATCAATCTCTTGTGGTCCCCTTAGCTTAGATTATCAATTGTAATCCATTAGATAGTGTTTTGTCATAATGTTTATATCGACAAGTGATATCAGCTCATTCATAGCGCGTTCCATAAAGTTAGGTAAAAGAAAAGAAGATTAATTTATAAGTGGCCATTCAAGTTCATTGATTGCCAAAAAGCATTGACAATTGCCAAGGGCTTAATGTCAAGAAGAAGAAAAGTCGAAAAGATCTAACATTTCAGTAAGAAGACAGAAAATTCAAGACTAATCAATTTCATTCCAAAAAGCTAGATAATAGACTTCAAATGTGATTCGTATAACCAAGTCAAATACATATAACTTAGTCGAATATAATATATTTTCGATCTATTTACTGTAGTTCTATTCCTTCCATCACGTATTTGCCAAGCAGTGAGATATGGATTTAAAAGTAGAGTTTTTGGTTTTAAAGCGAGAAATTTGTTGTATAATTTCGTCAGTTAACCCATCGCTAATTTAGCATATAAACTAGTTGTATAACAAAATATCCACAATTGATTTGACCCGGGCAGCAATCAGACACCTAGAACGTTCAGCTGCATACATCAGATTGTACAACATCCCAAGATTTCGATCAAGTCCTACAAATCAAGATATTTAAAGACAATGTCACTAAAATCAGAGCACAGGTAGAAATATCATGCTAAAGATGACCATCTACCAAGACATTGGAAATGTGAATCTACAGGACACCATTGTGACGTCACGACACATTTCTACATGTGACGTCACTACATCGAAAGGCGGTACACTGGCTGGCACGTATGTTGCTTTCAGATCCCATCTTTCAACACTTCAGCAATAAACGGATGTTGAGAAATTATTATTGCTGGGAGTAAACAGACTCGACAGATTGTACATTATATAGATCGAGATAAACTCGCTGTAAGAAGTAAGAAATCTGGGATCTGTCAACAAATGACACCAAACAACGCCAATATACTACAAGAACAGATGATAATCGACTGTATGGTATGTGAAAGCATCAAAAGCTTCCGACTGTTAAGACATCACAAATGTGGTAAGTGAAACAGTATGATGCATGTATGAATAGATCGGAGATACTGCAACAAAGCACACTTGTACAGTCAGGATGACGTCACTAAAGATCAGCTCATTACAAAACTTACGGTAGGTTCAACAAGGCCGTCTGAACCGGACTGAACGGAATTTGGGGGTTATTTTTGTTTAAAAACTTTGCATAGCTGATAGCGTACGTTCTGATTCGCACTAAGATTGGCTGGCACCAAACTATGCAGCTGCTCAATCGTTTGATTTAGCGACTGTGCTTGTCTATTATTAAGAAAAATGGGGGTTGCAACTCATAGATAGCAAAAATACACTAGTTTGAACTAAATCAAAATTGATAGTAGGACCGCTATCTGGGTTGCAACCCCTTAATGATGATATAAAAATGCTTCCCTGGCTTAAAGAAAACAGTGTCCTGTACCATTGAATCGAGGGGAGGACATCTCCGGCTGAGAATACGGAAATGTTCCGACCCCGGATGTGAAATACTCACTGTTTCTCGAGGTAGAGGTTTAATCGTTCCCTCCGCAACACTCCTCTCCACGTCCTTCAGATTACCCTTCACGTTAGCCAGCAGGTCTAGCGCGTTGTCCACGTTCAGCGCCGTGAAGGATTCTCCTGCGCGGTTTGCAGCGTTGCGCAGGTTGACAAGTGCGGATGCGGCACTCTTGGAGAAGTTTGAGAGCTGTAGAGCTGCAGCTTGGTCGGTCACGTGGGGTACTGCTGACTTGGCGGCAGATACACATCGTGTAGCGGGCTGAGGGAGATAAGGTCACGTGACTGGAAGTTCTATACTGAGATTTACATTTACGAGATCAATGCCACTCTGCCCCATATATGAATATTTCAAGCCCTAAGTTCCTAAACGCATGGGTTATATTTAACCTATTTTAGTGTCTAAACCTAAGGACACTACAATAGTTGACATTTAGAAGAGTACACTCACGGCGATAAACTGCTGAGCACACTGTACGAGGTTGAGCTGTCCTGAGTCGCTGTTTGGATCGTTGGAGTGAGCGTTAATCGCTCCCACCAGTTTACTGATAGCGTCTCCCAGCATCTTACATTGAGACATCAGGGCTTCTTGACTGGCTGGGTTTCCTGAACACAGGTTGGGGTTGTTAGTCGTTACCTCCGAGTATTATACATATTAAATTACATCAGTTTTTCATTAAACTATTTGATAGCAATGGCTGGCTGCAGCATTGANATTGTCAATTTGACAAATTTAATCATGTAACACGATGCTGAATTCTTAGTTCGTGTAATTTTATCAACCATGAGTAATTATAATAAGTAAATGTAGGAGTAGGAATGATGCTTCCGAAAACTGAAAGAGTAGATGAGGTTGAGATCATCAATGACGGTTTCTTTCGCTTTTGTATTAACTTTAAGAGAGAATCTTTAAAATATTTCGTTTCTCTCTTTTGTGTGCGCTTTTGCTGTTTCTAAATTGCAGTAAAACTCAGTCTTTCTCCATTTTACATAAAACATCTGGTTGGACACTACCCCCACACTACCCAGAAGCAAGTCAGGAAGTCTTGGTTTATCATCATACTTAGAATCGTGTTTCTTTGTGAACACCAGAACATTTCAGTTAATGGCGTAATGAATGATATAGAAGACGAGCTCCTTCGAGCACTCTACAATAACATAGAAATTCTCACAGATAGCGTCCAATTCCACAATCGTTATGACTTCTACTTAGAGGAATATCTCCTAAACAGAGAAAATTTTGCGAGATATTGTCGAGATCTAGCTGAAGGAATCAAAAAGTACGCAAGGAATACAGGAATCGCTAAAACAGTGGGCGGGTCAGTAAATATACTATCGGGTGTGGCAGCTATAGCAGGTTTATTAATCGCACCAGTGAGTGGCGGTGCCTCCCTGACATTAACGATAGGGAGTATTGCTGGAGGTATAGCAGGTGGGGGAGGTAATGTCCTGGCTGAACTGGTTAAAGATCACAAAATAAGATCTCAGATCAAGAAGATTGAAAAAGCCTTGACGAAGTTTGAGGATCAGGAGAGAGTTATTTTTGAGCTCCTTCAAGGAGTACAACGTGACTTCAACCTTCTGCGGGAAGATCTCAGACGCAGGGCACCCTCTAAATTCAAAACATCTCCTAGGACAGGCAAGAAAGTGGTTCGCAAGGTTAAGAAGTTACGAAATTCAGTCAATGCAGCTGCGAAATACGCCGAATTTTCTAAGAAGATGCATGATGCAGCCTGCTCAGCTGAGTGTGTAAAAAGTGCGAGTGCTGCGGCCAGCTCCCTGGTTGATGAAGTTGCGGCACCAGGATTTCGAACAATTATCACTGCAGGCTCTACAACAGCCAAACTTTTGTCGGGTGCTTTCGCAGCCCTCGGAATTGTTTCAAGCATTGTTGATATAGCAAGCGCGGCTAAGGATATAAGAGGTTCAACGATCGCAGATGCTTATCACGGCTTCGCTGATGAATATGATGACTACACAGAAGATCTACGAAGTGGCTTAGAAAGGCTTGATGAATTGATCTGATATGGACTGCTTATGTTACTAGCAAAAATCCAATACTTTTAACTATTATTTTTGCGAAGTGTGACAATGGAATATCAATGTTTTCGATGGAACTTGATTTTAATCTGATGTTTTACCGGTAGTATGGTAGGGCAAGAATGTCATCCTCACCATAAGCAGCCCCTTGAATAAAAATGGTCACCAATAAAGTATGCCTCATGCTTATTCTCACTGCCTCATAACCGTCCAATTTCATAATTTTATTCCAATTTACATTTAGTGGAATCTTGTGGTGAAATTTTGCTGTGATGATGAAACTTCTCTTCAATAAAACGTACCGTTACACCGTTCAGCTCCATTAGCGGCAGCTAGAAGTTGGGTACTGGCTGCTGTGGCGATCTTGGCGTTTTCTTGGAGTTTCGCCATCAACTTAGCCTTCATGTTCTCTGATGTGGCATTGTTGGCGGCTTGTCTCAGATCTTCAGTAGTCTATAGTAGAATGGATCAGTTCAATGAAACGATATTACTGAACTTCCTAAAAAGGGAAGACCACAGTTCAATTAAAGTTAAGATTTAGAACAAAAAAGCTCTGATTTTATGTCTACCTGTTGGAGTGCAAGTTGACACTGCTCATCGTTAGGGTTCATGGCGGCAGCCTTGGCGGCCTCTACCATCCTGGCGGTGGCATCAGCAAGCTGTTTAGCTGCCCCCAAAAGTTTGGTCTGACTCTCACTGTCGTTCTGAGATTCTGCCTCCAACTTGATGCCATGGACAAGCGAGCTTGTAGCTCGAGCTATGATCTTGGCTTGTTGTACCATCTCGGCAGTGTTGCCCATTGAGTTGAACATTTTGTCGCTAGCGTCCAGAATCTGCTCTGCACTCAGTTCACGTCCTGGAGGTAGTGGGGTTGAAGTTGAGACATTCAATTTGTTAAACAAGAGATACTATTTCACTATTTCAGACATAATTCACATACAATATTTACATAGGGGAGGGGTTATGGTGTCTGATTACTGTAAATATCCCTTTCACTGTTAATATTCTTTTTAATTCTTGCGCAGTAACTCTATCACCCCTCGTCCAGGTAACAACAAACACTAAAGTTTAACAATATTTAGGAGAAAGTGCTGGACGTACCGTCCTGTTGAGTGGATAATGGAGTCTGCTTGATGAATCTTATCAGTTCATCCAAAGCTTTCTGGGCTTCCTCAGCACTCGAGCTAACATTGTTCAGAATTCCTTGGTCGTCCGAACTGTTTTGTGCAGTGTGAACTAAACCTTCTACTGCATAGGCTACACCCTGAAACGAGACAAATGTCACACCTTGATTCATTGCCTTTATGTGACTTATATAATGTATGAATTTGTGAGATTATTGAGATATTGTACCGTTTGAATGTGGAAAGATGATAAATTGAGCTGATGTGAACATTGATTCATTTAACATTTTCATCAATCCACTAGCAAGTAAATGTATGGTTTTACTGAGTGAAACTAAATAATGAGTTAAAGCAAATACTAAATAGTGAGTGAGACAGACCCTCCTTGCTTTTGAGTAAGTGATAAGCAGTAAGTTTAGTGCTGTGAGGTGGTGGATGATGATGGGATGAGTTGGGTTTACCTTAGCAGCCTCCATCAGCTGCTGCTGGCAAAGCGGGCTAGCCATGGTAGGGCCGAGGAGTTTGATACATGTTACCAACTGAGAACTGCTGGCTGCTGCGTCTTTGCTTGCATTGATGACCTGGAGTAGGTTGATAAGATTCTTGTAACTTTGTGTTGTCAAAACTTTAAAAGAGACAAAATAATTTATAATTAATTCACTTTTAAAACTTTAATCAGAAATGCTGCTGAAATATGTATTGAGTTGATGTTAGAACGAACCTGTCCTTGCATCTCAGGATCAGAACAAGACCGAGCAACCTCCTTACAATCATTGACAAGTTTTCCAACAGCCTGGGCAACAAGTCTGGCCTGATCCAGGAACCTCATCTGCATATCAGACTCAGTCTCGGGATCGCCCAAACATCCCAGCACTGCTTTATGAGCATCCGCCATGGCATTGATGGCGGCCTGTTGGGCTGCACGGTTAGCGCGGCCATCTTTAGCTGCGTTCAGGAGATCCTGGGTTGCTCCAGCCAGACGGTTGGCTGCTGCCAAAAGGTTGTCTTTTTCTGGACCGTCAGGTTGCAGTGTCATCAACATTCGCAGATTCTTGGCGGCATCCGTCATGTTGCTAGTTAACTGTGACACGTTGGTTCCTGTAAAGTGGATTAAAATCATGTACACACGATGACAAACATTTCGTTGGACCGATTAAAATCACTCCTTAAACCGAATTAAAGGTCATACAAATATGGATAAGGCTAGGTCATGGCGATTTTTAGTTGCTTATAGTAGATAAGGAGGCACTGACCGATAGCGAGGTAGTTTGGATCTGCATTAGCAAGAGGAGTGTTGATGTAGATGCCAGCAGCGGCAGTAGAACTTGCCACTAGATGGCTGTGAATGTTGTGCTTGCTCGTATCGAACATCATCGCACGCCACTGTTTACTAGCCATGTTGTCGTCCAGGGGCGGCAGGTCCGCAGGGTACGCCATCTCGTTCTTGGCGCGCTCAATGTCGTCGATACTTAACATGATGTTGGAGATATGAGCTTGCTGTGGGTTTCCTGCAGCTGAGGTTATATCAGGGGGTTGACCCATATGGGCAGATTGAGCAATGTGTATACCACCGTGCTGGATAAGATGTTCGGGCACGTCAGTAGTGGAAATCACGCCGCGTTTCCCAGGATCCCCTGGACGAAGGATACCAGACATGGCGATGTTGTCCTGATCGATCATCTCTTTGTCTCCGCCGATGTTTTGTAGAGTCATCGCTTTACCTGTAGGTGGGACGTTGCAATAACCCTGCAATTCTGTCGAAACTCAGCAGCGACCTTCGGTTGATCTCGCTCTCGTTACTACACCGATATCTAGCATATCTGGATATCTAGCATGCTTCGATATCTGACTTTCATCCAAGAACAAAAAGTCGGATCCAAAAACAAATGAAGACATACCAGGTCTGACTTGGTCCTCGATCACGGTGGCCTCCTCATCAGTTTCGCTGAGCCTCCTGTCCCCACCAGTCTTATTCTTCATGATAAGATCGATGTACTGGGATATCAGCTGCGATATCTTCTCTCCTTCCTGTGGTGGTAGGTAGAGTTACTAATCGGCCGCATCTGATAAGTTTTAAGGACAGTAATTAAGAATTAATTAAACTTAAAAGTCTCAAATATTGATATTGAGAATTCCAGAGCACTAAAGAAATTATCTACCTGAGTTTGAACAGAGTAGTAACTCTCAGAATAGTCTCCGAAATCGAGAGTAAAGCTGTTGGGAGAGGCGGCCCATCTTCTAACCGTGGTCAGCTGCCACTCCTGTATGACCTCCTTAGTTTTCTCGTCTACTCTCATTACCTTCTCCTTTGTAATACCCAACAAACGGGGAACCAGTTTGTTCTTTCCTGGTAAGGTCCACGTTGACGAGGAGTTGTGAAGTTGTAAAACTCAAATGCTGGTAATTCTAGAATTTTGTAGACTTGGTTCAAAGATAGAGAGCTGATAAGAGTCGTTGCAGACGAATTTAAATGCAAATTTTATAGATTAAAGTTACCTTTCATCTTCTCTTTGACGAGGAAGAATGTCACACCATATGTTTTCAGTTCCCTGCAGTACTTGATGTACCTCAACTTGCCGTTGAGCTCAGTCATACCGATAAGTTTCCGATGTTCCGCAAAGATTTTCTTCTCCATGCCGGGTACCTTGCGGTACTCAGACGGCAATAGATCCTTCAGTTCCAGGAAACCTTTCTTGTGCTTGTTCTCATCGTGGTTGCCAAACTGGATCTGAACTCTGATAGCTGCTAATGTGACGGCGTCGTCTTGGGAGACTTTGTGTGTTCCGTTCAAAACACATGTGTTATCCTGTAAAGGTAAGTTTCTGACATGTCTTGTCATAAAGATCCAGTTCAAAATTCAGTCTCCAAGATAAAATCTGTGACAACAATTATGTATTTCTTGATGGTTATAGAAAGCGGTTTAAGCACCTGCTAATTGTAAGGGTGAGTATACCTGTATGTACATAAGATTAAGCTGAACGGGATCGTTTCTGTCAACGTTAATGTCGGAGAAGAACAGTTTCTTCCTCAGAAGAAGCATCTGATCGTCAGGTACACCTTGTTCACGCAAACTCTTCTCGTGGTTTAACCACAATATATCATCGTCAGTGTGCAATTTCTTACGCAAAGTTTCCATCTTCTTTCTATCACGCTCTTGCAAGCCGCTTGTTTTGTCCTAAAACACGAAGTTTAGTAGGTTTTGTAATGCGTTACACCAGTAACAATCAGTGTCATCACAAGCACTGCTTCTACAAACCTTCTCAAACTCGCGATAATTAGATTTCCAATCTGACATGACCACATCAAAGGTGAAATCTAACGTTGAGTAAAGTTCACCTGACATTCCTGTTTCTCACCTTACGAAGTGTTGCATTCTTGGGATCATCAGCCTGCAGGTTCTCCACAACTAGAGAAAACTCATCAGGATTGTTGATACCAATCCTCTCGCAGATCGCCTTAATGACTTCCTTGACGTTGTGACTGTCGTCTATTAAAATAGTCTTAATAGAGTCGTCCAACATCTTAACTCTCAGCGGTCGTATCTTCTTTCTGTATTCCAGCTGATCCTGTTTAAATATGAAGTGTGATACAGCGCATTAGGTCACATACTACGTTGTAAGGGCGTTGATGTATAGGACTGTCGATAGGCGCCAAGTAAACTTACATCATTACTGGATAGGTTCGGTATGATGGAGATTCTAAATTTGAATAATGTTCCGGGGAATAATGCAGGGAGTATTTAGATGGTAAAGCATGATGTTTAGCAGCTGCTAGCTGCATCCATTATTAATTTCTAAATTAGCAAATTAACGACGAGCCTGCAATAAGACAGTTAACGAATGAAATTTCAGAAAGTTGAGGTGAATGCTAAGGATAGCAAGCTTTAATCGCAACGCGACAAAGCCAACAACTTAAAGCATTCCAAAAACGCGCGTCCGCGCGCAGCCACTCGGCTGACCAGATTGAGGGTGGACGAAGGAATGAAAATTCCCAGGAAAGTGCTACATGTAACATGTTTCCAAGATGAAATAGCTACAGGCTACTTGCCATCGCACAGTGCAAGGTGAGTTGTGATTTTGTGTGCAACATTCTACATATTTTTAAATTCCAGGACCAACTTCATGTTGATTGGTCGGTGTGGAATAACAAGATGTTTGTTAACATTAAATACTTAAGGAGTGATTCATCTAATATAATCGGAGCGGGGTGATGTAATGTCATATAAAGCAATAGATTACGTAGTTACCTACCCCTGCCCTAAAAAGGTAATATTCCAAAGTACGTCTTGGATCCAACCATGTTCCCTTCTTAGCGTCCTCGTCTGGCTTGAACAGTCCATACTCAGTGACTGAAAAGTGAACCAGTCATTAGCCAATTATCAACGTAACGTAAACTTCATCACCTACACACACACACATTCCTGAAGCGTAGAGTGTGGAAATTGAAACACAATCCAGTAACGCCGCCGCCAACTGAACACATTAAACGCGATATACCACTTTCAGACAATGGAGTCTTCACCATCTGCTCCAGGAATCTAATTAGTTGCGAGATGTTGGTGTAATTATCTCATTAAAAAGCTATTAGATAATTGACTTACTGTCTCCAGTATCTGCTCCCGGTTCTCTATCGCGTATTATCTGACATGCCTCGCTCACCAACGTGTTGTACTTAAACTGAAACACACGATTAGTTATATTTTGATATTATGCTAATATCATTATACATATTAATGGTCCATCCAGGCCGTTATATCCACATATTTCATACTTGGCTCAAGAGTGGCAGTAAAAACATCATGGAATGTTTAAAACGGACCGCCGCTCAACTTGTATTTCGTCATATAGAGTAACATAACATTAGTAAATAATCAAGTGTGAACTGTGAAGTCTCACATCGTCGGACATGTGGAGAATTCGGACCATATAAGGTACTTCATGGAGGGACACATAATATCATTGCTGTGAGGTTCGCATATTTTAATGTATAATGACTATTCACTAATTACGCGCTAAAATATTTGGAAACGTTCCATAAATAGCACAACTAGTACGTATATGTACATTGGTGTAAAATATTTACTCTTCGTTAAGTTTTAGCGGCTAATTTCTCAAATTTGATATTTTCAACGAGAATTACGGCAGAATATTAAATTGGCCACCTGGAATATGTACAACCTAGCTACACACGGAAAATAACACCAGCCAGTTCAGTCAATAAGTGAGAACAGGAGTAAATTTTAAAACTTCACACAACTACCAGCCTGCGTGTATTAAACTCTGAAAACCTAAACATTTCACGTGGGCACGGTGTAAACATAAGACAGTTAATGTCACCTATTTTTGCTACTTAACTGTCACACAGCTCCGTGTCTGGGCTGCACTTGTGTGACATCCTCGTGTGTGTGTAACGTAGTGTAACTGCTCCACGCTGTGACTTTACAGCCGTGTACACTGTATGGCTTGTTACACTAGATAATGTGTGACACTGCTGTAACCGTACAAGGAGGGGGAGGTGTGACTTAACGAAGTGCTGATCAGTCAGCATTGTAACACTTGTCACTTACGTCTAACACTCTCAATCACACACACACACACACACACATACGTGTTGTATACCCACGTACAGAGAGCTGGAGCTTGTATAGTATCTTACATATAACATACACTACAGTAATATACACTAAATGTAACATACAATACGGCTTATAATCAGTTATAGCGTAGTCAATTCGTGTTGAGCTCATGTTCTCAAGTAGTTATAGATCAGTGTTTAAGTCTCGATTTGAGACGCTGTGAAGTTTAAAATAAACATATCAGCAAGGTGATGTAAGGAGCGACATATTTGAATGTAGATGCGAGCATCTCGTGTTATTGTGCGGATCGGACTGGATATTATTCTCGGAATAGTTGTGAGGTGTCACTGATCACAACTTTGTAGTGTCGGTAAACTTCTAGCGTTAACTTGAGTATGATCTTACTTAGTAGTTGAGTGTTGACTCAATGAAAGCTGATAAACATGTGTATTTATTGAGTCGATAGAAGAGATGACTGTTTAGAAAGATCCTAATTTACAATATGTGAATTGAACGATAAATTTCGAGTAGAAACTTTCAGTCGTCCAATCAGAAGATTGCTTCAAGTATATACCCTCATATTTCAAGTTGAGCGTCAAACTTAACCTGCCTACTTGTTTAAGTCAATAGGCTAACTTTTAACATACCCTCCAATATGTTCGAGTAAAAGACACGACTTTCTCCGACAGAAAGAAGACCTACAAACTTAGTCAGATACTTGTATTCAAGTACCAGGGAGTTCTAAACAAGTATCAGACAGTAACTTTACTTTTCTTAGATTATTTCTCTACAGTAACTTCTTTATAGTAACTATACTTTTTATACTTGATATTTTACAGTACCTTCTTTGAAATAACTTTGCATTTCTTATTTAATTTCTTAACAGAAACTTTACTTTTCTTACTTAATTTCCTTACAGTAACTCTACTTTTCTTACTTAATTTCTTTACAATAACTTTACTTTTCTTACTCAATTTCTTTACAGTAACTATACTTTTCTTCCTTAATTTACTTACAGTAACTTCTTTATACAAATTTAACTTTTCTTGAACTTCTTGGAAACTTTAATCGGTAGAATTTGAAGTGCAGCATTTAGGAAGTGTGAGAAAATGATCTAATTTACAGAAACAGTGTCAGTCAGCCGACAATGAAGTGTCGGTTAAATAAGTGTTAAATAGATAAGTGTTAGTTTAGCAGTTTGACAATGAGATGTTGTGTTCACACACTTGTTTTCTAGTTCCAGGTGTGTTCTCTGATCTGACTATTACTATAATACGTTGCAATAACCAGGTCAGAAGGTTGAGAAACAGAGAGCCATGGCAAAAGAAATAAGGAAAGTGATCTAGAATCAAATAGAAATATTTTTACCGGAATAGTCAAATGCGAAGCCGTTTTCCGTTCTCGGCCAATATTTACACTTTCGACGACGGCCTTCTTAAATGCACCTCGTTCACCAAGACTAAGCGATAAGGAAACTGTGTTCCTGCTTATCGCACATGAATAACGATTTTTAGATGTCTTACCGTTGACTAAAGTTACAGCTCATGAACTATCGTTAGTTATTAATAGTTAGAGCAGCAATATGTTATTAACACCTCACACGATCAACACAGTCCCATTATCCAATTACATATCTAAACTGTTCTTATCTTGGAAAAGGATTGCACAGCATCGCACCTAGCGCTAGCTAAGCTTGCTCTTCGGCTGCATAAAAATATTACTTGTGCAGTTTGATATTTTACATAGATTAAGAGATGACGGCATAATTGGAACACGTGGATCGTTTTTTGGGTGGAGTAAGACTAAATTACTATCAGTGTTCCTTTTTATTAAGTAGTCCAAGCTGAAGATGAAGAAGAGGAGCAATGGGGAGGCTGCTGTAAGGAGCTGAGTGCTATAAATAGACAGTGACACTGAGCAGTGTGTGTAGTGTTGACAGGAGGGAGTAGTGATAGTGTACACTCCTCGTCACGTGATCTCCCATCTCCCAGCTCATTGGCTCGTGACTCGCCACGTAACCAAATCAGCTGCTCTGATTGGTCGACGACTCGAGAACTTTAACGACTGCCTGAGCTTTTCGCTGATTCCCGAAACACTGATTGTAGGGAGATGGAAAGAAGGTGTCGACTTCATGCCTGATCTACGTCACGTTTCCCAAGGAAGCTCAGTCTGGTGATGTGTGGAGACTATCAGTATCTCTGAGATCACATAAACTTCAGTCTATCCACATTTCACGTGTTTCCTCCAAGCAGAACTGTTGAAATTTGACATCAAACATATTTTACTGTACGTTACAAGGATGTAGTGTACAGCGATATACGTGCTAAAATACACGATTCCCTGCCCAGTCTGTGTGCAATACTTTAAGGTAACACTTTCTGCAACCGGTAAGAGTGCAGGAAATAGGAACCGTGAAGCTGTACAGCGACAAAGAGAAGCAGCTCAACAACCGGTCAGGCGATAACCGCCATAGCTTACCCGGAACATGTCAATAACCTAACAGATGATCACCGAACGATAATCAAAAGATCATGACAGGTTGAATATCGTCACTCAGAGAGAGAGACAGTTCAGCTTGACAGTTGTCTGTTAGAGACAGAACCCTAAGGGAGGGTCATGTGACATGTCACGTGGAACATGACCGACCTAGAACAATTAACCAGGCTGCAGTGCAGGAGGCGTGTCTTTGTGTCACACTTTGTACTCCACCTCAGTCATTTAAGTCCTGTCTACAGTAACCGGGAAGTGAGGCGGGACTTGCACGGTACTTCTCGATAATAATTGGTAATTCCCGTGACGTCACCACGTCATGGTTTGTTTCACACTGCATGATATGTCTTCAAAAACATGTTAAAGAAGCGTGGCCTGACGACAAACTGTGATAATGAATATACACGGAAGAGGGCCAATAGCAGACCGTGTCAAGGTCACGTGATGGGGCAACAGCCAATAGGAAGCTCGGGTTAGATCAACGTGACATTCACCTGCCCAAACCTAGGACATCCTCAATTAACTTTACTGAGCTCCCTGCCTAAGCTACACAGGTTTACATAAATTAGTTAGGCTGTAGCAGTGCGCTCTGATTGGTTCAGGCTTGTCATGTGACGCCGGCAGGCGCTTAGCGCTTCACAAAAACGTGCTTTTACATTGCACTACCTGCACATCATTTGTGCAATGTAATGTTATGTATCAGTGCGACATAAACTGATAAAATTAGACAAATTTTTTATGCTTCAAGAGAAATGTCACATGAAATAAATAATGTTCAGAGCCTTGTGTTCAACTTCGGGTGTTAAAAAAGAGTGATTTAGAAGTATAACTTGGGCGATATAGATGAGAGAAGAATAGGTGCAGTAAATTAAGGCTCATGGTTGCTAAAACAGTGATCTATGTGAAATAAATAATAATGCATATAGCATTATCCATAATTAAAAATGCAGAAACCTGAAGTTTTAATTGCCTGAAAAACAATCAACATGCTGCTTAAGTTTCACGAGAAGTTGATCAGGGAAGTAACGCAATCATGGTCCAATATTGGGGATCAGTTTACTCTCTAGGTTCTAATATCTTGCTTTATGCATGAATAAAGACTTAGAACTCGGAACAAGAATTGTTCAAGTCAAATCAGACTGCTAGTTGATGACTTAAAATCAGTGCTGCTACACTGATGAGTATACGAGTCATACAGAAACTGTCTGCTGAGCGATTAGATATCAGTTCAATAGATTATAGAACAGATAGAACTTGATAATTGAAATTAGGAAAACTCTCTTAGATTGTAAACGACTATCATATACATATGTTTATATATAAACTTTACAACTTGATTACTCGACGAAATCCTTCACCAAGACTTTGACTATGGTAAAACACTAATTAACCACACACCTGCTTACTGTTTATATAAATATTTTCAGAACTCCCAATAAACATCCAGGTTTAAGGGAAATAAAAGCCTAATAATTTCGCAAAGTAAACCGAGTCTAAATGTTAACTAACCTGAATAGTTTTGATGTTCCCATTCTTGACAATCTTAATACGCAAGGAGAGGAAAGAGGACATCCTATATCATTGCTAGGGGGTGTGTTGTGAGTCAATTTTATAATTTAGCTTAAAAATGTTTTCCAACTAGAACCGTAACCTAAGCACTGTTTGATGAATAAAAACCATTTTGAACTTTGAGATTGATATTGTTAAGCCAGTGGATAGCGATGATTGGAACTGGGTAAGGCCACCAGAGCTCAACTACTAGATAGAAAAAAGATAATGTTCAATTTATAGTCAGTTTTAAAGCAAAACTTAAAAAAATGTAATTTAGAACTAGAATAATATTTTTTCACAAATTAAGCTTCATTTTGAAAGCAATATGAAATATCAGGCTTTGCACTAGTTAGCATTTAAACTAGCCTAAACTATCTGTAAAACATACTATCCTTCAGATAGAAAGTCAGACAAAGTGCAGGGGCCAGGGATCAGAATGAAATTTAGATTTAAATTTTTCTTCATCATTAAATCATCCTGGTTCTAATTAGAATCACAAGATCAAAAAGGAATTTGGACCAGACCCGACTCAGAATTAGTGCACATAATCTTTTCATCTAGCCTGGTAAATATGAAACCAACTATCCTTCACATTGATTGCACTTGTGCCTAATGCTCTAATAAGAAAGGGCTCCTGAAAGATTCTAGATCTTTTAACAGAGATCCTCCTCATTTAACCCTCAATCACGGTTTCCCGGTCACTCGGCCGAATCGACCGAAGAGGATTGCATAGGCAAATGCCCTTAGCGCACTCCTCTAGGATTGGCAAATCTCCTGCATGGAAAGTCAGAGTGGATACCACTACACCACCAACCCCTGGCGCCGGCCGGTAATTTTAGGGGGTCTTGAATTCACCAGAAGGCATTTGAATGATAATATTGGTGGTTTAAAAGGCATTTCATCAGACTGAAAATATCAGTGTTTGTGGTGCAAATTTTGGCAAAACATGCATTGCTAGATGGCAAGTTTGCTGTCATTCAAACTTTAGATAATTGATCTAAACGTCGTTATGTGGAATCTGCCTTTACAATTTGACTGTTCAAAACTTTGAAGGCACCTGCATGCCGCATCTTTCATGTAAAATCTCATGTTTTTCTGCTGGCACATATTCTTGAACCCACCAAGGTAACCTGATAATTTGAAGTCAAATCGACAAAAGGAAATAAAGTTACAGCACTTCAAAGTTTTTAAAAAACATTTGACACTTTTTAGCACATGCAGACTTTGCATGTTTGTAGCACGCACAAACTGCCTCAGAACTTCATCAAACTCATTTAACTTGTAGCGTCTGGATAAGAACAAGAATGCCAAATTTCAGAGTTGGCCTGCCTAGGCACTTGACACTGCAGCATTTTAAATTCCGTTGACATCACTGTGTCATGACGGGTACATTAATGTTCCTATCCTGCCTGTAATTACACATAAAACGTCAAATTCACTAGCTGCCAACCCCATTGAAATCTACCAGTAAAATTTGAAGCTATATTCCAAACCCACAATGATTAATGCTCGATTTGTAATCTGATTTCGAGGTTGCTTATGAACAGTTGGATGCTATCCTATCACATATCAGCCGCCTCTGTTTTTATGGGAAAGCTTGGGCAAGGGGGTGAAAAATTCGCCAAGGAAGCATCATTGGTAAAATACAGCTAAAAACAAATAGTTAAAAATAGGGGTACAAAAACGCTTAGGGCAGTTAAATAGGGCTTGTTCCCATTGCCCATTCATGGTAATAATTTACGTTGGTTGATTAGGTTACAATACAATAAAGAATTCAGATCCTTCATAATACTAAAACCAGGCACCCAAGATGTTAAAACTAGAGCAGAGGAAAAAATTATATAAACAAAAAAGACAAGAGTGGAAAGTTTGCAAAACGTGCTTCCGAAGAAACTGCAGTGATGTGCTAGCCGATTTATCAATGTGAGATTATAGAAAAAGGTATTTTTGAGGAAGTCGTCGAAAATTTTGACAGTGCTTCTGATTGGCTAAATTTGTGATCCCAGTCCAAAAATATGTTCCTGCATTAAACCGATATCTATAAGGAAGTCCATTCCTTAAGTTATTCGAACTCAAAAGAGAGCATTCTTTGAAATTTTCGTCATGAATAGGACTATGAATTAATAAAATTTCGTAACACAATTATACATAGGAATATGAACATAATTTAATATATATAAGGAACTAGTATGTGCAACAGGATACCACCTGTAAGAGTCCAGCACTTTTGATGTTGTATGTAAGCATCTTATCTGTAACAAATCAGACACTGTTCTGCAATATTCAATAGTATAACACTGTCAT
>JH152799.1:124341-140021 GCA_000226015.1 Mnemiopsis leidyi | reverse complement strand
AGATCAGCCAATCCTAGAGAGGATTAAACAGGAATTAAACAGGAATTAAACATGAAATTTATCAAGGGAGGGCACTAACACCCTCGTCTTGACTATAGAAGACTGAATCTTAAATAGTTGAAATGTTAGTATGGGAAATAAATCAAATAAAAAATAAATCAATTATCTCAAACAAAAATTAATTATGAATTATTAGATCAAGAGGACGTATTAAACGAACATATTGACTTGAGTGTAAAGAATTGAGTGGCCTTAAAGTGTCAAAAATGTCAAAATTTAAAATTTAAGCTCCTTTACACAGGGTCATGAATAGAAAACAAGTGCTATTATAATAATTTACTAGTAGAGGAGTGCGCTAAGGGCATTTGCATATGCAATATACTTTGGTCAACTCAGCCAAGTGACCAGGAAACCGCGACCGTGATTGAGGGTCAAATGAGGAGGGTCGTCGTTAAAAGATTTAGAATCTTCCAGTAGCTCCTTCAGTATGACTGTAAAAGCCTGGGTACAGGTGTAAAACTGCACGAAACCCAGTGGCTGCTACTTTGGGGGCGACATCATGAGGGGTTCAAATCGTCATTTGAATGTGGGACAATTTTGCAAAATCAAATGCACTATTTTGGCGTTTTGTTCAATGGCAGTGGTGCATGAAAACAAACACCAAATCACATGCATTTATTCTCTTACCACAAATTTATGTGGAAACTGGACCCTGCAGAATCTGTTGGTTGTAACTCTAAGTCTACGTTTGAAAGCGGACTCAATACGAACTTAAGCTTAAAGCTACCCAGTATTCTGTAATATTTAAATCGACCGTTTGGGATTTTATTTTGCTCGACGAATTTATTAATTTTACCACCTGCGCCAATTGCTTCAATAGCGGAGCAGCTTAAGGGTGAGAAGAAGCCTATATAGATAAACTTATCCATCGTATCCATGGTATGGCTGATCCCTCCGGATATTGGAGCAATATGGGTTTTTCATATTCAATGACCTCTTTTAAAATTTAATCCTTTTTCGATTATCATAGCACATGCCCAAGAATACTGGTAGCTTTGTTCCAAAATTGTGTTTTATGAACTGTTTTATTTCTATGTTTCAATATGTACTTTATCTGTCATCTGGTGGCGCGCGCACCAGGCTGTGGTTGCCTTGCGTTGCGGGGGCTTCGCAGCAGCAGGTCAGGCAAAGTCTGACAAGGCTGTGGGCGGCTACAAAACTGAGCAGCAGCATGAGCACCATTTTGTTTTTATTTTATTGGGCGCGTCATAGTGAGCATTGAGAATTTGTAAAGCATTTTTCAATTGGTAATTTTAAGATGTTAAGCCAAAGTTTGTATGCTCACAGATGTGAGTGAGGGAAAGCGGATTTTTGAAAATATTTTGATTTGAATGTACCATCATCAGATAAAATTGTCTTTTCATGAAATTGTCTTTTCGTGAACTTCACTTTTTATTTAGATGTTTTAGCCATTTTTTATTGAATTACTTTTATTATCGAGCCACACCTCGAATATTGTGTTCAGCTTTGGAATCCTGCAGCTGAGCATGGAAATTGGTCTTTAATCTTGAGGATTGAGAGCGTCCAGAGACGTTTTACGAGGATGATTGAAGGGGTAGGCCTGCTTCCTTACTCTGAGAGGCTGCGGATTCTGCAGCTGACCACTCTCGCTGAGAGACGTTCGAGAGGTGACCTGATTGATGTTTTTAAAGCTAGCCATGGCTTATCCCAGTTAGCTGGTGTTCTAAAGTTTGGCAGATCTGGATTAAGCCAGATGATTGTAAGCCAGGAAAATGTAAAGATTCTAAGATCAACTGTTTTAGAAGAAATTTTATTAATGAGAGGGTTATGTTGTCATGGAACAAGTTATCTATAGAGGTAAAGAGTTCATCAAGTTTAAATGTTTTCAAATCTAACTTAGAGATTTTAAAGTCTAAAACTAAAGCTTTGGGTGATAGTTGTCCAGGAAATTTTTGGCAAATTTCCGACGAAGTTTTAAATAGAATTGAAGGTGTAAATTATTTAGAAAATAAGATTAGACATAATAGTTTCCTTAAAGATAACCCAATTGTGGCTAAGAAGAAATTTGTTAACATTTATAAAAATTTGTATATTGAACTTTTTGATATTTTGAAGATTGTATGATATTTTGAGAGAGTAGGTGTGATGATGCTGGCATCATTATATATTATTTATTTATTATATTTATAAGTTCTTGGGGCGCCATCTGGGGGCAACTTCTTGCTTATAATGGACGACTTATTGGCCAGACGCCAAAAGTTACACCACTGACAGAGCCCCTCAGTTTTCATTCCTTGTTTAACATGCTGTAGAGCCTAGAGGAAGGACCCCACTGAGTCGCCCATCACTCGGCACAACATATTCAGATCTCTGAGTGCGTAAGTAGAACATTTACTTTGTACTATTAGATTACATTTTCTTATTTTTCAAGTTTGATAATAGAGTACTCTTTCTCTCTTTAATGAATGGGAGATCTTGATTACAAGCCAGATGTTATGGAATTAACAAGGGGGAGGAAGACTCTTGAAAAGAATGCAAGCTACTTCATATCCTTTATATCTTAATTATTTGAAAAACATTGTGTATTTATGTGTTGCAAAATTAGAAGTTTCATTCATTCATTCAATTTTGTTCCCTGCTGCCTATGTCTAATGTCATTGGTGTCTAATGTCATTGCCTATGGAATATGGATGTTGCCATTGTCTGTTGTTTCACACTAGTGTTCATGTTACACTCAGAATGTCACAAACTTATCTTGGATAACTAATTCTTCATTATTATAGCAAACTGAAAAGTGATTGCCATTGCCATTAATGGCATTTATAGAATGATTTTTAACAATAGGAAGCTATTGGAGTATTGATGCCACTATTGCATAAACAGTGATAGTATGCACCACAGACCACATATATGCATTGGCATCATTGGCAAGCATTGCAACTTTATTAAACAGTTTCTACCTACCACAGGTTGCTTGTTGATTCAATAGTCAGATTTGGTCTGATTGATAGTATTTCAGGCAAATCTTTTAAAACCAGTTCTATGACTATGTTTCTTATCTTCTTACATGAGATAAAAGATTGTAAAATTTTAGCATTGGGCAGGGTGAATGGGGCTGCTGATTGTACAGGCCACAGTGGGTTCCCACAAGGAACTGTTTCGTGGCCTCTCCTTTTCAACTTTTTATAAACGATGTTAAAGGCTTTGTTAAACATTCCAATCTCAGATTTTTCGCTGATGACACTCGTGTTTTCAAGCAAATTGACTGTCAGAATGATGTCCTTCTTCTTGAAGAAGACCCATGCAACATTATCAGTTGGTCATCTAACGATATGAAACCCTATCAGCTCCCATTCATGACCAAATGCATGCCTTATCATGTGTTAAACGGTAAGCAATTACACCCAGTGCAGAACCTGCAAGATATAGGTGTAATTGAGCCAGCTGGTCTCTACACATAACAATGCTATTCCTAAGGCCAGGTCCAATGCTTTCCCGATCCTGAGTGTCTTTAAGACCTATAAGTATTTATTCTGTTGGTATTGTAAACTGTTTGTGTGTCTGTCTGTCTGCCTGTGTTTTTGTATAGATCCGAGACTCGAAAATTTAAGGAAGTGTGCTTAACAAAGTACTGTAAAGATGTGGTTACAATTGAATTATAATGATATGATATTTTGAACAGATGCCGAGTAGTAAGTCGCATGCAAATCTGCACAGGAGTTGTTATCTTAAGTGTGTAATGTAGTAAAAACCAATTACCACATCATGAAAAGGGTGAAAAACGACATACCTCAGCAGAACTTACTATAATTGTGATAATCGCCTATGTTATAGAACGGTAGCCAACCTAGCTCTGCATTTTGTTAACAAAAATCTATTTGCAAGTAATGAATTAACAAACTAGTTTTTTTGACGAATTGCAATTTTGTAGTATTTATAATTCTAAATCTGTTGAGAATTTGTCATTTGAAATCTACATAAAGTCGGGTGACAAATTCTCCTTATGTAATTGCATGTAAAGTAACACAAGATATTTCAGCTTATTAAGTTGCTCAATTTTACTCATAACCACTAAATTAAGTCTCCAAGTTCCTGATTCTGGTGTAATATAATCATTTAAGACAATTTCAAATTGTCGTCGAGACATGTTTTAAACATTGATTCTGGAGTTTTTTAGAACAGCCATGGAGTTTTTCGAACAGTCATTTGATCAGCTATTAAACGTTGTGGAAAGTTTGACATTCAAGCTTCTTTCTTCATGAAACTTTTCATGATATCGACAGGGATCGGAAATATTATGGTACTGTTTTTCTCTGCTGCAACTGTACAAAGTGTCTGAAGATAACGCAATTGGAGGGCAGCTGGGGATTCAGTGATAATGTCTGCTGCATCTTTTAATGCTTGACTTGCTTTCAGTTCACCTTGAGCAGCGACTACCTGATGAACATTTTTTATTACCAAATTGGTTTTTAGAATGTAAACTCTGCAGATTGTATGAAACCTATTGTTATTATTCAATACATCTAAAGCATGAATTGGAATATGGATTTTAAATTCTAGCATCAGCAGGTCGCTTTCTTTTGCTATAAATCATCCGATGCCGATAATTGTAATCTGCCCACCTTCGCTCGGGCATCCCTATCTGCCTCAGCTTCTGCTGCCATTGCTCTTTGCAATGATAGAGGTAACTTCACATCTTTCCTGAATTGTTACGTTTCACTGAATAATAATAACTAAGCAATGTTTTGTTAGGAATGAGGTTTGGTACTACTAAATAAATTAGTATAAAAGAAACTAAGACTAGCTAATATCACACAGAGCTGAGTTGCAGGAGTTACTATATCAGATCTGAACAAGCCTTGCAGTATAAACAGACAATGCAGCTAGCAGTGTGTTCAGCTATAGTCTAACCGGCAATTTTTGTCCGGTGTCGATGCAACAATATGACAACATAATGACAACAGTAAGACCATGATATGACAACATTATGACAACATTATGACAACATTAAGACAACAATTAAACAACAAATTCGTTTAAATCAACAATATAACAACATTAAGACGCCAAATTGATTAAGTCAACAAAACTTTGTTAATTGTTTAGTGAAACATTAACCTAACCCTAACCCTAACCCTAACCTTAACCCTAACCCTTAATTATTGTCTTAATGATGTCATCATGTTGTTTTATGGTATGTTGTCTAATTGTTGTTTGTTGTCATAATTTTGTCATAATGTGGTCTTAATGTTGTCATAATTTTGTCATATTGTGGTCTTAATGTTGTCATAATGTTGCATCGACACCCGGCAAAATTGCCGTCTATACAGTATAATCTGAAGAGTAATAGTCGCGAAAATTAATAGCCTGATCCAGCTACCAAATACCATTGTTTTTGTATTTTGGATTGTATAGTAATGATCCCGGGGATCAAAATTCTGGCTCTTACCTTAAACCATCGAATTTACTGTCCAAAATGTTTTTTTTCGAGCTTTTCTGGCTCAAAGTTGCAATTTTATATGGAGTTGGGCGGTTTATCAAGGTCTAAGATAGGACCATTTACGAAGGGATTGACCACCATCAAATAACTAAATGAAATAATGTTTGTCTAACTTTCATGGCATGTTAAAATTTAACATAAAAAATTTAGTCTAATTTTCATCGTTTTTAACTTTCTCTTCTCAGTAAATTTTATATTTCATTGAATTTTCATCTTTGGTTTCCACACTCTAAAATAAAAACAACTCACACTTCTACCCGCTCCACAACAACTCCCCACGGGTCAGTGGCCTCGTCCAATGTGTTCTGAATACCACTCGCTATGATTTCCCGTTCACTCAAAATTCCTGCCAGCGTCCTCGTGCCTAGGATTGTATAAGTCTACCAACAAGGCAAAGGAGACAGATCGGTGAATTGCCAAATTTGAGTAGAGGTAGGAAAATGTTCATTTATTCATTGGACCAACCTCGTAGGAGAAATACAATTGCTCCAAATAATTTAAGCAATGCAGGTATTCGTCTTCTTTGTTAAATGAATTCGGAGTGAGAAACGTTTGAAATAGCACGGATATTCTGTGATCCAGGCACTTTTCATGGGTCGATCTTTTGAATTCAGACGCAACAAGATTCGCAGGATGTCTCAAACAAAGCCAGACTAAGGACACGTATTAATTTCTTCTAGTCGCAACAATAACTCGCTGAAATATCTGTAGCAGTCTTACCCAGCATGTTTCGCAGGGTTGTCTGAGCGAGAAGTTTAGTCGCTTTCTGGACGTCGTCCACGTTACATACGCTCATGATCGCATCCCGTATCCTGTAGTACACTACTGCATCAACCGTGACCGTCACGCTGTCTTTCGTCAGGATCTGGTAAAGTTGTTTTGGGCGAGTTGTTCCGGCTCATTGCTTGCTCATGGTAAAATTTGTGTATCCTATATAACTATTTTATTTGGGATCTGCTCCTTATATCGCTAGTCAGTGCGAGACGGACTACCATGACGGACTACCATGACAGACTACCGTGACGGACTACCATGGCATCATTCTGAATACAATACCTCCTGTGGGGCAACATCGAATGATATAGTTCTCATGTCCACAATTCTCATTTCGTCCAAGCACGGTAAATAGGTAAACAATCCCGGCCCAGCTCCCTTTTTGTTCTTTATTTCTCCCAGTCGGAAAATTACTGCTTTCTCGTACTGCTGTACTACCTGGGAAAGGATTGACATTGATGATTGTATGATAAAAACAGAGTAGCGGTTATTTGGAAATTTTCTTCTCAGTCAGACTCAATCGTCAGGTGTTTTATTGGTAGCCGCAATACGCTCCATAAGAAGGGGGAGGGGTAAGGTTCTGACCATGACAAACTGAAATTTGCCCCATGTTCAATGGTCAAAAAAGTTTGCTATGACCACTGAAAGTTAGAATTTTTGCCATGGTCACCGTCAAAATTTCGACCATTTGACTAGGGTAATACCAAAAACGGTCATGGTTGACATTTTTTGACCATTTGACCATGACTCAAAGACGTAGGCTAAAGGGTTAAAAAGTGGTCATCTTACACCCCCCCCCCCTTGAACAACTTAAAGATCATTTTACAGCGGCCGGGCAGCCAAGCATTTTAATTTCATTCAAATAAGATGACAAAAAACAACCCAACACAAAAATAGTAAACTAAAGAAACATTGATGGCAATAAAACTAAACAGATTTTGGCGACGACAAAACTAAATGGGCCTTTGTAACAACAGGATTAAATAGACGTTGATGAGTTGATGACGTTAAGCTACAGAGATCTTGATGACGACAAAACTACAGTGACCTTGATGACGACAAAACTACATCTAGACTTTGATAACGACAAAATTAAGGAGATCTTGATAAGGGAAAACCTAAAAAGACTTCGATGATGATAAAGCTTCAGAGACTTTGATGGTGACAAAATTACAGAAACCTCAATAACGACAAAACTACCGAGACCTTGATGACTACTTGACTACAGAGATTTTGATGACGACTTGACTATATACACCGTGATGACTGATGATGACATGCGTACAGTGACCTTGATGACGACTTGACTATAGACACCTTGATGACGACATAAATACAGAGACCTTGATGACGACTTGTCTACAGAGACCTAGATGACGACTTGACTACAAGACCTTGATGACGAATAGAAGAGACAGCGGAAAAGTGAGAACTGTCAGCAGAATGCTCGTCAGAGTGAGGAGATATCCCACCACCATATTGCCCCCACTTGACGGCTCGAAATTGTCGTTCAGTTGGAACGAGGTTTTCTCTGGTTCTGAAGTGTTGTTTTTAATGGTACCTTGGTAGTTGGTGTGTGTTTCTGTCTGTCTGTCTGCATTAGTGTTAGTTGTAGGGATTACTATAGATTGCATCATAAAGTGCAATTTTTTGTATGCACCAAAATTTGTTTGTTTGGATAGTGGACCTAATACTAGTGTCATTTCTAAAAAATTGTCTGCATAAGCGTTAGTTGTAATCGCGATCAATAATTTAATCGAACCGTGTTGGCCGGGCTAAAGGATATTATAATGGCTTCATAACACGCAATATTCATTATGAATATTATGACGTTCTTAGTTGAACCCTTATTACGTGTTTTGAACTATAACTGTCTAATGACGTGGTATATGTGACGTCATCGTATTGCAAAGTTTAATATCCGATACCTAATTTGGGTGACAAAGCTGTCAAGTTTAGCAAGAAAAGTTTTCCTGTCTACTACCGTAAGAACCATGCCCAAGACGACTACAGTAACCCAAGTACATCGCTGTACATGTACCTGATTCCTAACTACACCGCCAAGTAAAATCATCGCAACAACGACTGCAGAGCGTGACCTGTAATCAGTACAACAGTGGGTTTGTACTCTGTAGCTTATCCCCTACACGAAGTAGACTGTTATATCAGCTGTGTGCCCGGCTTCCATGACAAGGGTCGATTTGGTGGAATAGGAAGCCTGGAGTTCGACGGTACATGATATGTACAGTGTAAACCTTGGTCATGCCGTGTTGTCAGTGGAACTATAGTCAGTGGGCTGAGTTGTGTCGTTAATTGTGATGTAATCTTTCATTTGTATAAAGTATAGCTCACCTAACTGCTGCTTGACTGGTGCGAGTTTGCGTTCAGGTTGGGGAGTTATTGACGTTCCTTGCATCTCCGCTGAAATCTTGTTACTTGTTATTTGTGAAACTTATAAATCGGTATATCAGCAGACCTTGTCGCTTATTCGCCCTATGTAATGCGTCACTAAAATGCGTATTTACTTAAATTAACTGACTAAATTCTTAAATTTAAAGAAATCGAATCGATTTGCCGAATCTTAAAACTTTTTGTTGCTGAACGGTGACCAATTTCAATTTAAAACCCTCTTTCGTCCCTGATGAATAGGAAATTTGTAAAATTTTAAATCTCGCTGTTACAGAGGCAAGGCTTAGTCTAACCATTACAGGAAGACGTTATTAAATTACCCACAATAGAAGCTGAGAGTGAGACTCTAGCTCCAGCACAAGTCTAGAGGTCTGTCTTCACGAAAAGTACTTTCTCGTCTGCAAAACTGAAATATCCGTACCAGGCAACAACAAGAGCTGCTCCAAAATCTGAAGTAGAACGGGAGAATTACTTCACTGCTACAAAATCTTCTCCTCCTCCTCCTCCACGGCCAATGACAAGTCTTGGGGGTGAAACAATGGAGCCCGAAACTAGGTCACAGTGCAATATCGACTATATTGCATCCTGATTTCTTTGTGGGTTGTTTTCCGATCTCCGACCGTACCGCGATCTCACTGGACTGTGAGAGAGCTTGGTACGGCCTGCTCTGTTTGACAAATTGCTCGTCACCCCCTCCTACGATGGACTCCTTTTCGGTCCTCCGGTTTGATTAAGTTCCATGAGACAGTTGTATCAAACAGTATTATCAGGTGGAAATTACCGAGATGTACCTTGATACAAAAAAGTTGGGACAGCGGAGGTAACGTGTACGCACGTGTTTTGTGGCACCGTTGCACGTGCAACTGCTGGCGATCTCACTAGCCGGACTCACAGATATATAGGCTATAGCTCCAAAACTTATCTACAATACGCAATGACTAGCATTTATCCTTGTTTATGATTCATAAATATGCGATTGGTTGTGGATAAAAGAGAATAAAGGTAGAGATAGAGAGAGAGGTGCTTGTTTGCTTTGTCTGTCTCTTCTGATGACGTCACATCCTGCTATATAAGGATAGGTATGACATCACGACCCGGCCCGGTTCTAGCCTACACCTCCGCAAGGAACACTACTTCTCATGTGATCATCTCTCTCGTGTTACGTGGGGTTGTTTCGACTAATATATATCGTCCTATAATTGATTAATTGACAGATAAGCGGACGTTCATTGAGCTCGGTGTAGGTGTGAAATTGCCAGGATATCGCGGTGAATGAGGGAGTCCGGGGTGTGTAAACACACAAATATCACACCCGTTGTGTGATACTTCAGCTCTGCTGTATCCTTGGGTCACTGACCTCTCTTCCGCATCACTTCACCGTATCGCCGTTTATTAAATAAACCTCCGACCCGCCAGCCCTAGACCTTGATCTCATTTTGTCAAGTATCCTGCTTTGAGGCTCCTTGTGCTCACCTTTCCCTACAACGATTTGTAATTGTCGGTGTCAACCTTGCACTTCTTTTATACTAGTCCGATCCGGTCTTTGCGATCCGCTTTTTGGTCAATCCGCGTTGAGTTCAATCGACCTATTGTTCAAATTTTGGAAGCCAGAGTATATCCCGAGGTTTCCCCTTACCAACACAGAATCCTGCAATTCTCCTTGATTCTTTCAAACACGTTATACGTTTTAGATTTTGATAAGGATTCTCGTTTCTCGATTTACCGCTGCCGTGTTTTTGTAAAGACTCCGCGAAACAGGCCGTGCTAAGTTTGAATATGAGGTCACGCTGCTATCCACGTGATCTAAAATCTCTCGGATTTGAGTCACAACATCGGTCTAACTCACCTAACACAAATAAAACTATATTTCATGCAATCAACTGAATTTTCATTAAGTCCCCCGCCTATGAGGCCCGGACTTTCAGCGTCAAGCCGTCTTGACCAATGATGGGGATTTTGCCGACATATTGGCCAATCAGGGTGCTCCATTTCCGACAACAACCCGATACGAATCCGTCCAATGAACGGACGCGTGTTGCGCGCAAATTTAAAAAGTCTAATCGGCAAACAAATAAGTGTGGGGTGATATTATTTTCTTTTAATTTGTGGGTTGAGTAGGGAGAGTTGGCGCTGTGGAGCGTGTACCGTGCTCAGAGCCGCTACTATATATCACGACTGCATTGTTCCTTTTCGACACTTGTTCCCGTGACCTGTCCGTCTTTCTTGTCCGTGCCGGGCTGGGTGCTGTCTCTTCATGGTATCTCCCTGCAAAATTGTCCTGCTTTTCACAATACATCCTACAGAATGTGACCTATTGTCGAATTTTTGTGTCGGATCGTTGGGTTAAATTGTGGAGAGGGTGGTGAAATGTTTAATGTGTGGGCTGCGATCACGTGATCATATCGACATGACCTGAGCTATTCTCGACAAAATGTCACCGCCCAGTCATGCGTCCAGTTTGAATATTTATACACATTATATGTCATGCTTAATTTAGTGGTTACTGATCTAGGCTCTTGGATATATTTAGTGGTTACATGAAATCGTAATGTCAATTTAGCAGTTACAAATCTTAATTTAGCAAATCCTGATCTTGATGATTTGGTAGTTACTAATCTTAATTTTAATTTTAAACTTGCTAATACATTGACAGGGCTAAATATCAGACGTGTATCTAGGAGCATCTCTAATCGTCCAATCTCTCTCCTCCCTCTGTACCACGTGGTCGTTGTCATGACAACAAGAATTAAGGCCGCCCAACCGCGCAGCTTCTCAAAGGTCACGTGGGGTTGTTTAGCCGTACAATTATACAAAACAAGATCTTTGCTAATTGAAATATAAAGAGTGATTTTGTAATAATCATAGCTTGCTTTGTCTATCTCAGAGATGTATCGTACAATTTGAGCTGCTTGTTTAGCGCTTGCGTGTATATATCTCCCGCACACAATTATTAGCCTCAATGTATACCACCCTATCGATTATCTTTAATCCATGCACCCAATAAGTGCACGTAAATTATCAATATGCTCCTCAACACCCTGGATCAGATAGAAGTGGCCCGTGTCCCTGGCTCATTAGGTCTGGGGTGGGTGGTCGACATGTCCCACTTTCTCATTGACCTGCTTGTCGATGTTAACCGCAAGCCAGGGCTCCGCCAGCTAGGCTCCAGTTTGACTGCCAGTCGTTGTCGTAAACCTAACGTAAACAGAACCTGATATTTCTTAGGTTTGCGTTGTTGTCAGGTGGATGGAGGGGTTGGAGAGTCAGCTGTGTTTATCGTTTAAGTGGTTATTTGGACACGGGTCGTGTTGTTTTGTGGTCCTATTGTGTCAATTACATCAGTCTCATCTCAACGAAAATTTACAGTTTGAATTTTAGATTTTGTATTCAACAGTTTACAGTGTTTTGTCGAAAGAGTTTACCAGATCGGAATGAAAACAAACAGTCTCAAGTAAAGAAGTGAACTCTCTTGAAGAACTGTACTTTGTTGTTTGTTTAGTTTGCTGATGGAATTAAATAACTTGACATAACAAAGTTTACTTTTTACTTCCTCTGTTGAAAATTCGTTTCTTCAAACTTTTTGACTAATGCTCCGTCTTAGATAATTTGTCCTGGACCGAACGAATAGTTCCTTTAATTAGTCCTTAACTGATTATAGTCCTAGAAATATCAATGCATGGAGACTTTAACTAAATGTGAACTGACCCAACATAGTAACCAGCCATCACAATCATCGAAACATCATATCACGTGATGCCCCACGTGGTGTGCTCAACACGAGGACGAACAGAGTGGAGAGTCTCTGGATCTAGAAATGACATCATGACTTTGTAAAGACACGCCGCTCCCAGCTCTAGACAACCTACCCAGACAGCTCAGCGTGCCTGCTTGTCCACCGGAATGCGGGGATCAGCCTGATTGTATTTAATTCAGTTCAATTATTGTCCGGTCCTAGCCTCCATCAGCTGAGTATCGTTACGATACTTTAGTATAGACTAGGAGTCCTACCATGGTTAAAGTTCGTTCTATATATAAGCGGCGGGTAGACTAATCGTTAAGTTTTCCCGTTGCCGTGATTCCGTTTACGGTCGTTTCGGAGTGGGTTTAGATGAAGCACTTACCAGACATAATGAAGTAGTTTAAACATTAACCTCTCGTCTCTACTGTCCTGGGAGAGGCTACTCAGACGCTTTGCATTGTTCGACCATTTTGTTATGTGTAAGTAACTGCTAGGAGATATGTGTGTGTTGGAGATATACATCAGGGTTACTAGAGAGACTAGAGTGATGTAGCCTAATAGTTCATTAGGTTATAGGTATTTGTACTTTGTAGCCTGATTAGTCGGTATTTGTTCTTTACTTCAAACCTTTATCGCAGTATTTCACCTCATCCATCTGACTACTCAATTAACAACCTCATTACATACTCTGCAGTGTTTTTGTGGGCTCACGAAAAACCCGTCTTGCAGTTATTCCATTTTGCCTTCATTTTGCCGCACTTCAGTTTTAAATGCCAGCGAAGATCGGCAAGTCACTCGATTAGTCACCTTTTTTGTTTTCAGTGGCCACACGTGACTACGTGATAATATACGGCTATTGTATCACAATTCTGCCCTCGATTTTACAAAAATTAATTCTTGCATCTTGCTCATTAATTCCACAAGTCTTTCTGTCGACTCGCTGCTTGTGACAGACATTTTATCTCTAAATTTGTGTTCCGGTCGATAAAATTAGGCTGCCATGAGCCTTTTGGTTTGTTTATTGTTCACTCTTTCCCTGAAGGTTTTCTTGGTGGTCGATAAATGGGGACTTGAGCATCTAGCATTCCGCAGAAAACGTGATGCTTGATATCCTGTCTAAACCTGACTGAAGTGAAGTAATCATGATGCCAAGTTATGATAGGCTAAGTTCCCTGAGTTGAAACATTCCATATCCTCCTATGAAGATTACCTTCAAAGCCCCAGAATAAGAGTATTATAAGTAGAACTTTAAAACTTCAAAGCCCAAATAAGTGCCCCACGTAAAAGATGGTTAAACATTTTACTGTCAAGTACCCTGCTTAGCGTCTCACGCCCCGAACCAAGTACCCACTACTGCACTGTTGTACTTGATTACCTCATCATCTTGGTCCAGAAATCAGAAGTACTCATCACTTCATCACCGCCCTAATGAGAGAGATATCCAGCAAGTTCTCGAGCGGGGAGGGGGGGGGGGGAGATGTGGGAGCTAATTTTAATAAAACAGGTAAAATGTTCGAATTTGTAAAATATCAAATCTGGAGGGCGGACAATTTTTGCAGCAAACAAAATCTTATTACTCTCATATCTAGACAAGCAATAAATCTTTAAGTTTAAGACCTATGTCCCATACAAATCCTCCCCCCCCCCCTGAATAACAAACTGTTACTGAGCAGACAGTTCGTCCTATAGAGATCAGGTACACGTAACAAAACATCCCTCCCATCTCCACATAATGACCTCCCATTTGTCGAGGGTTCCTCTACACTTCACCCTCCGTAACGTTATCAGCACGTCGATATAGTTGACAGACTCTCGGCACTCAACAGTTTTGGAACTTCTTCTTCTCTCTCCTCTCAGGTAGCCCTGTGTCTATATACCTCCCCCTAAATGTTACAATTATACGTGTGTAGAGTTTGGACTGTTTGCACGTGTATTGAATGTTGACTTTACTTCAGTCTTGTTTTAGGGTTTCCACGCTCTCTCTCTTTCTCGGATATTGTCGACCGATCTTCTCCTCACCCTTTCTGCTTCTCTGCGCGTTGCAATGCTGCCCTAAAGCCGCTCTAATCCGCGATCCGACTGTGCTAACATAGTCCGATCTCTGATCATAGCCGCGGGTTGACTTTTCTTAGCACTTCGTTCGAAAACTTTCAACTGTTCTAATTCGTCAGATATTATTCAACTTGTGTCGTATGATATATCGACACTAATTCTTTGTTCTGTGTTCTCAACAGAGCTTATCATCAAGATCTGCCTTGATCGTTGTTGCGCTTTTTGTCTTTTGGAGAGTTTGTAAGTTCTTGTTTCGCCTAATCGTAACATCGGATCAATAGTTCGCTGGGTCTGATATGGTGATATCCATTTTAACTTTTCAAGCTTCCTTACCGTTTAGTTGCCGCCCTTCTGACCCCTTATTAAAGTACGTGAGAAAGGACTGTTTGTCCATCTTATTCAATAAAGTCTGTTTAACGCCTAAAGTTAACTTATAAATATTAGTCGGGCTGGTGTGTGGTTTCAGCAACTCCGAACTTAACACGCATAATTCTGAGGAATGTCCTGACCTTGTTCAGCTGTAAATTAACTGTGGTTAGAACAATATTCTGATCATTCCCGCTTTCCGGTCTTTTCAAGCTAACGTGGAAACAATTAACTGAAACTACGTCAAAGTCGTGGTGCCTCATCATCGATGTGCAATAGTTCGTAAGTCTTGTAGTCGTTTAAGTTTCGTCTTACGTAAGTGTTGTAGTTGTGTTGTAGTTGTGTAAGTTTCGTCTGTGCTGCGGGTAAGTATTTGAATTTTGTTGCAATTCCAAGATATGACAAGTATTTAAGTCTCGTGTTACAATCTCTCACGAAATGTTCCAGCCAGAAAGGTCCTACAATCTGGCACACAACACAAACAACTCTGTTTTACACACTAACTAAAATTAACGTTCACTGCGGAGTAATTGGGTGCAAAAGCTTCAAGTGTAGTTGTGTGTGCTAAGTGAAGCTGTAGATAGTACAGTTGACAAGTACTGTCTAGTTGATACTGTTCCCGTCTCAGTTTGTAGTTGGGCGTGTAGTTTGTTTGAGTGTTGTATCACAGTATGCAGTAGTTGGGCGTGTAGTTTGTTTGAGTGTTGTATCACAGTATGCAGTAGTTGGGCGTGTAGTTTGTTTGAGTGTTGTATCACAGTATGCAGTAGTTGGGCGTGTAGTTTGTTTGAGTGTTGTATCACAGTATACAGTAGTTGG
>JH152799.1:92478-123942 GCA_000226015.1 Mnemiopsis leidyi | reverse complement strand
TTGGGCGTGTAGTTTGTTTGAGTGTTGTATCACAGTATGCAGTAGTTGGGCGTGTAGTTTGTTTGAGTGTTGTATCACAGTATACAGTAGTTGGGCGTGTAGTTTGTTTGAGTGTTGTATCACAGTATACAGTAGTTGGGCGTGTAGTTTGTTTGAGTGTTGTATCACAGTATGCAGTAGTTTGGCGTGTAGTTTGGTTGAGTGCTTGTTTGAGTTTGACATCATGGTTTTCAGTGTTAAATCACAATTTACACTGTACATATGTATACCTTGTTTTGTGCAGTGTACAACTTGTTTAGTTAAGTTCGTTATTTCAAGACACGTGTAGTTTGTTTGAGTAGTGTTAGTGTTAACGTGTTAACGTGTAGTGTTAACTACACTGCGAATATTCAGAATATAATTGCAATTATTATGTAGCATGTACGTAGTTGATCACTTTGTATAGGCTTGGAATCAGGTCTGGTTTTATTGTTATAACGATAAAGCCAGTTGTTTAAAATGATTGTAATCCTTGTTCTCAAGCAACGAGCACGATTCTGAAACGTACTTTTGTAACATTTAACAGTTATGACTTTCCTGTTTTACCGCTACTTCATTTTCTTTATTGCTTTACTGACACATTTCATAATGAGTTTAATCGACGACAATCACGCATTATTGAATAGTCCCGTTTAGCGATAATTAATTTAGATTCGACTGAAATCTCGCTTTGCACGCCAACTTTTTCAGTTAAACATGCTATATTTCAGAGCTAGGTTGGTACTGCGTGTTTTTAATTGAATGATAATGAAGGAGTTGGCGTGCATGGGAGGGGGACTTGCCAAGCAGCTGATAGCAGCGTGAGTGGCGTGCTTCAGACCCACTGGCGACTTGATTCCGCCTAACTTCCATGTATACGTCGTACACTTACGTTTACACTTACACTTACACTTACACTTACACTTACACTTACACTTACACTTACACTTACACTTACACTTACACTTACACTTACACTTACACTTACACTTACACTTACACTTACACTTACACTTACACTTACACTTACACTTACACTTACACTTACACTTACACTTACACTTACACTTACACTTACACTTACACTTACACTTACACTTACATTACACTTACACTTACACTTACACTTACACTTACACTTACACTTACACTTACACTTACACTTACACTTACACTTACACTTACACTTACACTTACACTTACACTTACACTTACACTTACACTTACACTTACAATTACAAGTATGAGACTGTATTATTGTTTAGGCTAACTACTAACTAATCATACAATGACTTAGTACACCCTATTATTAGGTAGTTTTCTCTGGTAAAGAAGCCGGTTACTTCTATCATCTCTTTGAAGATTAACCTCCTCCCCTGATTTTAACTTACCCTTATGTTGACACTTACATTACACAGAAGTTACTGTTTACGTAGGATTTGTTAACTTTACTGATAATAAGTCCTGTAGTAGGAGTAACTCTTATTTTTAAAAATCGCAATTTCAGTAACAGTTAATAATTATAAGTTTTTTGGAAATTCAATCTTGTAAAACTTTAAATATCGATGATAACTAATATTTGTAATTCGGCTTAAAATTAGCGTATCAATTGACACTTTAAGCTATTGATATCGATTACAACCTCAATTAAGCTGTCGGCCCACTCAGTAAAGACTCAGCCCTCATTTTCACCTCGTTTCACCGGGAAATAAATTAAATTCCCAGACGATAAAAACCGAACAAAAAAGATCAAATTTGAGGCTGGAAGTACTGTGTCCAGACAGAAAAGGAGGAGACAAGAACTAGTATAAAAGTGGTCGGTAAAGTAGGACGAAGTCTAGACCGGGTCAGACCGCAGGAGGAAATACTTCCCGTCTCTTGTCGGGAGATCTACATCCTCGCATTCTGTTGTAGTCCTACTTGTATCTCCTGCTTTGTTGCGGTCCCTGCTCGGTGCACACCCGCCCTCTATTGAATTATTCGCGTCAGTATTTTGTCGGTCTTTACTTTACACTACTACAGTGTCTTGAGTTGTTCGTATTACTATAACAATGTTAGTGCATTGTTTGACGATTGATCGCCGTTTCGATGTTATCTGTTCTGCCCCTAACACCTTGTCAAAATTGGAAGAACGCAGCCTACTTATATTTTAGCGGTTGTTGAGGGCCATCACTCACACCCACAAACCCGCAACCTAGCCTTTGTGCCATACTTCATAATACTATAATACTAGATTGACAAAATATTCCTGCATGAAGGATGATTAACGCCTATCGGTGACTGCAGGTTAACGCCTAATAACCCAGTTAACAAGACGATTTCACAGGTGCACTGACGAGCCATCCCGGTGAGACGCCCCTACAGGCGATCTAACCAAGTCCGTAACTTTGTCCCAGACAGATGTTGTGCGAAACCACGTTTAGTCCACCGACCCGTGACGATATTACTCCTGCTTTTTAGACGTCTTTAATAGATTGTCCTTAATCAGATTAGACTCGCGTGTAATTGAAACCTTTATCAATTAAATTCCCACTATTTATTGCAGCCCCAAAACGTGGTATTGGTTGTGAAGCGTCACGTGTCCCTGATTCTGACACCTCATTGGCAGACAGTCGGTCCGTATCTAACAGATCCAGATAAAATTTTCAAACTTCCGACCGGTCGGGGATGGTCTGTCAACCGTTTACACTCCACCCAACACTTCTTGACTGCTCGTACAACGTTGTCCTCTAGGTTTGATAGTCTAAGTAGAAGCCCGTCGGATGCCGAGTATAATTTTCACCCCAACAAATACCTCGGGCAGTGTTAAAGCTGGGGTGGTCACGTGACTTCTTGTAGTCTGGGGAATGATATTCATGCTCTCTCTATCGCGGATTATATGTTGGGTTCTTTCAATTTATTTGTATACCATGTAAATGCTCCCGTTTCGGCCTGTTGAAGCCTAGTAACGTTCTCTGTACGGTTTGTTAAATAGTTAAGTGTGGTCTCCCGATTCGGTCTCTGTTGTTTCTTCCGAGACAAATCCGAGAGTCAGCAGTCGACGAACCTCGAAACGCCTCCAAATTTGACGGTTAAAACATCTGGCTGTTAAATATTAGCGACACGTACTAAGCCACGATCAGCTGGTTGCTAGTTTGTGTCGGAGCTCATTTGTGTTGTATTGCTAAAACAGTCCAGTTCTCTAGAGGTTCCCAAATTCTCTTTCGTGTCCTCCACAAGGATGCCCTACAGGCGTGCCCAAAATCTTGTCCAGTACTTTCTTCGTCCATGGAGCTTGTCTACTTTCCGCGGCTGTCGCCTCCTCGAGACCGTCGCATCTGACGCGACGCTATCCTGCGGAATTTTCTAGTCAATGATCGTCATATTTATATCGACAAGCGAAAGTGCCACCCGTCTGGAGATATATTTTAGTTTTTACAGGTTTTTCAGTTTCTGACGTAAGTGGAAACGATATTAGAATGACCTAGAAGTTTGACTCGCTTCAAACCTGGCTTCCCGTTCAAATTAGTAGTGTCTCGGAAAAGCGAACTGTACTTCATGCCCCTGCCGGACAGGTGCTTCAACTGCCAACACGTGCACGTCCTTAACGTGCTTTCTGACATTATAGTGTGTTTGTTAAGGTGTGCATTCAGAGCTTATAATGTACTTTTAAAGCTCTCTTCAGAAACCGTTATCCTTTGATAACCCCCATCCGCTTACTTCTCAGACATCAGATAATTACTTGCTTACTTTCAGTTTTAATAGTTTTAATCTTAAATTAGGAATGCGGATTGCTTTGTTATGTTCTGTTTAGCTCCTCGCAAGCATTGTTATATCCGATTAATTTTATAAACTGTGCTCCGCTAATCGTGTTCTAAGTTAGTGTCTGCTGGCGTGTAATGAAAAGAAGTTGAGCCGGCTCGCATAAAGTTCTTATGCTTTTTAATTATCGACTATTTTGCGTTTTAATCGATGTTAGAAATTGAGTTATTGTTTTTTCGAATTCAAGACCTGATGTGATGGTTAAATGATAATAATTTTTATTCATTTTTCACCGGAAATTGCGATATCTTGTTTAAATCTTGTGCAGTGGACTCGTCTATGTAGTTTGATATTCTGTCGCTGCCGAACATGCTACTTGTTCGAAGAATCCAAACAAGCTTACAATGGACCTAGTTCAACGGTATGCCGCATACCTTGAATAGCGACATTATCAATTTGAATAATATTTAGAATATTATTCGAATAATATTTCTCGGTCATATCAAGCGCGAGGCTATGCGATTTACACCCCCGGTGGACTGTACAAGGTAATTTCGTTCTGCTTGTCGAAACTCCAAAAGAGGTCCTCATCGGAGAGGAAGAAGTAGAGTTTTAAAAGTTGGATTATAATTGTAGTAAACTTTGTAAACTTTTGTAAACATAGAAAACTGCTCCTTTATATATATTGATATGTACAAGTTTTTAACGTTTTCCGTCGTTGGCACTAATAACCTACTTGACAGTTGAGAAATTTCTTTTTCTCTGTCATCTATACTGATGAAGACGTAGAGTCTATAGACTGGTAGGGTTTTCGTTTTTTCAAGTTTCGTGCAGGGAAACCTTGGAGCAAGGATAAAATTGAAATATTACCTGGGTCTCTCTTTATCGAATAAAAATACAAAATGTAATACTTTAATTAATTGAACATGTGAAAGGTACCAGCCAGAGATTTCAGGGCTATATTAAATTCCAGACCGATAAGACGTTTTATTTTGGTATCTTAATTACGATAGCCTACATAATATAATAATATATGACGTAACTCCCCTACCTTGCACTAGATCTAGAATATGAAGAACTACCGAATACTGCAGGACAGACCGCGCTAACACATTCCACCACCAGGAAATCAAACTTTATTTAACGTGAGTATTTTCATTCATTTTCTATTACAGGGGCTTTCCTGAACCTTTTTAGACGATGTCGTGTTAGAAATTTTAACTTGATACGGGTATAAATTTTCCGTTTGTGATTAACCTATTATACGATGATAAATCTAATTATCGCCATTGATAAGCAGCACGTGTGTTACAATGGATACCCGCTTCATCGTAACAGGAATGATCGGGAATCTGTTGAGCTTTAGGCATTTGTCCCTCTGCTCCAGGCACTAACACCAGCCTTCTTCTATATCGGCATATGACTCAAATTTGAATGGATAATTAGAAATACATACAAAGTGCAGGCTTGGTCAGGTGAGGTATTATAATGGAAACAGTAACTGACAGGGATCACATTGTTCAGGTTGCTGCACGAGGAGCGAGAGAGAAACCGGCCTTACCATTGAGCGAATAGACCACCACCCCTACATCAGTTGTAGCTCCAGCCTTACTCCCATGGAGACGTCCGGGAGTAGCTCAGGTATGTCTAGCTGCACGTGGGACCGCGGTACAACATGTTACCGCATCACACTTATTGTTACCGCATTGCACATCTTGTTACCGCATCGCACATGTTGTCACCGCAGTTCATGAAGTTACGTCGCTTTACGCCACATCGTCCTGTGTTATAGCTGTCAGCCGTCAAGATTTTCTGGATCTAGGATCTTGACGGTCAATTTTTGTGTGTCCTGCGGAATGATTTTCGTCGTTTTGTCATTTCTCTTCTGTTGTGTCGAACATTATTATACTTTGATTTTATTATACTTTTATATGCCGACAGCCAAATATTTGTCCCTTTATCCGTTACCTTATTTTTTAGAACTAGACTAACATTTGACAAATAACTAGCAAATCCTTTCTGTCTGGAAATCATAGTAACTCACAAAACTTTTTACCTTTGACAGACTGTTTTTGTTATATAATCAATTGACGCGGGTATAGGCGTGCACTAAAGACCAGTGTCTCCAGTGTTATAATTACCATCTGCATTGCAAGACCAGTCCCCTTAGAACACGACCCGACCCCCTAACTATCGACCGGCACAGCCTCTCGCACAGACTCCCCTTTAATTTGTCAGATTTGTCGGTATCGCACTTGTGGCGACATGCACGGCCGTGAGCGCAGCGTTGCGCATTCCTGTTAGCTGCAAGTCTAGGAGTGAGGATTAGGTCACGCTCGTACCGATATAGGATATGATGCGTTACAGGATGTCGGTAAGTTGGGGAGTAATCAAGTAATCAGGGGAGATAGTGATACCTTCACCTCAACTACTTTAATGGTCCTTGTGATCAGGGGGATTGCCCATTAGCACAGGGAGGTGGGCGGGGTTCCAGATAAGGGGTCGCACTGAATCTGCTCTAGACACACCGGACACCGGGTAATGATCAGAAAACGTTTGGTAAAGAGGACCAGTCTTTGACGAGGCTCGGAATCCACTCTCTTCTCGAATTGAGGAATTCAGCGCCAGATTACACGAGCTGGTGGTACTGAGGGCGTCTGGTGGGAATCAATCAGGCAGTCGAGAATGACCGGGAACCAGTTTCATGTTTTAATGGGGTTTTGAAGCTGGATTCGTTCACTTTTTATTGGATCATGTGATATGTTTATTTGTTTTGATTGGTTCTGGGGAAATTTCCTGCTTCCCGATTGGGTGGAAAACTCTCAAGCCAGCATTGTTTGTGTATAGACGACCCAGGGTTAAAGTCCCCGGTATTAAATTATCGCGTTTACATAAAGTAAATATCGCTTGGCACAGTGGGAACTCCCGCTAATAACCTGGGTCACGTGTTTCTATTGTTGCGCGCTGATTGGTCGTCTGCCGTTGTCATGGACACGTGATTGGCTGGCGTGGGTCACGTGGGGGAGTCGTCGTCTTGTCATTGGTTGTTGACAGGGGCTCGTTTAGTTGGCCCACTTCGACCGGGTTATCGTTGTCAATATGTTCTTCAAAGTGGAACCATCGTCCATCTCCAGTAACTGTAAGTATGAAACGAGCATGCACTATTGTTTCTACATTTCAATCTCTATTTTGCTCATTATACACCTCCTTTCCGTATAGTTTGTCTCATTGTCTGATTTTCGCCCGTGATGTTTGTCTAGTTTCGTCCACCCTATGATCAGCTAACTCCGCCTCTACAATCGGCGAGGGTGTGTAGCTCTGACCATAGTCCTCAGACCTCCGACCATCGTCTCTAAATGTGTTTAGTTCGTTGTTATTGCACTAATTGACTCGGCTGGTGATGATTGATCGACCATCATGGACATTTTTATCCGTACTAGCTATTTTACTATCAAAAGTCCTTTGCCATATGCCACCAGACGTTGATGGGGAATATTCAGTGTTTCTCCAATACTGAAAATTTTTTGACGTTTCTGTAAAAAATTAAAAGGACGTTGATATCAAGAGATTCCCTAAGCGATATATGGAGAAGGCACGTGCTCTGTGATGTAACAAACCGGCTCAATGTGAAAGGTCGCGTCTTTGCATGTATACATTAGGCAGGTTGATATAGGCCAGGTGACATCAGTCATGGGCTTATTCGTGCTTCACTAATCACGTCAATGAGAACTCTTACCCCCTTATCAGCTGGAAACCTCTCAAAGGTAGAAGTCTGTTGTTAACCAAGTTTCCTGGATAACCTCAGCCTATTCCAACCAAGCCTAATCGGCCCAATCCCTGATCAGAACCTTATTGATTACAGCCTGGCTCGTATTTCAATCCCCTGCTCTGGTGAACTTAACCAATGTCCATTTTTAACATCTAAAAAATGGGTTTGGGATTCTGGCTGGTTTAGCTTTGGACCCATCCCCTCTTGTCGCTAATAGAAGATAGAATTTAGAAACATCTATATCAATAGCCAGTAGGGTTAATCAACAATTTGCATGTTAATGGTGTTACACGTATACCGAATACACGGGTTTGGTCCTCTAATTTCTGATGCCTAATTAAGTCCTTGTTTACTGGTCAGCACGCAGCATTGTGAGGCCCCCGCCAAGCAAGATTTCAGTCTAATTAGCTGGTCACGAGGTAGTCATGTGATGGTCAGGTGACAAGACAGTGCACGCTGATTGGTCGAGGAGGTTATCAGTGCACGGGGATTGGGTACAGCCCTGCACTCGATCCCTAGCCGCTCGATGGTGTTGTACTTGCCAATTATCATACGTCTCCTTCTGTCAATACGTCCACCTCGCTTGATTGTAATCTTCAGACGTTTTCTTCCTCCCGCTTTGTAATTTCAACGCAGTTTGTCAACAGCTTCCCTTCCGTCCCAGCACAACCATTTTCCGTAAGTAGCCAAACCAATCGTGATAGTTATCGCAGCACATTCTCCTTACTGTAAAACCCGCTGAATTTTGTAATAAAGAATGAGTTTAACAAAGGGCATGAGTGTCATTCCGTTCAAAGCGCGGATTATTTAAACCCTTGTATCGCTTTATCGCGCTACAAAAGGTCAAAGTGCTGCTCAATATTGGCACCACACTGGGACAGTGCTAAGTGAACGAGACCTGGGACGGGTCTCTTGGCACGGTTTGCTCCCCATTGTGGCGCCTCACTGCACTTCTACTAGGCGCAGTGCGCGCCAGCTCCTGGCACCATCTCCCGCTCTTAGCTTGTCCGCACCCTTTCAACTGGAACTGACATCCGGTCACTGTTACGTTAAAGGTTTGGATTGCGCGACAGGAACTTGTAGCACAGTGCACAGTGCGCGCACGGCTGGCACCCCTGGCGTGGGAGTTTTCAGCTCGGGACAAATTGACGCTTGACTAATCTGGCTGATTGCCTGGGTGGCCGAGTGTCAGGGTTTGGAGGCGTTTTTGGGAAGTAATTCTAAATATAACGATTTAGGGTATACCCTAAAAATGTAAGTCATACCTAAAATTCCTACAGCATTTAGTTACCACGTTCCTAGCATTGATATGCTGGCACCTGTGTAACTGTATCAATCAGAAACAAATTTATGTCAGTAAGAAAGTGCCAACATCATTATAAATACCGCAAAAATATTCATTCTAATACAAAGGACATTCCCACATAATTTAACTTCTTTCCATTCCCATACTTTTCCTCGGGCAGCGGGAAAATCCTTAACTAGTGTCCTACCCAGTGTACCGATCAGTATTTAACATCTCAACATTCAATGAAAGCGATACGCGGGGCACAAAACGGCATATGTGACAATTATCAGTTATTCAGAAATCTAAATTTAGGCTCTTACCGTGATGCCGTACTAGGCTACTCAAAGGTTATAATGCCAAGCGGAGAGTGGGTACACGGGCCAGTTGTCGACTCCAGTATAATGCCGCATCAACAGGTACAGAATTTAGGGACCACCGGGGACCGTTAGGCCCACAAACCGCGGGAGGAAGATCGTGCTCGGGGGCTCCTGGGGGTGTGATTGCAGGGGCAAGAAGAGCTTGGTCTCCAGTAACTGAGAGAGTGAGAGATCGTAAATACCTAGTACAGAGGAAAACGGTGCGACGATAAACTGACTCGAGCATCATCAGGAGGCTATCATCGGGGTATCCTAATTCTTTCATCGTGATTTCGTTAATTTCTGCTCAATGCAATTAACAACTTTAAGATGGGTATCGTCAATGAGGGCATAAAATTTCAGTCGGAGTGTAAATAATACGCAAAGCTGTACCAAAGAGCCTCGATTTAAGATAATTACAAGGACTAATGACTTCAACGAAGTAATTTCAACCAATAAAATAGCTGATAAGGTCAAGTGAGATAAATAAAATCTGCTGATCCGGCTACCCCTCTGCGGCCGCAAGCAAAGGAAGTTGCGACTTGTAACAACCTTTGATGAGCAAGTCCTGCATGCCACCATGGTCCAGTAAGACATGACTCCCACATCAAATATTACTTAAAGTTTTCACTTGTTTTTTCTCGTTCTCTCTCTCTCGCTCGCTGACTCAGCCTCCCTGTTTACTGAGTTATTGCGGCACTGTCCTGCTGATAATATGAAATTAATTCGGTTGGGAGGGAGGGAGAGGAAGGCAGTGCTAGGTGACTCTCTCGCCTGGCAGTGCGGGTCACCTGACCCGGACACGTGACTCCAAGACTTATCTGTACCAGAGAGTGATGTGTGCTAAGCAGTGTCAGCTAAGAGTGGGCAGCCCCCGTGGTGGGTTGTCACAACAACACTCTCTCTCCAGATCCGGCTCTGCTTGTCCTCTTGTTTCCTTCCTGTTGGAGAGAAGATCCCTCCTCTCTCTTTTTCTCGCCTCCCCGCCCTGTTTTGTTTGTTGCACCTGTCGGTGTTATCTTCCGTTTTTACCGCTGGTTATCTTGTCGCAGAACTTCGTTGTATGTAATCAGTAGGCTTTCTTGAATCCTAGGTCATTCGTATGTGGGTATTTTTCGGGAGACACTGCCAGTGTTTACAAATGATCTCTAGTAGTTTATGTCTCACGCCGAGCAATGTCCTATCAGCTTATTTGTTCCATGACACGCCAACCAAGTTCCGACTTATTGTTGAGCATTTATGAAGTTGTCGCTAATTTTTTCCATTTCTGCTTATACGCTCTTATCATTCTGCTGTTTTCTTGTAATCATCGGAACAGGCATTTCTAAAATTCTCATAATATCTCCTTTTGGCTTGTATTTTTTCGTTATACCTTTTCCTTCACGCTTCTCAGGCCATCTTCTGCACGTTACACGCGCATTTCCGGCTCCCTTTCGTGTCCCCAGCAGCAGTCCGTGATAATGTCGATCCCACTTGGCCCTGCATGAGAGAAATCGTGACGTCATCACGGCGCTCACCGTGCCCGTCAACACCACCTAACCAGTCACACACTTTCATATCACCTGTACGTATCACCGGGTGTCACCGAACTGATACTGTCTGGTTTAAAGTTTCAAATAATTCTCATCTCAGTGTTTTTGTGAGGATATGTTGGGGGGAGGATAGGGCTTCTCCTCCTGGTTACCGTAGACTCCTACCCCCTTCTTCAGGGGTGCGTGCTTGGGAAGATTTACATCTTCCTGGGAAGATTCCATTCGTTTTTCTGTGAGAACGGAGTAGGTTGACTTTTACACGTGTGGGTGTATCTTGAGTACCTGGTTGAGTAGCATTGATGTGAACCGTGAACCGTTCTAGTCTTGTCAGACTTTACTGCAATTCGATCTAGGTTATTGAGCTAGCTTTCACAATACGAGTTCTCAAAGCCGGGAATCCTTACAAGCCCGGTATTCAGGGTGCACTTTCTTATCTTTTCTAATTCTTAATGTAGTGGCCTATTGTTAGGGCGGTTTATTCGATGTGAAGCATTTCTTATCAGTTAATCTGTGTTCCTTTCACGATTGTCCTTTTCATCATATCGTCCTATACTTGAACATGACAAACGACTTCAAAACCTGTTAGATTGTATGCTTTATTTGCTTGATTAGTAGCTGTATTTATGTATTTCCTCCCTCTGGAAGCTGCCCCCTCTGTAGAGGCTTTGCAAATGAACCTCCCTTAACAATAGCCCCCTGAACAATCCCCACCTCAGTCCCCATTGTGCGATACCTCCCCAGTCCCCCGACACTGACCATGTTCTACAATGCTTACCTCTTAATATTCCATGATATTCCACATAGTATACACGTCTTGTCGTCCTGGTTTAACATATGTAATTGACTGTCATATCTCCTCTTCGAAGTGAACATGCACACATCCACACAAGCTCTATATTTGTTTGAACAGCGATATGCAAGGCATTTTAACTCTAGTCAATCTCGTTCAAATAGCACTACGACACGCATATCTCTTGCATGATCACGCGAGTTGGAAACTCCACATTTTAGTAAGCTCTTCGCTCTTCTGCCTTTCGTTTCTGGCCCTTGTTTCTGTCACAACATGGTACAGAATGCAATATGTGGGAGGCGTGTGTGTTCTCTCCTTGCGTGGTTGTTACATGTTACCTCGAGCTCGCTCACACACATTGTTTACATCAGACTCATCCCTGTGTTTCTTGCTCGTCCTGCTGTATCTGTTTGTCTTTAACTCCCTTTAGGTTTCTTTAAGCTTAATATAGTGTAGGTGTAACACTACTTGAGGAAGCAACTTTAAAAGTTAAATTCTCTGTGATTCTGTCTAATTATAGCGCCTGATGTATGTGTGTGCTCCGTGTTGGTCTTCCTTGTTAAAGTCGAGGTCGGTCGGCCTTTACCCTGGGAGGTTTAAAACGGCCGTCATCCAAGTCCGCAAATACCTGGGAAACCCTTGCGTCACCATGACAACCACAGTGTCAATCGGGCTTATTATTGAAAAGTTATCTTCAAGTCATGTCTTGTCAGTCTAGAGGAAATAAAAGCAATCTGCTTGTATCAAGAGTCTCTGATTAGATCAAATCTAGACGGTTTCTAGTCATCGTGGTGACCGTATTTATTTCCGAAATCATAGTTACCATAGGTTACGTGAAAATCTCTACAATGATGTTAAACACAATAATGACGCTACCTGCATGAAGAATTTCAACTATCCATAAAGTCATACCTCATAGGTCTGAAGTATGAGAAAAGGAACATTCGCATGGTCATAAACACGAATGACAGTCACTGTATTTGTAACCACTGTGTCATGAATCAAAGGGGGTTGTTTTTCTGTAACATCGCCAATTCTCCATACATGTATCCAATCCACATTAAGTTATTAAAAATCGCATATTTCCTATCTGACGTTACACATCATGACTGCAACTTCTATTTCTATCATCGAACAATACCGGATTTTCTGGCAGTTTGGAACTAATACAAACATAATGCTTTCAGTGTCTTAATGTAAGGTATTGACATCATGTATACGTTCTACTTATTTAGTTTTATTTATTTACCACTAATTTGAGTCTCACCTCCATGATCGGCGACGTCACGGGAATACATTTTAGTTGTCTATAAACTTTTGATTTAGTAATAAGTATGTAGTTCTGTGGAAGATGGCCAGGTAACGAATACCTTCTAGAATATACTTTCAGACTTTTGGTGCTCAACCGCCTATTTGACCTGGAAATAATGAATTGCTCTTTATATCATCAAGTGCATCCCTAACCATGTGTGTAAATGTAAAAACTTAAAAGTAGGTATACCGAAAGATTTTCCAGAATTTCCAAGAATCCAAAATACTCAGGTATTGATCACATGAGATTATGCAGGGATCGTGTAAGAATTAAGTAGGGATTTTGGAGTGATCATTGCTGTTTGGCCAAAATGATGAACTGGTAGCCAGAATTTTGATAATAGTTGATTCGACCAGGTCGAGTAAAAACTGAAAAACCAGATAAACATCCTCCCCCAATTGAGAAACTCTTCTTCAAATAGCATCCATATCATCTTCATCCTCAACCAGCTTCATGTCATTCCATTTCCTGCCAAGAGACAGGTGACATCACGATCCTTATACATTCTTATCAGTCTCCTGAAAGTGGCGTGAATTGGTTTAACAGTGCGAACTGACCAGGGTAAGATCATGTTCTGGTTACATTCCTTGACACATTCCTTCCGGGCTACCTCTTTGGAACGTTGACAACGTTACCATGACAACATGTCTTGGTTACGTCTTGGGAGCCAGACATGTCTTGTACAGTATACTGAATATTTTCGTGTACTCCAAATATGGACAATAATTATTGTCCAATAATTGTACTTGTACAATTGGCATATCTATCATATTCTGTATACACAATTGTGTAATGTGCATAGTACAAGTACAAATATAGTACAATGTGTCAATGTACACGTTGTAGTATACACATATACCTTGTGCCTTATGCTCATATCCGCATAATATTTTTTTCTGTTCTGGATAATTTAGTAAATCTCTACATCCTGTCAAGCTGTCGACATGACTTACTGTTTACCATCATAGCTGGTCTCTCTCTCTGATTTCACTGCATAACATCAGCACTGTTATCCCTACGAACTGTTTGCAGTAAATGCTGTGAAGTCACGTGCGACATATTTTTGGGACTGCACTACAGCCATATCTGGCAATGATAGTTCCACGTGCTGTCCATTACAATGTGTAATTTACCTTGGTTCAGTTTTCTGTGCGAGCATCAAACAAAAAGAATGGTAGTCACAATGCTTTCTTCTCCAGAAACGATATCATTTTGAAGTATTACAGAGCCTTAAAGACGCACTTGGTGCATTTTATTCCTAGAAAATGCATAAATATATATTTAAGTTACGGCAAAATCTATACATATGTAGAAGTCACGTGTGAGAATATGTATATTTTATCGGGTTCAACGGACTTCCTCTGAAGAGTCTAGTTCAGCAGGTTGGAAATGCAAGGAATTTTAACCAAAATATTTTAGTAAATAATGTTGACTATTAACTATCGAAATATTGATTAACAATAACTAATTTCTTACAGTGATATTCACTAAAGTTTCCCACCGATGTATCAAAACGTATTAAGGTTTCCCACAACTCTAAAATTACTATCACATGACCGCCATGATCATTTGTAATTTTCATCACCTTATTTCTTTTGTTTGTGATAGGCTAGTAAATAACCCGAACCAAACTTCAACAACTTTAAAACATCTTCACGCTCTCTCCCAACGGCTATTTTAAACTTTTCGACCCGTTTTGACAAGATGTTAACGGTAGCCACTCGTTAGTCGAATATAGTGTCCTTGAAGAGAGCCGTCCTGTCACGTGAGCCTGACCGGGTGTTGTTGTCAGGGTAACCTTCAGTCACGTGACCTTGTTGTCAGGGTTACCTCGTACTTGTTGTCAGGGTTACCTCGTACTTGTCAAGGTAACCCGGCTGTCCTCCTCATGAAACGTTCCGTCCGGTGCCCGCCTGAAAACAAGCGTGTTTAAACTCGTGTCATTTGAAAGTTCCGGTGCAAGTCTGCTCTGTTCCCGTGCAAGTCGGCACCATTGTCGTACAACTCAGCTCCATGCTCTATGTCCACAGAACTCTCGCTAGAACAAAAGTCTTGCTTCTAACAGGACAGCTCCTACAAAAAATTACGATCTGAATGGAAGACATTACCATTACACATTGATTACACATTAACATGATCTGAGATATCTGACTTAAATAACACTTGTTTGGAGTAAGGAGGCAATGATCTTAATCCCATCTAAAGAAGAAGTAATTATAAACAGCGCGGTTTTGATTCTGTAAGCCAACTTCAGTATAACGCAGCTTCTACCGCTATCAAACTATCACTTCACAAAACCAGTATCATCACGGACCATCCAACTACACCATTCTGTCCTTTTAACCGATGATCTCAAAACAATCTCTCTCGTTCTTGACGTCTAAATCTGTCCTGATCAGTAGATAAACGAGGCATGCCAGTCTCCAGTTAACCGAGTCAACAATAGCACCAGCAGCCGGGTGAGTTGCATGTTTCCTTCGTCCTGACACCCTCACTATACCACGTGACCTTGGAGCGAGGCGGACCTACAACAACCTTGCCGGCTCCCCACTTGTAAGTGTCCGGGGTTGCTAACTGGAACTGGTACCAGGGACAGCGCGGAGCGGATGGAAGTGTCAGTAAACTTCCCCCTACTCCCTCCTCTCTCTGTGTTAATGCCGCCACGGTACTGCCTGGCTTCCCTACCCATCTCCCTCCCTCCGATCTGTTATCTTTACTTTAGTAGCTAATGATCCGCTCCTAACTCACTGCTCAGATCCTTCCGTCCGATGACACCTGCTCTGGGGGAGATGCGCGCGCAGCAGCGTGCTTTGCAGCACGATCTACTCCTTCCCCCACGACCTATGTATTGTTTTCGAATAAATGTAATTAATAATAGGTTGCCGCATCCATTTTGAAATACTGAATGTTCTATTATAATGGGAAAATCATCCTCGTGCTTGGACAAGCTGTATATGTTTGCCTATATCTCTCGGCTAGACGGGTGTATCTCATGACAAGGCACGTGTTGTCACGTGATATATGCGCGCCAGCACGTGCAGGAGGTTCCCGTCACGTGGTTAATCCCTGCACCAGGCTATGCTGGGGTAGAGTTGTCTTCAGGAGCTCGCTGAGTGTTCCGTACCTGGTTGCCCTCCTCTCGCTCTTATTGGCCAGAGAAAGGCAGGCCGCTATCTCACAACACACCACGTGGTATCACGTGGCACATCATTTGGTTGTTTATTGGTGGAAGGCAGAGCGCATGACTTACCTGGTGCGAGGTTATTGGACCATTTACGAGAGCACGTGGGCCTTTCTCCCTTGCTGGTTAAATTCTCGCAATTATCATTCGAAATAATATTCCATAGAGCACGGGTTGTCCTATTTCTGACCAGTCTGTTTGCATTTGTCTATTTCGACTGTCTAGTTCTCTCTCGAGGTTGTCTATTTCGGTTTCCTCTAAATATTTTGGATAGTATCCAATGGTAGGGTTTTATTGCAAGTAACATCGTCTTCATATGACAATACACGAAGCACGTGATGTCTGGTAGACCTTGCTAGACGTAGCGACGGTAACTAGGGGCCCGGTTTTTGTCTCACCAGACAGCATGTGCATACCCTCCACACTCCACTTCAACCCATGTGACTCTTCCCCTTGTCTAGTACAGTGGGAAGTAGAAATGAAATAGTCTGGCTGATCGTACAATAATGTGTGGACTGTAGCTATATGTTCCGCAGAGAGAGAGAGAGAGAGAGAATGCAGGTCTACACCGCGACTGACGTGGACTCGCTGCAGGGTCTGTCTAGTGGTATGTAAAGTATTACTGGCACGATCCTGCTGTGCAGCGTGTCGGAAATGGAATGTGAAGATATCCCTCGTCTGCAAAGGTCTGGTGCCTTAGCTTATGTGAGGATCAACAGATCTTGGTCGTGCGGTTTGATCACAGTCATATCTGCATCAATGAAGTGGAGTTTACAGACAAAACTATGTGCGTGACCTATTGGAATAAAAAGAAAAGAAAAAATAATTGGTTGATTGCCTCCTCATTTACATCCATTGGAGATTTAGAACTTCCTACAATTTTCACAAAATCTAGCAGTTCCCTATTAACTGTTTAACTTGCACGTGCGCAGATATCACTAAAATTGTGCGATGCTTATAAAATTTGCCTGAAGTGCTGCTATCTTTATAATTGAGGCTGCTTGGTCCTAAGATACCTTGTGTTATTGGGTTAGAATTTAAGATGATTGCAGAAATGTCCAATAATCGCGCTGTCCATGAAAGAAAATACATGAACATTTTATCAGATAATATATGTTGTATCCAACCCTAACCGTCCACAAACTCAGTACTTCCTGCCCTAACTCCTGCCTTTCTCCAACCCTCACCCTCCCTATTGTTTCCAAACACAGTGCACAACCCTCCCCGAGCCACTAAGTCTGTCCTGACGTCTCTCTCCTGTTTGAACTTCATTGTACTGCGGCCATCTACTGCATCCACTGTTTGTTGGTGCCTCACGCGTACCCAATTAATGTGTTATTGTCTGACCGTATTTGACTGTAGCTGAGGACTTGTCAGGTCCGGTAGACGTGGCGGTTGTAGATCTGCTTGGTACTCATTCAAATATGTCTTGTCATTTATTCTCATTATTTCACTGTCATCAATAAATCGAGTTGTGAGGAACGCAACTCGTGGGAAGGTGTCGCAAAATTTTTTTGACATTTTAAAGCGTTCCTTAATGTTGATTGGTTGTACCTGACTTCCCATTGGTCAATCGTTATCACACGTGCCCAAAATGTGCGATACCTTCCGACATTAGGCTATATTTCGTTTTTAAGCTTAGTGATGTTTGTAATGACACGATTACTAATTTCCCTCTTCTTTTAGGCTACACTGCTACAAGCTACAACAACTTCAATAATTTACAAAGGTGGGCCTTGTTTTAATGTTCAGAATTGAAAATAATTTATTTATATTAATATAAGTTTCAATGTTATATTTTAATTGCAGGTTCAAGGTCTGTCTTGTGCCATTCGCAAAAAACTTAAGATTTTAGAGTCAGCGATTCGTTTTTTCAAGGATATTAAATTAGCTGCATACTTTGAGGAATACTTCACTTTGTTTCAACGAAGTATGTTACAACCCATTTTATCGAAAAGTAAATGCTAAGTAGTGTCACGGTGTCATCGAAGCTGTTAGCTTCGCTCTTACAAGGTTACACGCGGAAGTAGCATGCAAAAATCCTAAAAATGCCTTAAAATGAATAGTAAATTAGCACGGTTCTACAGAACCGAGCGAGGATTAGTTGATGAAATGACTAAATCAGGTAATTATCTAATGAGATGTAACAATTTCAGTCAGCTACCAACTCCTCCCGGTTCTGATTCAGCCTACTCTCCTGATCAACAGAACGGTAATTCCTTTATTTCACTTTCCAGGAAGATGCGCTCTGCGTTCTTTATTCACTGGACGCTTGATTTTAACACTGAATATTATTTTCCCTTTTTAGACAGTCAAAAATTCTAGATTCCACGATGAAATTTTACGTAGAGATGAATAGAGATAGAAAAAGAGAGATTGACTGAGCTACAGTAGTTAGTATAAGAAACATTTGAAAACACACCATTTCCCGGGTTTTCCCTGAATTTCCACTTCCTACCCGGCGTCTTGCGGACTTTTAACCCCGGACTCAGTCCGTACCACTCTGCCCTTCCCCACCCTGTACCTCGCACATTATCCTCCTTACTTGCCCTCTATCCTCTCTCCCTTTCCCGGTATAATGAAAGTCACGTTTGTGATCTTTAACACGTGTCCTATAATTTGTTCTGTTTTCTACTTCTTTTCCTCCTACCCTGCCCCAAGGTCTTGCCCCACCGTATATCTGTGACTCGGCTTGTTAATCGCTAGAACTTGTATTCGTTTTGCCACGTCCGGCGACGGCATCCAGCGGAAAGGGCAAAGTAAAGACCGCGGACAAGGCGAATTTGCATTAAAATACCGAAATCTACCAGGTACAAAAGAGTTGTCGTGAGTGGTAAAAAGTAAAATATATGAAATTAGCGATGTTGTAGGGTTTCTTATCGGAGATCCAGTGGCTGCTGATCGAAGAGGATCGCCGTGGCCGTGCAAGCCCAGCAGATGGTGGCTCTTGGTGCGAGTTTGCTTGGCATAACTTGGTGTAGGGTGGTTGGCATCGCGCATGTGCCGACATAGCACACATTTTTAGTCCAGCGCAGAGTGTGTTGGGTAGAGTCGAGTAGATCTCAGGGCACTGACACGGCAGGAGATCTACCAGTGTTCCAACTTTCTGCACAATCTACGACATGCTGAGATATCAAAAGTCTGCGCATAACGCCTCTTGGCACACAATGATCTGCAGATGTTGAATCCAATTTATATACTCTGGAGTCACTCAGTGGTTGTTGTCTACGTCAAGTCCGGAAAATCTTACCAGGCTGCTCCGCTGGAAGTTGCGGTAAACAACTGCATGCTCTGTAGAGAAGAGCGTTAACGTCGGCAGTGCGTTTAGACTTTAAGTCTATGCTGGTGAGCAGGGTTCCAGGTACGCGCAAAGTTCCAGGTACGCGCAGGCCGGGTCCTGGGTTCCAAGACCGGGCTGCGCACTTCCGCCCGGTTCCTTTGTCAAGCTGTGAATGGCACGGACGTCAAGAACAGGTCACGACTGCCACTGACAGGTTCCTAGAACTACGGTAGGTCAACTGGAACCCGTTGCTAGGCTACTGTGTACACGAGGTGCGTGTGAGTGGAGTGCCTCCTGGCGCTATGGTTACTGGGAAAGGTAACAATTTTGGGTTACTTTTTCAGCTGCCGTCTGTCAAGCGGTTACTACTGGCTTCTTTCCCAATCAAGCGGTTTTGTCTCTCAGTTTCTTTGTGAATAAACCCGCACACGGCTAGGTTTTAGGTTCGTCCCGAACAGATCTAGTTAGACCTGTGATCTGTAAGTTGCAACTCCTTTCCTCTCTTCCTAGACCGGCTAGACTCTTTGATGTCGCTGATTGTTTACAAGTGATCGAAATTTAGCTATTTTTACCCCAGCCATCAGTTCATGAGTGTATTGAATCGTGTCACTCATTTATCATATTGTCACAAAATATCCGGGAGCAGGTGCACAGAATAGTTTAAAACTAAAAGAGGCTTGTGATGGTGAAAGTGAAAGTGAAACTAATTCTTGAATGTGAAAGTGAAACGTATGCTAGTGAAACCAATGCTAGTTTGTGAAAGAGAAATTAAGGCCTTTATGTAAAAGTTAAACTATTACGTATTTGAGAAGGTGAAACTAACACGTATCTGTGAAAGTGAAACTAATGCTCGTCTCTCCAGGATACTACAGCCCGGAGCAGATAGCAGCCGATGCACTAACCTACAACCAGTGTATGCAGAGTGTAGAAAACTCGCAGATACCGAGTACTACAGTGTTACATCAGGGTACCCAGCTTGGTCACCCAACTAACTTGTCTCCCGTTAACCAGGTTAGTTACTTAGTTACTTATAGTTACTACGTGTAGTTATTTAGTTACTTGGTTACAAGGTGTAGTTATTTAGTTACTTAGTTACAGGGTGTAACATCTTAGTTACTAAAATACTAGGTGTATAACTTATTTAATTACCTAGTCACTAGGTGTAGTTATTTCGTTACTTGGTTACTAGGTGTAGTTATTTAGTAACTTAGTGACTCAGCGTAGTTACTTAGTGACGACTGACGAGTTGTATTTTGACCATGACCATGACACCCGGTCGTAGGCCTAGTGGTAAAAAATCGTGGTCATCTTATCCCTCCTACTTAGTGACTAAGTGTAGTTACTTAGTTACTAGGCGTAGTTACTTTGTTACTAGGTGTAGTTACTTAGTATCTAGGTATATCTACTTCGTGACTAGGTTTAGTTTATTGGTGACTAGTTGTAGTTACGTACAACAATCACTGCTTCCATCTGGAAAAGGGCTAATTTTACTTTAAACGGCATTGATAAATTTCTAAATTTCGTTGCCTGACACGATTTAAACTGTGTCAGCGGCATAATTTCTTGACAATCGCTCTCTTGACAAGCCTCATCTGCTTACTCAACTAAAAGTCAGAGTAACTTCTCCAGGCCTCACTGCATTTTACATTGCACTATAGATACGCATAACGCACGTACTTACATTAAACCTAAAGGATTAGGGCTACACGCACCCTCTCACGGCACGATTACTGCTAGGGAGGCGGCAATACCAGCGACAGTTAAACAATTATATAATTGACTTGTAGTCTCCTACCTAGTGTATGATATGTGTAACACTCCAGACTCGTACCTCGGGAACACCTTTGTTACACAAATGATATCTGTCACGGTGAAAAATGAAATAAGATTTACTTAAGACATGACAGAATAGGGGTAAATTTGTTGTGTAAGTATTTGTGTTGGTGCGGTTCGTCTTATGTAGTCCATTCATTAGATTCACATAACGGTAGGTAAATTGGATAGCGCAAATTTGATAACTATTCAATCGTGAAATTGCCTTATGAATTAAGTGCCATTATCAACAGGATAAATTTTGTAGATATCTCCGTCATTATCTGATAAAATCTAAGGTCTTGTATAAAGCAGTTTTACTCTTTGCCCTTGTATTGCTCAAGATTTATTTTCTCCTGACGTTAAGGTTTAACATCGGCTACAAACGTTAAAAACATAATGTAACTAACGTTTAGACTTTCACACCGTATTGTACGGTGTATATTTCTCTACAACGATTAGATTTTGAGACCATATTGACACGGTTCCTTGCAGCGTTTAGACTTACAGACTGTATAGACACGGTGTATATTTCTCTACAAAGTTTAGACTTACAAGTTACAGACCGTATTGACAAGGTTCCCCGCAGGTTTCACCTCCTCAGCAAGTGTCCCCCGTACAAGGTCAAGCCATGACAAGCAACCTGACTCCCCCCACCCAGCTCAACACCCTCTTCATGGTAACATTTTACATGATCTACAATTGTACATCTCCCATCTCCACCTCCATATAACTCTCAAATTATACATCATTTTTAGGTTATTCTATATTATTTGCAATTTAATCATTAATGCATTTACATATAACATAAACTGCGTTTTACCGCATTTTGTATTGCTTTTTACACTTATATTTTACGCATTAATACCCACGATTTATAGAAAATCTGGTAAGAGTACTCCCCGCCTGCTAACCATTATTTACAGAGGATGCAGCAAGATGCCCGTCTAGCCCACTGCACGGCGGAGCAGCAACAGCGACTTCTGCTCCAGCACGAGCAGGAAACAGCGCGCCGGCTGAGTCACATGGGCAACATCGCGGGCAACATAGCCGGATATGGTCAGGCGCTCCCGACTATTGAGATCAACCGTGTGGGAAAGAAACGGAAAATGGAATCGCCGGCTCAAACCATCAAATCGGAGCCAGGCGGCAAAGGTCAGCAAGAGCATGGTAATGTGTCATTTCTTTTTACTTTCTCAACAACTTCTCACTACTTCACTGCCAGTCCTAGAACTTTGCCTACACTTCAGTCCGCTGTTTGTTTTTCCGCAAAAAATGAAGCCTAAGCCAAAAATATTGCTATTGTTATGATTTACTGCATCGTTCTTTGCATAAGCTTTTATAGAAGCCCGGAATATGCTTAACTTTTAGTTTTCTCAGATTGTGCATCCTGGTATTCGCAAAAAATCCACATTTCTCAATAAACTTACGGAATTCCTCTTCTTCAGAGTACAGCGACGTAGATCAGGAGACGTCTGAAAATTACAGATCGCTCCCTTGGACGGATTACGAAAAGAACAAGTGGACTCTGATGTTGGATGCTAACTGCAGACCAATGTGAGTTCGGGGCATGTTTTACTGTTCTGTCAGCTTACATTTACTTAAAATGCTGAATCGACTGTAACGCGCTGAGCTAATCGTAAATTTAGTGCGGAAAGGATCTCAACACATATTCACCGTGACAATGCGCGGCGCAATTTTATACGCCGCGCGCACCTTATGAACCTAGATTGATTGCTTATCATGTTATTTACGTTCGTTGTGATGTTTAACGTTAGGATGTTATTAACTTAAGGATTTTATTAACTTTAAGATTTAATTCACACCTAAGCAAGTCCCCAGCTACGCGCCACAAGTAGCTTATTTTATGCATTACATCCTACATTGGCAAGGCTGAAGCCTGAAGGCACCAATACCACCCCAGTAATTTACCAGTTACCACCCTGACCCTACTAATGTCCAGAATCAGCTCAAGATTTAAACTTAAATATGCACCATCAGTTTTGACTTAAACCTTTCTCCCCCACAGCTCCGGATTTAAGTACACAGTCAGTGCTGACAAAGGATTCGTTCACTCCGAAGCTCACTCAGCGTTTGTGAGCCAAAAGAAGAACCACTTCCAAGTGACGGTCACTGCATACGGTTTCAGTAGTCCCAAGTTTATCAAAACTGACGTGAGTGCTTTTCTAAAATCTAAAAATGGCTTAATGATTATTACCTGTAAGGCAAAACTCTGTTTGTTTACGTTAGACCTTTTGTAACAACTAACAGTCTTACTCTGTTATATTTTTAACATTTCTGCTTTTTCAGAACACAGTTTCTGAGATCAGAGCGTTCTACATAAGACTATTCGGTTTCAAGAATGAGAGTAAAAACCAGATTATAACCATTAACCAGAGCACAGTGGAACGACAGAAGTACCAACTTGATCCACAGAGGTCTGTTTCTTATCGTTTTTATCTCGTCTCAACATTACCGGCTATAGTAGCAAAAATTTTTACTCAGATATAGTACGATTTAAACTACAGCTTTAAAGTAAATGAGACGGTTTTACTTTTATTGCTATTTTATAATTAAGCTTTGCTTTGTCTTGGAGCCAGACCCACAGTCAAATAATATGGTAATATACGTATGGTATATTCATGGCTAAACTCATTACCAGGCTTCGAACAATACAATTACATTATGGAATATACTTAACGAGTCATTACTATTTCCGATCACGTACTGTTATGAATAATCAAATAATATCATTACCAGCAAGACGTACCCAGACTAACAGATCTCTTCCTCAGAGTTGATTTCCACAACGGGAGTCTAACGAAGACGATCCCCAGACTCCACTTCAGTGCTACCACTGAGAACAACATGCGGAAGAAGGGAAAGCCTAATCCTAACCAGAGGTCAGTTTGACATCGGACTCTGGATAGTGTGCGCTCTTTGGTGTTTTCCTGCAGACTTGGCTTGGATTAACCACTGTTATTCAAATTCGGGATTAAATCAAACGGCAAAAATCCAGAAAATCATTTAAGTCCATTACGTAACTAAACCTACTTCCTTTCATCCAGGTTTTTCTCTTTGGTGGTTTCCCTTGAGGCCGAGACGACAAACGGACAGAAGCACTGCCTGGCAGCCTGCATCAGCGAGCGGATCATCGTGAGAGCGAGCTCTCCCTCCAACTTCGACCTGGAACAACAGCTCTGGGAGAGGGTTGACAGCAGTTCCATCAGATACATGGTGAGCAAGAGTCGCCTGGTAACTTGTTAAATTTCAGTACCAGCCAAGAGTCCAAGACCGCATATGAGATAATGACAAAGATTGCAGATGATTTTCGTAATAAAATTGAATTTGGTTGTTCCACTATAACGGTCACGAATTTACTTAACTTGCTAAACAGATTCTTATCTACGTATACAGCTTGGCTTCGTAAATGTTATTCATAAAACATTGTTTCCTGATCAATAATGTGACACCCAATTCGGGCAGTGAGACAACGACCTCGGCACTCAACTGTAGATTCAACTGCACACCTGTTACAGTTATAAATCTGTGCTACAAGTTACCTGTTACATCTTAAAACGCTAATTTGATCCAACAATCGGCCTGTTACACCCTTACCTTTTCTGCTTATCACTTTAACTCGAGATAACTCCTACAAAACTTTCTTTGCCAAGCATTGACCCCTCACGTTTCCAGGGCAACGTGGGCATCAACATCGAGCGGCCCGACCACGCTACGCTAGCAGTGGGAGGAAACGTGCTTGTATCGGGCACACTGAACCACTACAGCGACAAGAGGGTGAAGGAGAACATCAGCATCGCCAACTGCCACGAGGAGCTGCAGAAAGTGAAACAGTTGAACCTCTACAACTACTCGTACACTGATGAGTTTTGTGATTACAGCAACATTGATCAGCCTCAACAGTTCGGAGTCCTTGCTCAAGAGGTGCGAATGAAAAAAATTAACGATGAGACTTCAGAAGTAACGATTTAAGGTTACTTTCTGTAAGTTCTGTAAGATTCGGTGAGGTACAATGCAAGTGGTGCGTCGGGAAGAGAGTCGAATCCTTCAAGCTAAATGTACTCAAACTTAACCTACCCCAGGTACAAAACATTCTCCCGGATGCCGTGCGAAACAACGGCCCCGCCAATCTGGAGTCAGGAAAGATCGAGAACGTTCTTACCGTCAACAAGGAAAGGATCTACATGGCGGGTGTTGGAGCTGTCAAGGAGCTCAGCGGCATCACCGACAATATCATTGACAAGATCGACGAGCTTGAGCAGGTCAGTTACTAAAATGGTTGATAGTTTTTTGAACAATTCTGATCCATTAGAATACGGACCATTGGGCATAGTATGGTTTATGTGAGGGCACTATTTAACAGATTTCGAGAGGAGAGACGCCTGGAAATCCGCAACTCAACTATAATTCAGAATTTTGCAAGAATGCAAGATGCATCATCAAACTCATTCTCATTTTCTTTCAGGTTAACACAAATCTGGTAGACCGGTTTAAACGGAGGTTTGGTAGCAAGAGCACCCTCAACTCGAACTTCACCAAGTACAGCAAGAAGAAGCGGGGTCTCTTCTCTTCAAACGGTAAGACATGATTTTTCTTCTCGTTTGTACTTACTATATCACTAAATTATGCGATTTGTATTAGATTAAGTTTTGATTCAATGATTCATTGGTAAACTTTTTGGCCTTTGGTATGCAAGAAGAGAAGTGGCCTACGTCAAGACGAGGCTAAGCTGCACGTTCGTAATCGATATCTCGGGTAGATCAGCCCATGATGAGTGGTTGGTACCGGAGAGCTGGCCCCGATCCAGACTACCCAATAAATCTTGTCAGAGCGGATACTTAGAATTCCTTAGGACGGCGTTCCTCATTCTCAGTCGTGACAAATGGCGCATTTCGCAGACATTACCCCTGTTCATGTGTCCTGGAGCTCCATCAAGATCAATCCGAGCGATTACACGTAATGGACCCGCAACACAGGACGTCACACACCAAACATTTACAGATTTTCACAGGTTGGGGCGGGTGTGCAGAGCGGCGGGTAGACCGTACAATTACTCCAAAATTCCAGGAGCATCCAGGGTAAATCCAATATCTGTCGAGTAGCCCGTGTAGGACCTGCTGGTACTGGTCTCCCCGGACTTGGCTCCCAATTACAGCCAGCACTCCGCTCTCTCACTTATATGGGTGTCCGCTCGGGCCACGTGATCTTCTCCGAGATCACCTGACCTCCTCCGCACACAATCGGTGTGTGCGCGCGCTGGACACGTGACACGATCTGCAGACAGTCGCCGTGTGCTTGGAGCTGAGTAGCTCTGGTTATCACCGAACGAGCACGCAGAACCGCCCTCCTCGACCTGTAAATCGATAGGTTTTAGGTGGTGCGTCCTCCCGCTTCGTATTGTTCAGTCTCTCCGAGCTGCTGACCGAGTCACACGTTGTGCTGGTATTTCCGTAGTCCGGTTTTAGTGTTTTGAGTTGTCATATAGCCAAAGTTGCCTTGGTATTTTGTTTACTGTTGGATTGTAGTACTTGCTGCATCCCTGCAGGGGGTTTTGAAAGGTGGGTTATTGTTGGGGTTCGGTTGGAATGTGAGTGTTGAGTGCGGCGACCTTTGAGTAAAGAGGGGATACTATAGATTTGTATGGCGTATGCTTGCTGCAAGTCAGCAATTGTATCCGTAAAGTTCTTTTTCATGTCACAGACTTCATTCTTTGTCACGGAATTCCTGAATTTTCGTGTATAGCGCACAGCTGATAAAAAGCGATCGTAGTGACATCGCGATTTTGCATATCAAGTTTCTATATTGAAACCACTGAAACTTTGGACTAGCGCTCTTTCAATTCCTTCCTCGACCAAAATATGCATTTAGCAGCGCTAAAGGATAAGATTGTTACCAATCATTTGGACATTCTTTTTCCCACTTCTTTCAAACCTACAACTTCCTAAATCTTAATGTTTTATCAACATTTCTACTACATCACGTGGAATATCCTAAAATGCAACCCCTAAGTTTCTCAATCTCACACCAAATATATTTCAAATCTCTTTCACCATCTCAATCCCCAGATTCTATCCAATCTACGGACAGTGTAAGACGAACTCTGAAGATGATGCAGAAAGCGGTGTGCGCCCTCTCCGGCGTGGTGGTCCTGTGTCTGGCAGCTATTGTCTGTCTGTTTGTCGTGATGCACCACAACGCCAACATCGTCTCCTCACATCACGACGATCCGATTCAGCTTCCGACTGAATCTACTCGGCGAAACGTGGTCAGTACAGCACCCTGGTCTAAGAATGTTGTTCTATTCCGAGGAAGTATTCATTTGTCAGGATATCAATTATCACCCAGAATTTAGGATTCGGGGTCACGATTCCTAAAATAGATTTACTAAGCATTGTTTGCAGTGTCGTTGACCTTAAATCCCCATAGATCCAATAATCCATTCTAATCTTCATGGACCCACAACAGAATCACACTGAGCAAACCAACGCTGCACTACCACTACACTGACCCCACTCGAACGCCTCAATGACTCCAATCTCACCCCACTATTTTCAGTCAACCAAACCACAACGCTCACGGACGGTGACGCCCCGGAAAACGTATGGTCCCAACACGACGACACCGGGACCCCCGGTGGACTACTTCGCGACGATGGACTGTGGGATTATCACCTTCCCCGGATTGTCCTCCAGTTCATACAACATCCAGTACAACCGTGTTGGTCAGAAGAGGTTGGACTGCAAGTACAACATAGCTATGTCTCCGGAGGAGTTTTATCTGAAGACAAATGAGAACCACTTCGCTGTGGATATCCAGTAAGTAAACGGTCAAAAGTTATTCTTTGGATGTAAAAATATGAGAAATGTAAAAATTCTAAAATTTGTCGTCCATTGATCTTAGTTTAAGATATGATTATCATGATTTTCTTTCATCCAGCCTTCAAATGTAAACCTATCCATCCCAAAGTTAACCCCAACTCTACTTCAGACCTAGCAGTGGAACCATCATCTCCCAACAATGTCAGTATAAGACCAGTCCGTGTGGGTCGAACAACGCCTTTCTGTTGACAAACAACGATCTCAACAGTACTCTTGCTCTTGTTAAATCTGCTAACAGTCGAACTCCTGATAAGCAGGTAAAATCTTTACAAAAATCATTTTGAAGTTCATTTTCTTAGTCTTTATAATTATCAATTTTCAATTTTCGTGCCACCGTTTGTTGAACTTGCGAAAAGTCTCAGCATTATCGCTAGTGCATTTCACATCCAAATCTGACCTATTTCGTATCTACAACGTCAATAAAGCTATGCTAACTTCCAACTTTACTTCCAACTTTTACAGAAGCGAGGGTCCTTACAGCAGTACAGTTATCTCCTGGTTTCTGGTATCAGCAAGATAACGGCCAAAGTTCGGCTCCTTCCCTCACATGTTGCCTGCTTGGACTGCTGTCATCTGTCTCAGGGCACATTCCTGGACGTGCACTTTTCATTTAACTTCCAGTGCCCAACTTCAGGCGGCCATTACAACAGTGAGTATAAAATATATTTGTTTTAGAATTTATTTGGAAAATCTTGCTGCTGGAAACGTTGTGTTCTGAACTCTCTGTATTGTGTGTGATACAGGTCTGTCGGACTAGACCGGCCTCAATTGTCCCCAGACTTGGGTTACATTTCCACAGACTGTTACCTATGTTGTCAGGTTTCTTTTAGATTGGCTGGCTCACATTCCACCCCAGCCCGGACAGGCTGCCAATATTGATATTATCCCGATACAACTGTCCAATTCTGACCAAGTTTACCCTGACATAACTGCCTATTTCTGATCCAATTCATCCCCCAGGCGGCTACAAGATTGGTACTAACACGTGACGAGGATAGGCTGGAAGATTGCCCTTAAACCTCTCCAAATTGTTGTGTCACGTGATCTGTTGCCATAGTCACGTGATGCGTTGCCATAGTCACTTGATCTGTTGCCATTGTCACGTGATGTGGATCACGCGAGCAGGATGTTACGAACAGAGTGAAAGAGCTGTAATTACTTACCCTGTAAATAGATCTTATATCGATGAATTTTTATTGAGATATTTGAAAGAGAGATATACTTGTGACCTCCAATGGCCAAGACAGCACGTAAGCCTCTAGCTGATCCGAACATTTGTGACGTCATATACCGTCATCATCGTGTGGATATGAGCAAAATGCACTGACGAATGCAGGAAATATTTTGATGAAAGATAACGAATTCGTGCATGGTTCAATCTTCTGAAAATCGTCTGACTAGGTCAAAGTTGACTGATATTATCTGGGTGTAGCGCATTTGAGTGCCCGACAATTTCAAGCCTTTCATCGATACTCGAGAGTCTGATGTTGATGATGTGTACAAAAGCGGAAACCTCTTCAAAAGAAACTATATTATGCCGAGGTTTAGCTTTAGATAATTTATGAAATGATTATTTTGCCCTGATTCGGAACCGATAGCTGAATTTTTTTGCATCGGATCATGAGTTTGATTTAATCGTTAATGTTTATTTCTGTGGTTAATTTTAACTTTTTTACAGTTCTTACAACGTAATGAAAAGCATGTGAAACTTTTATCTCTTTCGATTTTATTTTTTACGATTACTAATAACCGTTGCTTTCACTGATTTGGAGTTATTTATATATAAAAAGTTAGATAGAGAGATCAGACGTGCACTTTCTCACACCTCTTCACATTCACACAAAGAGGAACCTATGTTTGAAAATGGAGGCTTGCTTATCAAGTAGAAGTTCGATCAAGAGCTCTTTACAAAAGTTATGTGCTATGATAAGAAATGCGCCGCATCTAAGTGCAAAGAATTACCATTTCAAGGAGCTAAATACTTAAGGATAAAAACTTAATGCTGACTGGAAACTATAAGCAGCGTGCATTTACAAAGTTGCAATGTTACTAAGTTATTTCAAATCATAATACTACGATACAGCTGTACTTGTAGTACAACTACTAGCTTACTAGGTAGCTCACTAATGCGGCAATACGCGGTATTTGGGATGAAGAATTTTAGCTTTGGGATGAAGTATTTAAATTTTTGCTTCGGGATGAAGTATTTTGTCACATATAGCCATAAAACAGAAGAACTGCGTATTGTTACTATCGGTTTCAAATACACATGTGGGCTATCGGGTAAAACCTGTACTATATTTGTCATTGGTTACAATTCTTTCAAACAAACACTTGGATTCGGTTTTGAGAATCTAATTTTAAAACTGAACTGCTATTACTTCAGAACTCTAAATCTATCGAAAGCGCTTTGATAACCAATGAAATTGTCCAATTTTAAGCTTCTTAGTCTTAAAAATTGTATGAACGATTTCGTTTCAGCGAGTATGTTTCAAAATCCAGCCAAGCTAACGATCTGATTTTTTTCAAATAAGATGTATTAAAACGCGCCAAACAATATTAACTTAGGTTCTATTATTAACTTAAAGTTCTATTATGAACGAAAGCAGCAAAAAGTTAGCGTACATTCGAAAATATAAACATGGTTTTGGCCACATTTTACATCTCGTTGTACTCTATTCGTTGTTATCATATTTATGGCAACCTATGCTATGGCTATAGCTGTATACAGTTTCACAGAGCTTCAGGTTTTTAAGTGGGACATTTTAGATCACCATGATCGCTTTCTAAATTATCAATCAATGGTTAACAGATTAATGGTATGGTCTTATTGATTGGTCAGTAATTAAATGATATTAAGTGATTAAATGATATTAAATAAATTAAATAATATGAAGTTACATAACGAGTAAGTGTGAAGTAACATGATTTACGCCTCGAGCGTAGCGAGTGGCGTAAATCTCATTATTCACGGTCACCGAAGCCGAAGGCTGAGTTGAATAATGATATGTTTTCAACGAGGGCGGAGCCCGAGTTGGAAACATTTTGTTACTTTGCACTTAAGAGTTATGTAACGATATTATTTACCAAGTAAAAATTGCAGGCAGTGGGGCAGTTGCTAGCAATGACAAGATAAAAGGATGTTCTCTCGTATCACTAATTTGGAGGAGGCGTGGGAACCGTCTAGTGGGGTCGGTAGTTCCACTCCCAGTGCCGTTTCACCGATGTTGCGCGCTGTGCCGGCGTGTGACTTCTATTGCTACTGGCTTGTCACGTGGTGTACACGTGGTATCATTTCTGCGGATAAACTGGCACGTGACATGTCACATGCTTTCAGGTTGCGTGAGAGTTGGCTGTGTGCCCAGATCTTTACCCCTCGCGACAATTTTATTTTGGTAATCGTTTTTTGTTTGATGTTTTAAAGTCTGACTTGAAAAATCGTGATATTTTGTTAAACGATTATAGTGACCTATTAAGTTTACGTAA
>JH152799.1:76719-91921 GCA_000226015.1 Mnemiopsis leidyi | reverse complement strand
AAAAAAGTAGCAAATAACCACGTTTTACTTCAACCGGTATAATAGCATCACGCGGTAAATAATATACGGTAATACCACTATTGGTAGTGCAATTACCATATTAATACCACGAGCTTGCGAGTGGTATTCATGCAATAATTTCACGAGCTTGCGAGTGGAATTACGTATGGTAATTGCAATACCAATAGTGGTATTACTGTATTATTCAACTGCATTGTTAATAAAAGCTGGAGTAAAATGAAAAATTTCAAGTAAATCTCTCAAGCTCTCAAGAATTGAAAGAGGAAAAGTAAAGCGAAATCAAGCATTTTACTAGTTTAGTCCACATAAGGCACAGTTTTGCCCAATTGTTCACTTATCCAAATCGTTATCAGGAAAATTTGCAAACGATAAAGTGGATGGTTTATTTAACCAGGCCCGAATATAGTGAGAGCCTAGAGCCCCGCGACCAATAGGTAACCATGTCTACTGTCACGTGTCATCTCCCACCAATTACAGGGAAGGAGCCCTGAAGGTGGGAGCATAGAGGCGCCTGTTAATGTGTCACCAGATAGACCTAAGTTCAAGTAATCAGTTCTTTGATTTTAGTATCCGTTCGGTTTGATGGCCGTATTTTGATGAAGTTATTATGTGTGTTTGTCGATAATTCGCCGACGTAGTATAATTAAGGTCATATCTCAAGATATCCTGCTGAAATTTTTGCTGTAACTCCATAGAACTATTCTTTTGACAACTATCTGTGCGATTTTGGTTGTAAATTTTTTATCTGTGGAAACTTGTTCTTCACGGAGGCTTAGCCAGTAAAAATGCATGATTTGGCTTTTATTAAGTGTTAACCTCTTTTATAATTCTTGAAGTTGAGATCTTTATAAAGATCTCAACTTCAAGAATTATAAAAGAGGTTAACACTTAACAAAAGCCAAATCATGCATTTTTACTGGCTAAGCCTCTGTGAAGAACAAGTTTCCACAGATAAAAAATTTCAACCAAAATTCGCACAGATAGTTGTCAAAAGAATAGTAGTATACTTGACATTTTCACAGAAAATGTGCTTGAATGTGATTCTAATTGAATTGAATGTAATTGGCTCTAAAAGTTTCATGCAAAAGTGCAGTGTCTATCACAAGGGCAGATATACATTGAAACGAAATCGGAAATTAATTTTGGCCCAGTCTTACTGTCCTAAGCAGAAAAAATTGGTTAAAATCGCGTTTTAACGTCGATTTTGGGATATGAGTTAGTAATACCACTCGAGTGTAATTACTATAATGGTATTACTAAATTAATACCACCCCAGTGGTATTACTATGGTGTAATTACTATATCAATTTTACTGAAAAATTAGCAAAGTAATACAACTGAAGTAGAATAATAATAATAATTAAATATTAAATGATATTAAGACATTCTAGTAGCTGAATAGCTGAATGGCAGTGGTTTTCGTCATAGACCCGGCCCGCCGCCAAAATTTTTTACAGCCCATCGATCCCCGAAGAAATTTAGATTTTTTGTTGATATCTCATCTGTTCATAGGTACTAGGAACTTCCGTTATTTGCCTGGGACCTCACTCTCTGTTGCTCTATAACGGAGGGGACCTAACAGGTGGGACCATAGAGTGCCCGGTAATACTAATCCGTTATCAACTACATAATAGTAACGAGTCGCTTATATAATTGGCACGCACAAAATGAAGCATGATAATTAATTGATGATGCCGATCGTGTACGTGTATAACTATAAGATTAAGGAAGATCATAATGAAAAGTCTCCACGTCACTGTTCCTACTATTGCTGGTATCAACTTCAAGTGTATCCCACTATTTGGCGGGTGTATCTCATTTTTATACATTTTTTTTGCATAAAGTACCCGCGTGCATGACAGGCATTCTTAATCTCTTCGGTCTTGCTTTTGAGCTCTCTCCTCCTTTCTTGAAAGACAATTATCTTTCCTCTAATTTACGTTTTTACGTCGCCATACATCCTTTCAGAAGGGCTGATTCTTGCACGGGAATATTTTTGGCTTTGCTCTAAACTCTTTTTTTAAAGACTATCTATTTTACGTTTTGTCTGAGCTACTAGTAGTAGTACTACATATTAAGAAGTACCGGGTCGATTTTTGCTTTTATAGAAATTTCCCCTGTAGGTTAAGTTCATGCTTGTGAGGAAAGATTTGAATTATATGACAAACAACTAGTACTACTACTACGAGTACGAGTCAACCTAGATGTGCTTCTCAAAATCATGGTGAGATTTTGTGTAACAATTTTCGATTACCAATCTTCAAAATCTTCTCAAAATCATGGTTAGATTTTGTTGAACAATTTTCGATTGTTAATCTGAATCTCCAAAAGAAATTAACAAAACAGAAATACATTGTTCTATATATCATTTAAGTCCAACTTTCTGCAGTCAACCTCATTCAGATATTTTTGGCACGATGAATGAAAATGAAAGCACATTTTATTCAAACGCATACAAAGTTTTTTTCTTTTTGGAAAGGAGTTTGACTTTGAGTTCACGTTTTGTCGTTTTCAGGATGTTGCTGTTCATGTTATCATGCTTTCTTCTTGCTTACGAGACTGGTACAGGTTAGAATAATGATGTGAATATTAGTATACTCATTTAGCAATAGCACCAAAGATAGTTAAGCAAAACTGCACAAAAGATATTTGAGCAAAAACCATTAACCAAAGATAATTAAGCAAAACTGAGTAGTGAACTTAAAGAGTTTTCCAAATTTAACTTTAGATTTAAAATGATCTATCCAAAGTCCAAACACTCTCTACAGATTTTATTCTTTCAGAAACAACAGTCGAAAATGTTTACCTGAAGCGAAGGATCGAATTCCTGATAGGATCTTCACTTGATTATCAACAGCAATCAAACACTACCAGCAGCGCTGAGACTATCAGGCGATCCCTCTTTAGAACCAGCACCGCAAAACTCTCTTCACTGGAACACCACGAGAACCGTAAAGTTTACGTTTATGCAGCTTTCTCTGATGTACGAGCTAAGTTAATCCTCACTAGAAAAAGTTTTCTCGAAGTTATTAGAATGAGGCAAAATACTAACTCAGAGATCAAATTTGAACTGTTTTTGGAGATACAGGTAGAAAGTTTTTTAACGAAAGCTTTTCATAATTGTTTTATGAGCGCTGGTCGCTCAAGCCTTATTTTAGTTAAGCGTAGTTTCAAATCTAACTCAAAGTTGATGTCCATTTCTAAGTCGATCACATCATCCAAATTAACACCACGTACTACTCAACATCCCATAAGATTCACATTTGCAATTTCATTAGCTCGTCCTGACACGACTTCAAGTATTCAAATGGTTCAAATGGGTCTTCGCAGAAATGCTTTCAGTATCTTAAATCCGCGATGCGATTCGACAATGTTTATATTAATCATGAAGCGGATTGGTTTTGTTGAGGGAAAAACTTCGACGCACACAAATGCCCAAGAGCATATATTTGGCTCAGCATCTCGTCTAGCCATACCATTGCCGTCAAATATTGGTGCTAAATCATTTATTCTGTTCGCTAAAACAATCTCGAGCACATCCCGTCTTTCTGAAAGATTAGGGCCATTTCTCAAAAAAGCGATCAATTCCAAAAAGTTTACTGATAGATCAGAGGTATTTTCGTCAAACATCTTTCCATCACACAAGAAAGGTTTCTCGCTTTCTCAACCACGTCGACTGACAAAAGTTTCATGCAACGTAGAAAGTGCAATTCCTGTGATCTCAATGCAGTCACACCAACAAAACCAACATCATTGTAGGAAAATGAGTCACCGGAAAGGTCCAAGAAGAAGCTACTTTTGGATCTCAGCACAGAAAAAGAGCGCAGTCATCAGCACAGGCACCGTTCTCAAAAGCCGTTCTGTTTCATCATTTAGCTTCAAAATGATGGGGAGCAGGTTCAGGAGGTTGTCCTCGACCAAGCTCCTCGCCCTAGAACGTAAGATTTCTGCTTTATCAACCAGAATAAGGGAGGTACAGTTGTCTATTTACATCTTGGAGGAGATACAATCCTATCTTCGTAAAGTTACGTCAGCATTATTGCCAAAACATAGCTTCAATCATATCTTGCTATTGACGGCTCAACCAGTGGTTCCTTTGACAGATGCTGAAACAAAGTCAACACCGCTTATTTCAACAGCTTCTACTACTGCTTCAGCAGACCGGTGGTCTCTATCAACGGGTTTTACAATGTCCCTCACAGGTTTTTGTTTAGCTTCAAGTACAGCAGCAGTTACTACTAGAAAACCCAAAAAATGGACAAGATCAAGCTGGTTTCATGAGCCCAGGATGCTTGTCAAGTTTTCAAAGATTAGAGAGAAGCGTGATATCGATCTTCTAATTTTTGAAGCTAAAATTGAGCGGAATGGTAAAGGCAAACTTAATGTCTTTCAAAATTCAGTTCAACTGAATTTGACAACTGCCGCTTTTATTTCCTTTGGAAGATCATCATTGAAGACGGCAGTTTCGGCGGTTAAAAAGAGGCCGACGACACTTTTAGCAAACACTTTAGTTCTTGATGCCATCAGAAAAAAGCAAATTATCTAACCTTAGTTTGAAAAGACGGTTTGTTCTTTATAAAACCACAGTCACTTCAAAGCCTACGTACAGCCGGTGCTGTTCCTGCTTTGATGATGTAAGACTTCAGCATACGAAAATTCTCAAGGACGATATTCGAGTTTGCTCTTCAGTAAAAACATTGGAAAAGCGTTCCGAAATGAATCGTTGCATTCACGGCATCGATGGCCGTTACTTTTGGACTGATACCCCTGGCATGATGATAATCTGGAATATCACAAGCTCTGTCCCTTATATAAATCTCGATAAATTCTACAACTTTTTAATGGCAGTGCAAAGGGCAGGTCTAGGCTCAGAATTAGCGATAAATTTTGAGGTTGAATATCCAAAACTCAACTTCATGTTTCCGGAAGGTATCAAGTTTTGTATTTGTTATGGTCATCAATCGATCACAACAAAGTTTATTGCAAGCCCATCTGCATCGCTTCAGATCAGTCTCTCCGTGGCAAATGTTCATACCTTTACAAGCTCCTTTAAAACCTATCGGTCGGCTGGGCTAGATCAGATAAAATATTCAGTTCGAATGAAAGACCACTCAGTTAACTCTGTGTCATTGTTTTCTCGCAGACATGAAATTCGTCCTGGAACTCTAGGCTTTGATAGATTTAATGGCATTGACTATAAATGGTCCTTCACTGGAGCTGATCGATGGAGCTTAATTCATAAAACGTGCTTCATAAGCGTACCTCCTTATCTGCGGCCAAAAACACTTATCAAGCAGATAGAAATTCTACTTGTCAATGTGACACAGGCCTGGAGTAATAAGCCAAGTTATATTGTTTTGCAAGGGCGGTCGCTTCAGGTAACGACTCCACGGATACCAAATAACATATGGAGATACTTGCACGTTCCTTGGACCTATGTGAGCGTTTCAAAGAGCCATGATAGGTCAAACTCTGCATCCATCCATCTTTCCATCCTCATTGGTGGTTCTTTTGTGGGTGCGGAGCAGCAAAACACCGGTTTCTACAAATCATACAAACATATTCGTTCGACTTATCTTGTGTCAACTGTTGACTTTTTGAAATTAAGTTTGATGGCTGTTCGAGAAAACCATAAGACGGTTTTCATGAACTTAAAGTTTGTTCGATCAATGCTACCAATATCAAGATACATTGAAATGACGTCCTCAGACCTTTCCAAACCAGAAAAATTCTTTCGAAAAGATGCAGAAACTCCACCTATGATCAAAACTTTTGGTCATCGTAATGAAAGATTCATGGCCTCGGAGACAACGAAGAATGATATGAGCACAACAATGTTATACTTCATAGTCTTCCGGATAAAACTTTCTTACTTTTCATCAAATTATCTTTTATCTGAGATAACTTTGCCAAAGTTCACGACAATCCATTGGACAAAAAGTGGACGCCGAAAAAAGATCAGTAGCACAACAGTGGCCAATATGAAATTATTACATCAAGCTACTCGGGTTCTCAATGTCCCTTCCAAAAATCTCACAGAACTTTTGAACAATACGCCTTTTATGATAACCTACAAGTATCAACAAGCAGTCAACCCATCAATAGAATTAAAGATCACTGGTATTACTGAATTATGTTATGATATCAGCTCCATAAAAGGAAAAGTGGTGACTCCGAAAACAGACGAAGTAACTTTTTCGTGGAAGCTCATTTCAATGGTGTTGCATGCCACTTGTAGCAAAGAAAACCATAGTCACAAATATTGGGAGGTTTCTGAAGTATTAAAAAAGCGAAAACTTGTTGAACTCGGATATTCAAACACCAAAAGGATCTCACCACTAGTGTCCGTACTGCTGGTCACATTCAAAGAAATTACCTTACATGGAACATCGAAGCATTTAGTGGTTGATGTGGCAACAAAGACATCAAAAAAATCATTTATGATGGTTCATGAAAAACGCTTATCATCTGTATCGAGAATTCCAGAATTTCTCACATCAACAATCCGTCGTTTCGTAACGCAGAAAGGTGTAATCAATGATTTAAGAGGCCAAATTGGGTTGGGACATTTTATTAGATCTGCAGCAGTTATAAATGAAAGGTATCACAGAAAGATATTTGACATTGTAAAAATCTCAAAAAACTTGGTGTCGCTAACTACTAACACACCCGTTGTCCCAGTCAAAGTGGTTTTTGGACAAAATCTCACAGTTCTTGATAAAGGGAACATCGAGAAAACCATCATGAATCTCTATAATTCTAATCATATGGTTAGAAAGTCTCAATCTATTGTAATAATGGAAGCATTCAAAGCAACTTACTCTCTTTTAGCAATTTCAAATCGCAGCAACATCAGACAAACATGTTCGACCACAGCTCATAAAGCAATTTTTATTGCTTTGAGGCGTCTGATTTCTTTAAAAGTCTCCCCTGAATTTAGAATTTCACTGAAGAGTTGGGAATCAACTGCATCATTTATCGAACGTAGAACACAGGAACAGCTAATCAGAAAAAGAGGAAAAGTTGACTTTTATCTAATAAGTAAGTTTGTTCTTTTCGGATCAAAAAACTACCTGACAACTAAAAGCGATGTCATTATACGGATTTCTCCTATTAACGTGGTTTTCGAATTAAGGAAACCGATAGATGCTTATGTGGAAGCACAGTCAAGTACCACTAGACACCATTTATATCAAACCGTGGTCGGTACAATTCCTCCGTCTGCACTGAACGACAAAATATTAGACATTACAACAATCTCAAAAAGCTTGGTGTCGTTAACTACTAACACAATCGTTGTCCCAGTCAATGTGATTTTTGGACAAAATCGCACAGTTCTTGATAGAGGTAACTTTAAGACAACCACCGTGAACCACTATAATTCTAATCATATGGTTAGAAAGTCTCAATCCATAGTAAGAATGGAAAGATTCAAAGCAGCTTATACTCATTTGGCAATTTCAAATCGCAACAACATCAGACAAACATCTTCGACCACAGCTCACAAAGCAATTTTTATTGCTTTGAGGCGTCTGATTTCTTCAAAAGTCTCCCCTGAATTTGGAATTTCACTTAAGAGTTCGGAATCAACTGCATCATTTATCGAACGTAGAACACGGGAACAGCTAATCAGAAAAAGAGGAAAAGTTGACATTTATATGATAGGTGAGTTTGTTCTTTTCGGATCAAAAAACTACCTGACAACTAAAAGCGATGTCATTATACGGTTTTCTCCTATTAACGTGGTTTTCGAATTTAGGAAACCGATAGATGCTTATATGGAAGCACAGTCAAGTACCATTAGACATCATTCATATCAGACCTTGGTCGGCAGAAGTCCTTTGTCTATTTTGCAACATTTTACATCGATGGCACTGAAGGGGGCCACAATTTTGAGGTTTGAGCGTAGCGAGGTTAGACTTTATCCCATTCCAAAGCAGACTCAATCAATCTCGATTAGCATCATGCGTCGATTCTTTCAAATTTCGAAAATGAAGAGGTCCAAATCATTCATTTTTTGGTTATTGGTCACTAACATTGAAAGCACAGAGCCTCAAATTCGATTAGGGATGTTAAAGAAGCCTATCTTTTCGATGGGAAATAAAACTGTAAAGAAGCATGTTTTCGTGCTGATTGAAGCCCTTACATACCAAACGTCAACTAAATCGAGAACAGGAAAACTTGAAACTTATCAGCAGCAGCTTGCTGAAGGACATGCAGTTACTCATAAGATTATGGAGGTACGAACCTCTTCAACGATAATCATCGGTGTGTTCAACCCTGTTCAAGTTCTTTTGCACTTTAATGAACTGACAAAAGTTTTAAAATCAGCTTCGAAGTGGTTCAAAACGTTCAATAGGGATACCCTAATTCGTATGATTGATGAAAATCGAGCATTGGTTCTAGGTTATGTGCAGGTTCAAAAGAGTTATCTAAAAATAAGGAAGTTGAGAGTTAGTCTTGGAAATGTCCAGAAAAAGAAAATGATTTTTAAAAACTCAATCGCCCGAATGAAAACAAATGTTGAAGATCTTGAGGTTCCAAGAATTCATGTGCTTGAATATACATCTCCGATTCAGGCTGTCTTCATCAATTCATTCATAGAAAAAGGTGGAATAAAAATATCGAAAATATCTTCATCCCTCAAAAGAACATTGCTTGAGAGGACATTTTCGAAGCTAAATGTAATTTATGTAGTCAACTTGCAGGTGGTTTCTAATGCCTCACACAGGAAATATTTGTTAAAAGAGCATTTAGTTCATCAAATGCATCATCACTTAAGTGCAAGATTTAGATTTATAGAGAAAGAAAGAAGGCCCATTAATTGGATGCTGAATCCTCTTTTCAAAGAAGAGCTAAAAGGCGCTGTTTTTTATTTCTGTTTTCCATTTATTTCGAACTCGGCTGAAAATTGGACTAAAGACGCAGCAAAATGGAAAGTATGCAAGCATTATTACCCCATTCCTATCGAATATAGTGCCACCACAACACAGTCTGTCAATCGAAAAGAAATCCAACTATCTAACAGCAAATCACTTCATGGCCACTTCAAAACTGGGTTTATTCTCGGGCGTTATACCAACTTGAGTCGATACAATAGTATCCAACAACATTATCGATATTTACTTAGTAGGGATGTAAATGCTTTAAGTTCAAAACATCAAGCCCTAAGCGTCATTATATCGACCCAAAAGAAATCCATTTACAACAGTGGGACAACAGTATCCCATGAAACAGATTATCATAGAAAGGCCATAAAATACGATATCAAACTATTCATGGAACTCAAAAAATTCAGTTCAACAATTAGATTTGCTCACAAGTTTATTGCCTCAATAAACTATATACACAAAAGAAAACACAAAATGAAAATTCAAGTTTTATCCAGAATAATGAAATTTGATGCAAACCGTTATCAAACTGCATATCATACCAGTGCTCATGAAGTTTCTTTTCAATTTAAAGCAAACAAGCATCACAAATTGTCCTGCAATCAACTGAAATCAATAATGACTGTGTTTTTGCATATTTACAACGGACAGAAAACGATGTGTAAGAGGCGGTTTGCTATGAGTGTTTTGGGAAGAAGCACAACATTCATTGCTGATTTGTTGCCAATGAGTAAAAGAAGTTTCGTTAGTCGGAGCAGTCAACCAAATACTTCTCAACATCAGTTCACATATTTAGTTTTTAAAAGCAATTCGATTGCTAAATTCATCACGGTTTTTCATCATGTTGTCTACACTTGTAAACATTATTTTTCCACCGAGTACCACAATACCTACGGTATCCGAGCAAAGAGGAGAGCTACAGATGTATTTCAACCTTTTTGTCAACTATCCAAATCAAAAAGTGTGGTGTATGGTGGTACCATGATTGCAAGCAAGATCGTTGGGAAAGGAATTGCTGAAAGCGTTTCGCTTTTTAGAAAATTGCCTCCATTGATATTTCGAGTAAAACTTGAAATGATGAAAGTACAAAGGCTTGAACTGAATAAACATTGTTTTAGGAAGGTTTCAATTACTTATTCAACCTCAAACCTAGATCTTCTATTACGTCAGATAACTGCAGGAAAGAAAGATGGATTTGCTCCAAATATTGCAAAAAACACTAAAGTAGTTCTGCTTTATAAACCCCTCAAAATAATAAAAAATAAATACAGATGGTTATGACGAACAAGCGAGCTGATGGACGAATGATAATGAGAATTGTGAGCAATGTTAAAGCCAGCATCGTATCACTATTACCAACGTTGAGATCGTCGAACCAAAATTACGATAATAGAAAGCACTATCTTGGACTTCAGAAACCAAAACAAGTGCTTTCTGAGCAAAAAAGAGATTTCATACTGATATTCGGCAATAAAAACGCTATGGTAAAAAAAGAAGCTGAGCAAAAACATATCCTGAAACACTGTACCTTTGAGGCTGCACTTTATTTACATGTAAGAATATTTGGAGCAGCCAAAGATACCTTCCACGTCAAAAATGCAGTTGGAACATGGAAAGTGACACTGAGGGCAAATATAAAGTTGAAGACTTCAGCAAGATTCACTTTTAACAGAAACTCTAACGTTGAATTGTTACCCAGACTATACTTACATATTCAGATAAATTATGTGTACTCTGTTACGAATTTGCAACAAACAGAATCCGAGAACTTTGTCACGACACTTCACAGCAAGCAGTACTTGGTTCATAAAAGAGCAATCATGCACTCTACAAGGGCAATAACGGCAGTGAAACAACTGGACCAACGAATTGGAATACGCCAAGGTTCTGTAAATTCTTTTCAAAGGTCGCACTTAGTGTCAAGTCCTCTTTTGTGTAACAAGTTTGAAAGCTTTCTTTTAATGAAAAAGAAAATCAGGTGCGTTTTAATGAACTATTCATCAAATGAGGAAATTCTTAGTAAACAGATTGATTCAACGTCAGCTTCGGAAGGTTGTTCTATAGCTTTTCTTAATCGATTCCTTTCCAGCAGAAATTGTTTCTCTCTTCTTTATGGAGGTCGTTCAAGCTTTAGTGCCAGTAACAAGATAATCAATAAATCCAAAATTATACTAGGTGCTTGGATATTCTCACGAAGAAATCTGTTCCAAATATCGGCCATTGATGGGTTTGTTAAGACTACAAAGACATCCTACATAACACTACCAAGGAAAGACAAGCATTTGACCATTTCGAATGAAGATTTTCAAAGCAATATTGGAGATAATCCCACGACAACGATCAACAGGGCTCTCTCACTCAATATTAAGCTCACCAATGTGCGTAACACCATATTTGTTAAAACAACTGCTCGATTTAAAATGGCTTTACATCGAAGATTAGAATGGAAGAACGTTCAAATGTCGCTGGGACACACAGTTCAAGTGTTTATCACATCAATTAAGCAGTTAATTCTCATCAACACTGGTGCAATTGCATCAGTACTACTTCTGAGATGACAGATTCCTCTCAGCACAAGTTAGTTAATGGTATTAGGAGTTCTTTCGTGATTCATAATAGACCTCTCAATGTAGCCCAGGAGATTCATGGAGTGAACCTGAATGTGTTTCCTAGCATAAAAGCACAATCCGTTATGAAAGCCACACTTGTAACTGAACTTAAAGGAAGCCAGCAGAAGGTTATTGTTCTTGAAGTCAAACACTCTATTATTGACGCGCATGAATTTGCCTGGATGATTGTGGATAAATCTTTTACACCGATCAGCTTCTCCGGTCAGTGGGCTCTACTTTCTGTACTGAGAAACCAGCCGGTCCAGATTGTAGGTAAACACTCCAATGTAGTGCGACTTGTCACACTAACCAAACCTTTACTGATATTGCAGAACAAGCATGCATTAATTTCTCGACCACTGAAAGAGATTTCTGCAGTTTCAATAACTACCTCAACATGTTTGCACAAAACTGCAGCCAACTTATTTTGCAAGGATTTTGCTCAAAGTTGCAAAAGTTACTCTCCTCATTGTATGGTTCTGCAGCTCACGTGTGATAAGGTGGACAATGACTGTAAGACTCCATTGTCAGCTTGCAAGGAACAAAACACGTTCTGTTACAGACTTCTTGATAAGTGTAAAATGACTTATCCCTCTTTATGTTCTGAGGAAAAGCTTAAATGTTCACAATCTAAACAACCGTGTCATACACTCGCTAGGGAGTGTAATGGCTTGAAGAATTCATGCCGAATTTACATAGACAGATGTCTGGAAAGCGTCAATGAATGTAGTGATATTGATAATATATGTAGAAATAGTGGCCATCCCAATCATGAAAAATGTCATGCTATAAGTATAAAGAAAAGTTGTCGTGAAAGGGATATTATGTGCAAGAAAGAGCATTCTAAGTGCAAAACTGTCAATCCAAGCTGTGAGAAACAGATAAGTCAGTGCGAAAAGGCAAAATCTGTTTGTGAGGATAAAACTTCACAATGTCTAGGAACAAATACACAGTGTGCTCTTCTGGAAGATTCGTGTATTATGCACGATATTGATTGCCTGAAATCAGTGTCTTACTGTAGTAGGACAAAACTAGCTTGCACTGAAGCTGAAGCAAAGTGCGAAACTGGTGATCAAAAATGCAATGATTTGAGAAATTCATGCAAGATATTAAATGACTCTTGTTCAGAGAAGAAGTCTAAATGCAAGAAATCTGCGTTAAAATGTCAAAGGCTGAAAGCTAGTAAATGTATTAGGTCAGAGGCACCTTGCTTGCAATACCGGACCGTTATGGTACAGTCTGTTCCAACAGTGACTGCCAGAATTGTGCAGTTTACTCATAGGATTAAATTAATGGGGCTAACACAAGGGTCTCAATCAGGCATTTCATGGTGGATAGTCTTTGGTCACTCTTCCACAGATGGTCATTATGTCAATCTTCTTTCTTTAAAACATATTGTGCTGACAAGGTTTGCTCCCCTTTCCAGATCTAGAAGAGTTGTCCCAAAAGCAGCATCATTCAGGTCACAGCAAGTTAGTCTGAAAGGAAGAATCGTGATTTACACAGATTTTCTGAGAACAAAATTATTGCTTAATCAAAAACGAAGTTATTCGATGAAAGTCTCAACTCTCGTGAATCATACTCATCAAATCAGCAGCCTTCTTTTCAGATCAGAAGATTCAAGTTATGAACGTTTCATAACTGCTGTTCATCATCCCAGAAATGTTAATGGGAGTCACAAAATTAAAACAATGAAAGATATCTTGGTTCCAAAATCAGTCTTCAGGGGCATTTTCTTCTGTTATGCTCAAATAAAGGGTGCCAACGTTAGAATTTCCTATAGACTATACGAAACACAAACATCTCTTTCAAATGGATTAAATGTAAATGGAGTCGTCAAGATATTAGAGCATTTCGTTTTGTCCTTGAACGTAAAACACGTCGAACATCATGAAATAGCCGCATTCAGTTGTCGGTTTGGTCATCCGAACTTCCATCTTGTTGGAATGTTAACAATCGAAAGTGATGAAATGGCTGGCGCTGAATCGAAAAAGGGCATTCAAAGGACAGTCTCAATAATGGAATTGAAACGTTTTTCCATTTTCAGAGTCTCAAATCTCCATAAGTTAGATATCTCGAAGCCCATTTTCAAGCATCTGCAAATTGCTGCTGTAAGGAATTTTTACATGACCGTTAGATCAAATCAAGGAGAAGAAAAAACCAGGGCGATAACCAAGTCATTTCATTTCGCTGTCAAAGGCCACCATGTGGTTGCTTTCATTGTGTTGAAAATACATCAATACAGCACTAACAAAAGTAAGTCATCAACTTATGTTAATGTTGATACAAAAACTCTCTTGCTTTCAGCAAAACAAGCTCATGTCATAAGAAAAGAAACACCCAGCCGACGTTTCGATATTCACATTGTTATGGACCATTATCAAAATAAGCGCCTTTCTTTTCTCAACAATCGTATAAAGAGCATCGAGCACTTGCGAACGGCAACTGACAAGCATATCTTCAAGCATTTAAATGTGGTAAAAGCTAAAATACTTATCAACTGTACCCACTCTCAAAGTATCATTGTCAGGGTAAAAAGGTTTCACAAAATTGAAAGATGGAATCAAGCTGCGAAAAAGGTATCATCTGTGTTGTCAAATGATGTTACTTCGCATTTAAAGCGAATCCAGGTTCGCCATACATCAACTCTTTTCAGAATTTCTGTTGGATTGAAAATCAGGGGTTTGCTTGAAAAGCCGTACAATGTGCTTTCAACAATCAATATAGAATGCTCTAAATTGTTTTCAAGTAAAGAAGAAAAAGCAACTGAGTATCTCATAAATAGAATTGCTACAGCTACCAGCAATGAACACAGTCAAGTCTTAATGATTTCAGGAGATGGCAACGTACATTACTTTAGACTTGTCATGAAAAGCTTTGGGCAGCAAATTTCCACCAAAAAACTTGTCTTAAAGAGGGAACTTCGAATGATAAGGCTCAACTTCGTGGAAAAAATAGGGATATTTTTGCTTAAGGGTAAAATAAAGAATCGATTTCGAAACAATGTAACGAATGCAAAAGCCATTGTAAAGTGCTTTCCCCTGATGGTGGCAAGCTCAAGCTACAAAAGCAAGATTAACGTTACAATCGAGAAGCTTCTTGCTAAACCATTTATGTATAGTCACCAGATCAAAACCTTGGTGATAGTTGCTTCAATGAAATCTTTATCTAAGATCAATATTGTAGTTTCTGATTCAATCAAGACAATCACGAAGTTTAGAATTCGCCCAAAGATATTTCCTCATTTTGGCAAATTTAGTCGTTTGATAAGCTACAACGCATTGGGAGGTTGTGCCTATGTCAATATTGGAGCCGTTAACAAGAAAATGTCGACATTATTAGGCGGTTGTGGAATCAAAACCCTCACTTGTCATCAACCCAAAAGCTCGGACGCAAAATGCAAACAAGTGCAATCTAAATGCAAAGCCTACGATTCACGCTGTAAAGATCTTTTGCTGATTTGCGACAAGCCCGATCAATTGTGTCATAGTGAAATTGCTAGATGTCATCGGTTGAACTCAATATGCTTCAATCAACTCAGAAAGTGTAGAAACCCGATAAGTATTTGCAGAAGCAAAGTCAAGAATTGTTGGGCTAAAGATAGTTTCTGTCAAGAAATTGAGAGAAAATGCATTAAATCGAGTACTCCTTGCAAAAAGCTGTTCACTATGTGCTATTTGC
>JH152799.1:52587-76203 GCA_000226015.1 Mnemiopsis leidyi | reverse complement strand
GAGTACTCCTTGCAAAAAGCTGTTCACTATGTGCTATTTGCCCAACATGAAATGCAAAAAGGTCAACGACGATGAATGTAATAATGAATGCAGAAATTTAGCCTTTCTTTGCAAAAAGTCTGACCCAAAGTGTATCAAGGTTTACAACAACTGTAAAAATGCTCAACATCAGGCATGTGAAATGAAAATGTCTAAATGCAGTCGGTCTATTCCGAGATGTGAAATGCTCGTACCCGATCAAGTTTGCTGGACAAAGAACACTTGGTCAGTCAAGAATGAATATGAGTTGCATAACAGGCCATCAGCATGGCACAATTTAGTATCAAAGCTACAAATTCACACTTTCGTTGAGAGAAGTAGCTCACGACTGTCTACATCAGAGCTACAAAATACCTATATTGCATCACTCACAAAAACCATGACACAGTTCAGTTATGAAACTCGGAAACGCCTTTATTCAAGTGAGAATATTCTTTCCGAATTTTCCGTTCAAAGCAAAATTAGAGGAGCGTCTTACATAGTATACACAGCAAGACACATAGTTGATGTAGAAACATCTAATTTAGCAGCATCTGTGATTATTGTCGCTGTGGAACCATTACGATTTGAATCCACGGCTGATCAAACTTTGGGCAGCTCAGTGCACTTGGCAGTGGTCATCAATAGTGCCGATCCATTCATTCAGGTAAGTCAATCCCATGGAGCCCTTTTAAAGCCTGAAGGACATCAAAATGTTGAAATGCATCACACAATACCTTCTACAAAACCTATCAAAAATTTGACCAAGATTATTTTCGTTACAAGAATTCAACCAAACTCTCAAAAGATTATTCGAAACTCTCGCCATGTTTCAAACCAATACCTTTGCTCCAAGTTCAACTACTTTGTCTTAACGAAGAAAAGAAATAGATGCGTTTTGATGCATTATTTGTCCAGTGAAGAGGTTTTCAGTAAACAAATCGATTCCACATCAGAGATATGTTCAGCTGCTTTTTCCAGGCGATTCCTTCCTAATAAAGGTTGCTTTTCATTGCTTGTTGGAAATAGCGCAAGACTTAAAACCAGCTACGAAGTGTTAGATAGAATTGATGTTAGCTTTGACGTCAGCATTATAATCAGACGATCGAGTCTCTATCAAAGGGGGATCATCAAAAGAATCATTGAGAGAGAAGCACTTTTCTGGGTTCAACCAAAGCAACAGTTCAAGTTCATTCAAAGGGTGGTATTGAACAATTGTACAGATTTTCAAATAACGATAGCTCGTGATACGTCTCTCAAATTCGAAATGAAGCTTTGTAGTCTGCGTCACTGCTCATACACTGTAAATATGATGCTATTAAAAATGGTGTCACCTTCAACTATTCTTATTATAAAGAATCAGCAGAAGTCTAGCAAACACTCATTTAAAGTTTGGACGAACATTATGAGACCGTCAAGTTACATCAAAGATGGATCCGATTCAATAATGATCTTGAACAGGGCGAACTCAGCTTTTCTTCAAGTGCCTAGAAGTAGAGTCAGTCATCCAGTTGTACATCGCCACGAAAGATTTGTTTTAAGTCCAACAATTCACGGCATTCTGGTTAAAGTTTACTCACACATTAAAGCACAATCCGTAACGAACACTGCGCTCATTCACAAAGAAAATCAAAGCAAGTACGACATAATTCATGTGGATACGACCCACAGAAAAACGATAAGGCATCAATTTAGAGGAAGCATCGTCAGCAGATCTGATGGACTGGTTCATTTCTCTAATCAGCTGATTCTTCGCTCCTTTCCCACCAAACAACTTGTAAAAGTATTCAGCTCATCTCAAAGGCCCGCACAAAATGTAGAAAACATCGGCTTGTTGATAATTTGGCAAAATAGGGTCACACAACACATTCATCCAAAAATAAGTCTTTCGACTGCTTCATGGACAAATTCATTATGTTCATACAGATATTCTAACAACCTTCTTTGCGAAGACTTTACTCACAAGTGCAGAAGTTATCCTACTCGATGTATGATTCTGCAACTAACATGTGATAAGGTGGACAATGACTGTAAGACTCCATTGATAGCTTGCAAGAAACAAAACCCATTTTGTTACAAACTTTTTGATGGATGCAAAATTTGTGATCCCTCTCTGGGTTCTGAAGAAAAGCGCGGATGTAGAAAGTCTAACATTAAGTGTGCCAACAAAGTAAAAGAAACGATAAGCCAGTACAGTGGATCAGCAGTTACTATTTGTGGGAAAAAGATTTTGGAGTGCTTGGGAACAAATTCTGAGTGTGTTTACTTGGATGAAAAATATTTGCATCATGGAGTAGATTGTCTGCATTTACAATCAACATGTAGAAAATCGAAGTTGTCCTGCCATACAGCAGATTTAATGTGCAAAACTGGCGATAACCGGTGCAAACAGTCCAAGAGAACATGTAGCATTTTGCAAAAATCGTGTAACGAGCAAAGAGACAACTGCATAAGATCTGTTTTCAAATGCCAAAAGATTGCAAAAGATAAATGCGGCCAATCAGAGTCGCCGTGCACCAAGTACCTCGCCATTTTGGCCAAGCCTGAAATAATTTCAGCAATAAGGGTGCCACGACCAAGTCATGAGGTGACTCTTTTCTTTTCCACAAAAGAGTTACAAACACTCATGATTAGTTCTGATTTGCAACACGTTGTGAACCAAAAAAAGTATTTTAGGCTCATCTCAGTTGAATATAGTGTGAGGAAGACTTTTGGTGCCCTCTCTCAAGCACCTAGAAGTGAGTACTGTGTCACTGCAACAACCCAACAACACGTTATCCTAAAGGGAGGATCGATTGTTAAAGTTACGTGTTTATGGAACAGAGTGATATCCGGTTCATTAAAGCTTTGCAAAATAGCACCTTGGACTTATTCAACGAAGCCACACCAGATGAACAAACTAGCGTTTATATCAAGTGCTTCTATTAACAATACAATGGCAACTATAATACGCAGTCTTAGAACAACTTCGGGAATCAGGATGATCAAAAATAAGAAAGGTATTTCGGCGCCAAAGACAACTCATGGCTACATGTTTGTTTGCTCTGCTCATATCAAAAATTCTGCCGCTAGATCTGTCCAGAGACTGTACAAACAACTCAAAAGTAGGTCCAACGGACTTATGACCGATGCTTTTGAAAAGGTGGTACGTCATATCGTTTTGATCTCCACAAAATATGTAGAGAAGCATAAAATCGATATTATTAGTTCGAGGACAAGTTTTTCAAGCTTCTTCTCTTTTTGGTCAAAGGCATTTAAACCTGATGTATTGACTATGGGGAAGCAAAAATTGGTTTCACGAAGACAAATTTCACATGCAAAATCGAATCATCTGCAAATGGGCCGAATCATGAAACGGCTACAATTGCAAATCTCAAAATCACTGGATAAAAAATATTTACAAAGCGTCATTACCTGGATTAATGGTATTATCCCTTATTCAACGAAGAAGATGCCTTTAAAGACAAAAATTGGCAGTGCATATCAACATGTTCTCGATTTCAAATGCCACAATCTGGTAGGCTCTTTTTCATACAAGGTGCATTTATTTCACACTCAGATAGATGACTCAACAACATTTGTTCATGTAGACGCTGGAGCTAGTGTACTTCTGACAAAAAGATCTCGTATGATCAGAAACGTAAAACTCAGCAAACACTTTAAAACCAAAACTCATTTAGACTTGGCAAGAGGAACGTTTAGTTGCCTACTGAGCAGAGAGATCATTGGTTCTCAAAAGCTACTAGCAGACTTTAAGAAATGTTTTGTCAAAAAACTTGAAATAGTTCAATTAAAAGTGCGTCTTAATGATGGACACTCTCGAAATATCATCTTCAAGGTCTCTAAATACATCCTTTTACGTCAAACATCTTCGAAAATGATGAATTGGGAATCATCTGTGTTATCAATCAAATATGTTCCCCTTTTCAAGAGTATCCCAATTAACCGCTCCTCCACAATTTTTATGATGATCTCGGAATCAGAAATCAAGAGTTCGTATCGAGAGTTGTATAAAAATCTTTCGACATGGATTAGAACACATTCCTTGCTTATCTCGAGTGCCAATGAAGAGACCCTGCATTCTGCCATGGGGAGATTTAATGCTGCTACAGCCAATGGTCATCGATTTGATTTGAAGATTTCAAGGAATAGTCGCGTGGATTTCTTTAGAGCTATTGGAAAAAACTATAACCAGAAAGCGTCCACAAAAGAAGTCGTCTTGGATAAAGCACATAGTGCTATAGATTTAACCTTTGTTAAGGTGATTCCCAAACCTTTCACTACGAAAGTTTCGGCATGTATTTCTAAATCCATTGCAAGAAGTGCTAAACTTTTCGTAATTTCTAATAGAATCCTACGTGGAAATATCTACTGGGTCAACGAGGTAATTTCTAAAGTCGAAATGCTCTTATCCCATTCTTCTGCCAGCCACTTAGTAAAAACTTCATTGACAATGGTTTCTAGAGACACATTTATTGCAAATAAACTTGATGTCTTTTACACGACCGATTCGAACAAAAACGTCAAAAGTTATAATTGGAAATCGCCTTTTATCAACAGACATTTTCACGCAATAACACTCAGCTTGTCTAGTGGTTGCGCCTACGTCAATGTTGGGATCGCAAAGAAAAAAATTTCAACCAGTGTGGGTGGATGTGGCATCAAAAACCTCATTTGTCAGCAACCAAAATATACTCCTTCAAAATGTAGGCTAGTTGAATTGAGATGCAAATCTTATGACCTCAACTGTAAAAACGTTTTGATGAACTGTGACAAAACAGGTCAAGAGTGTCAGAGGGAAATAGTCAAATGTCACAAATTAGACTCTAGCTGTTTTACTGAGCTCCGTAAGTGCAGAAAACCAAAGAACTTTTGCAAAAAGAAAGTTGAGGATTGTATGTCTTCTGTGACACACTGCCAGGCCCTCGTATCTAAGTGCAGTGGAACAAGTAATAAGTGCAAGGAGCTTTTAGCCGAATGTTTACTGCCGGGTGCAAAGTGCTTTAATTCCGGTTCAAACTGCAGAACCTCTGACCTTACATGTAGAGAATCAAAGTGCAAAAGAGTATGCAAAGATTTGGCTGTTTCTTGCAAAAACTCAGGGCCCAAATGTTTTCAAGTTTATGAAAAGTGTCAAACGTCAGGGCACCGCTTATGTGAACTGAAAAACAATAATTGCCACCAATCTATCCCGCGATGTGAAGCGCTAGTGCTCGATCAGATTTGTTGGATAAAGAGTAGATGGAATCATTACAGCGAACACGGGCTCTCTGAGCCAACTGGAAGGCATAGTGCTCAACCAAAACACGAAATTTACTCTTTTGTGAAAATAAAAACCTCCAGGAAAGATACATCATGGTATTCCGTGGCATTCGCAATGATTTTGTCAAAGACCAAATCAAATCTTAATCTTCCAAAAGGAAGGCAGCTGCATTCCTACTCGATACACCAACAAGAACTTTCCATCGAAAGCAAATTTCGAGGACAGTCCCAAAAAACATATCAAAGACGGTTTATAGTCAGTGAAAAGTTTTCGTGTCTCCCAACATCTGCAAAGATAATCACACTACAGCTGGTAACACCAGAGATAATGGTAAATGCCAAACTGTGCCCTGTTCTTCGGACTAGGTCGCTTAACAAGATTGCTAAAATTTCCGTTCGTCTGAGACAATCAAAACGAATCCTGCTACAGCCCCAAGTACACCATCTTATTAGGATTCATCATAATGAGGTGGAACCTACGACAAGACTGAAAGAGAAGCCCGTGAGACTTATTTATCACACTAAGGTCTATTCATTTTTCAAAATGTCTTATCAAAGTTCATGTACAGTCTCAAATTTCTCCTTGTGCAACAAGTTTGAAAATCTTGTCTTAGTGACGAAAAGGGGAAAATGTCTTTTATCAAGATATCCGTCTAACAAAGATAGTTCAAGTGAACAATTTGATTCCACTCCGATACTTAACAGTTGTTCAATAACATTTGCAAAACGATTCCTTTCTCACAAAGGCTGCTATTCATTTTCATTCAGAGATTACGGTAGCATTAAAACCAACAATAAAGTTGAGGATGACAAGGTATTTACTTTACGAGTGCATTTGACTGCACGAAGAAATGCTTACCAAATGTTGAAAATTAATAGAATCGATGAAACACTTACATCGATCGATTTGTTACGAAGAAGACCTTTATATGCCACTTCAAATGCAGAATATAAGAAAGCGATTTGTTTCAGTGTTGATTTAGCATATAACGAAGCTCTTGCAAGTACCTTTAAGTTTTGCAGTGTTCTTTATGGCCCAATTATTCTAGAAGCTGGGAAAGTAACGATGGCTTTGCATTCTAGCCTCGGTGTAAAGAATCCCACCAAGTCTCAGGGACACTCACTAAAAGCCCTCACCACGAGAAGATCACGGCTTTACATCAGAACTTATAACGGCCAAAAGGCTGTATTTAACATAATGAGCTTCATTTCCCTGCATGTGGGCAAAACTGTTGCTTTGTCTAGAGTTGGAAACAGATATGATCGATTAGTTATTCTTGCAAAGATTCATGGAGTCCATTTTAAAGTATACACTCGTGCAAGTGGACTTTCCGTTGCTAATTGTGCTCTGAGAGGCAGTGCCAAAGAAAAGAAGAGTAAGCAATATGACATCATCATTGAGACATCTCATTGCGAGATCAGCAAACAACACTTAACAAGGAGCGTTGCCTCAGTGTCTGTTTTTCCGCACGTTTTCGATAGACGATGGATCGTTTATTCCAGTCTCCTAAAACATATGGTGCAACTGTTCTCTGTATCGAGAGAGATATCCCAAAAAGTTGAAATACCAAAATCATTGAATATCTTTAAAAGCAAGATGACATTAATGGCATTTCCAGGAAAACAGCTTTCAGCTGCTACAGTTTCAAATTCTCCCTGTTCGTTTAGACCCACATTAAAATTCTTTTGCAAAGATCTTTCTCAAAATTGTAAAACTTACCATGCCCCATGCAACCGTCACCTCTTAATTACGGTTGAATTTGGTTTGGAAGTAGACATTCCGGTCACGACTCAACTAACTCATAAAATGGCATTTATTGTTTCCATGCAGAGGTCTCAGCAAAGAGTTTCAAAAAGGTCGGTTTCATTCATTCCCATTCAGAAAATTGGATACGGCAACCTTTTCTCCGTTCGACATGATAATATTATGAGGTCTGTTGCTCCTATGCGACTGAATAACTCTGTTAACTCATGTATGTTGAATACAGCAGAATCACGCTACGTTGCATTTACAAGTGGATTTAGTGTGAAGAAAGCGGTTCTGTCAGCAAGTTCGATCTTTTCCAAATTAGTCCAGCATCACTCCTTGTTGAATTCAGCCATTCCCATTCAAGCCCACGAAATCAGCTCAATACAGTCAACGTTTGCAGAACAAATGACAAAAATGAAATTTGAGACAGATAGTGTCAGTCAAAGAACCACTCTATTACTAGACAGCCAGATAATCAGAAGGGTAAAAGAAATCTCGGTTCGCAGAGCAAGTAATAAGAATGCCTTTTTCTGTTATTCTTATCTTAAAGGTTCTGCCGTTCAATCAATCCACAGACTTCTGATCAAAAAACTAACGTATCTTTCAAATGAACTTAACGGAAATATAGTTCTCAAGAAGGTCATATTTGATATCGCAGAGACAAACGTAAAGAAAATAGAAATGCACGACATGTCAATACTCATTAGGTGGACCAGTATAACAAAACCCTATTACTACAGGGCACAAGAGATCACAGAAGACCCACAGATTAGTTTTCGGTCAAAAATGAGTGCTAGGAGACGAATTTCAGTCACTAAATCTGAATATTTGCCTATCCTGAATTTAAAATTGCAACATTTTGAGGTTACCAAACAGTCTCTTACTATCCTAGCCAGCAAATTGGCATTTGAGCTAATGAAGACGTCTACAAGTTTCAAAGTAAAGCAACAAAGGCCTGTTCAGATATCTCGGAGTTCCGCCTCGACCACATCCATGGACAGACTGTCGACACTTGGGTTGTGGAAGTTGAATTCAGTAACGTTTCATGATATCTCAAAAAGGAGTTATGTCATATCCTCGATGTCTTTTGTCAACAAAAACAATAATCTTTCTCACAGGGTTTCTATATACCTGAAAAGTACATTCAGATATGCTTTTAATGTAGACATTAGAAAATTAAGGATTACGTTCAACTTTTTAAAGATTGTGAAGAAACAAACATCAAGAAACACTTGGAGTTTTGGCAAGGTTAAAAAACATCATTTTCTAATGTTATCAACAATGTTTTCAAAGAATTCTTATGGTCATACCGTTTCTCAGAGTTCCTCCACATTCAAATCCTTATTTGCTTCCAAAGTATCTGCTGCGTATAGAGAAGCCAAGGAGCAAACGGTTGTTAAAACTGATGAATTCAATAATGCCATTGGATTCAGTCAATCTGTGTCAATTAGAGGTTTCGCTATTGCTTCATACACTGGTCACAATGAAGGAGAAAAACGCAGACTGTTGTTTTCACGGTATTATGTATTCCAGACATTGGATACAAAGTGTACTTCAGATGATGCCAGAATCAGCCTTGAACGTGTGAAGCACACCGTAATAATGCAAAATTGGATGAATATTGTCTTCCGAACTAATCATTCATTAATAATAGTGAAGGAAATTCTTTTAGTTCGGATAATGGCTATCCGCACAAAGCAGTTCAGAATAGATTTCGGATTAAAGAATGAACTTGTGTCTAAAGAAAAGTCGTTGAAAATGCTTTTGACTGAAAAAGAAATTAAACACGTTTCTCCTATGAGTAAAACGACTAAAAAGGTGAGTATTGTGTCAAATAACTACATAGATTTGTTTGGTACTTCAACAAAAATAACATTCGTACCATCAGCGAAGTCTACCACTTTTCACATACATGCCATGAATCTTTTTAGCAGCAAAACTGGTGGTGCTTCTAGTTTAATACTTGTGTGGACAAGCCACAGAGATAATTTCTCGGACACCAATTCTTTTGTTAAACGATTCAGGCGAATCAATATCGATTTTCAGACAGCAAGAAAAACTTCCATCCAAGATATGTCTGTGTGTGTGATTCTGATCTCTTTGGACCATTTACCGATCACAAAGTCGATAATTGTTTCTGAGAAACTTATGTCGTCTAAAAGTCTGAGAAGAAAAGCTTTCCAATCAAATATTAAGCCACTTGTATTTGGAATTTTGCGAAAAACTCAAGAAACGTTTGTATTTAGGATCTCAATTAATCGCACTTGGAAGTTTTATAACAAAATAGAATCGACTAGAGTGGATCTGAAATTAGGGACTGAAAGTTTCAAAACTACCGACAGAGTGCAAAACGTGGCAAATAATACCGAATCTTTTATTGAAAATTCGCATATAAAAGGCTTCAGACATTCTGCCATGGTTGCCAAAAATGCACAAAGCTTGAAAGTCAATTACGCTGTCCCTCTGATAAGGATAATGAAACTTTCTCTCATAACTCCCATTACAGAGTATAGAACAAGTCTACCTGTTGATTACACGAAGAAAGGTGCAGCGAAATGTTTGACATGGAGTTATACCTACTATCAAAAGCAAACTGTTTCTGCAATTCCAAAAACGTTGATGGATTTCCGAAATATCTCCCACACAACTAAAGTTTCAGTAAAACAGTTGACTCTACTCCTAGGTATTTGCCCATACATTAAAATATTAAGAGCACAGAAATATCTGGTATTGACCTTTTCCAAGATGTCAAGTATCCAGTGGTGCAATGATTCGGTAAAGAATTCCAAGGAAACTCAAAAATTATCAAGTGAGGTTCCCATGAATTTCCATGAACTTACATATAACAGTGAAATAGCTTGCAACAGCCATAACATCAAAAGAGTCTTCTACTCTATCAATGTGCTTACTTCTAGCATTCCTGGATTTGCACATAAACTGGAAAGTTGGGGAGGGCAACAAAATTGTAATGTGAGGAGGCAAATGCATGTCATCAAGAACCATGACGTTGCTTTTCACATTTCTACAACTTCTATTCCGTTCCAATCTCCAGTGCTTTCTCCGAAGATTTCTCATAAAAGGAAAGTTTTCGTAATTTATAAAGGAAGTCACATTCAGCTCAAATTAAGGTTAATCCACTCGTCTGTGTTGATCATAAGCCAAATGATGGGGACGTTCTTTAACATCAAAAAATCATTACAACATAAGTTATTCTTTTCATCAAATAAGATGGACGAAATGGAAATGAAATACAGTGTATCAACCTTTGTTGACGGGAGAGTCAATAATGATCTGATGAGGCTCACAAAAACAACTTTCTTTGTGGATTTGCACCAAAGCAGTCACCTTCTAAGAGTTAAAAAACAAATAAAACTTGTTAGAGTTCGAAACATCGCCGCTGCATCAATGAAACTTGCTATGTTAGACTCTTCTGAGAAAGCGATCCTAACAAAATACTGGCAAGTCGGCGCTATGAAAGGCTTGACTAATAGCTATTCACTAAAATCCTCAACAATGAATTTAGAAACCACAATACGCCAAAAAGTGTTAACTGAGATACACTCTCTTCACTTAACACAAGTATCAAAAATTCCCACCAACCTTCGAGAAAGACACATCATCGGTCATAAAGCTGAAGGTCGTGTGTTGGTTTTGACGATAAAACAACGAAGATTGACAAATGTATCTCCGAAACCGAAGGGAAATTTTGTTTTTAATGTTATTGCATCATTTAGGAACAAAAGAATTGCTCGATTTAATCATATTTTTACCAAGCAATTGCTAAATACAATACTCCCTGCGACACATGAAAGCAGCCAAAACGGAACTTTCCATATCAACGGGGTTGTGAGTATTAAATCGAATTCACATGTACCACGATTAGTGAATAGGCATGCTTCGTTTGTCACAATACATAGAAGTCATTTTAAGATATCGAAAGCAGAATACCAGAGTTTCATCAACGTGGAAATGGTCACAAAAGTTGGCTTATCGAGTCACCTTCAGAAAACTGCGAATATGAACTTGTCCTTCGACGTTAGTAGGGACGTTAGCAAAGTCTTTCCAGTTAAGTCATCGATAACTATGATTTGTCATTTTGTTCAAACTCCTCATATGTCACTTAAAAAGGAAACAAAACACCTGACATTTGTTCAACAAGATATAAAGCTCAATATGCATAAAGTTTCAACTTCAAGTCTTTGTCAAACTGGATTTGCTGTTACGAAAAGAAACGAAATCTTCAGTAGAGTAAAAGATCTCAATGAAGCTAAATTTATAAAGCATTCAAACCTTATTACCGTAAGGATTACTAAAGCTGCAAAAATGTTTCTCATAATCAGGGCCCTGAAAACATCATTTACAAAGGTTTGGCGATTGCTGGATAACTCTTTTTGGAAAACGTATTGGTCCAAAAGAACTTCTAAATTGCAAGAAATTGATCTTGGTTTGGTGGCTAAATCAAGCAAAAGTTCGCCTCACGTGATTAAATTAATCCTTCGTGTCGCACTATCTTGGGGAGAATATGCTCTATTGTCAAGATACGCGCGCCGAAGAGAAATATTCGCCAATGGCAGCATAAAACCTTATAAAAAACACCAGCTTGTGTACCGAAGAGCTTTTGTATCAAATAAACTTGTGAGTCGAAAAGAAAGTACAATCAGCATTTTATATGATTCACTGTGGCTGAAATTTGAAGTGTGCCATGCGAAATCGGTCACCACAGGATTTCTTACAAAGAAAACATATAAAACCGTCCTGATAGGATTGGGCCTTCAAAAGTCCTCTCATCAGTCAAGTCATAAAATCGCTGACGGCCATGCAGAGCATTTACAGACCATTCATTTCACTGCCAAAGTTTCCCATAGCCCCCTAGGGAGGAGGTGGCTTACAATTCAGTTTGAAAATGTTTATAATTTGACTATTCCGACAACGATCAGAGAACAAGCAGGTTTTCTAACAAAAACAGATATACACAATCACTCAATGAAGAAATTTCCTTATCGGACGAGTACGACAATACATCAATATTACTACCTGGTGACGATGCTGGCAGCATGCAAACTTACTGAACCAGTTCTGTTCAAGTCGTTTGGAATTATCCACACCGAAGTATTTGCAGATAGGACAAAAAGGCACCATTTCCGCCAACAGTTTGGCTTCAAAAAGTCTTCAAGCAGTGTGATCATTTTTGGTAGTTCAGATGGTAAAGCATCGAAAGCAGCTTATCTGGTCAGATCAGCTACAAGGAATTATGCTCCCTTGGTTGTGCTTCAGTTCACTGCATTGCAAGGCTTTCATTGCAGCACTGATGCCGACAAAATACCTCGAAATATTACACACGGAGCATCAAGTTCCATTAAAGCTGATTTTACCGACTACTATCTTCTCCAATGCAGGGTATTCATGAAAAATAAAAAGTTTCGTAAGCATACTATGGAAGCCAATAAACTGGAAGAATATCAAAGTAATTCTGAATTTTCTGCAAAAGAAACTCTCACGCATGTAAAATGTACGAAAACAGAACTCGAAAAACAGAAAACTCGAGTTTCATCAGTGATTAAGAAGGAAAACAGCACTTCCGATTCGTTTAGAAGAAGCGGTTTAGAAATTGCCAAGAACTATGTATTCAAAACTTCGGTCAGCAAAATCATAAACAAATACCCACACTGGGCGCTCTTCAAAATTTCGAGTCGAAAATCCGACAAAAGTGAAATCGCTGATGAGGAGCGATTTGAAATCAGAGATCGAAAAAATATTGAAAAGGCTTTCATTCCTGGCGATTCGCATTGTAGCAATGTTTTTATCGGTGTTTTGAGAAGGAGGATCAATCAGAGGGCAAAGAAGCACCAAAGTTCCTCACGACAGCACATTCTCAAGACGGGATCTCGTAAGGTTGTAGGATCGAAAATGGATGTTGTTCGTCATCACCAAGAAAACTTCAATAAACACACTCAAGTGGTGATTAAAACTAAAGACAGAATTTCCAGAAGGGAAGTACAGCATATTCGATATAGTTCGTCACACCCTGAACCCAAGTTAAATACTTGATTTGATCCTGTTCTTCGTATAAGCAGTTTTTTAATAAAAATCTATGGAAGACAATTGCAGGTATGATCTTGTAAATAAATGTTAAAGACATTGTAAAATAGTCGGTTTAAGATCCTCCGAAGTTTTCTGCAGTACTATTTTTGGGTACTTGAAGTTAGTCAGTGAACGATACAGTTCAGTAATTCACCCTATATCTCAGAATTCAGCACTCAAATATAAATTGTTTTGCACACATCCTCTGCAACTCATACCATCCATCATTATTCATTATTTAAGCATATGTTTTTACCTTGTATATGGTATAGAGAAGCAACAGAATCATATAGCTTAAAAGTCCGGCACTGTGCTCGATATTATCAGCTGGAAATTTTTATATATTTTCTCGAGTTGGTCGTTTTTTGCATTTCTTTCCATATGGATGTGCAATGTTCCTGACTCGATTGATTTGCTACATGCTGTTTTTGTTGGATACAGACTGATAGCTCCGTAGTTCGTATGTCATAATGACAATGATTATAATAATAATGATGATTATAATAGTAATGATTATTATAACAATAATGATTATAGCTGCTTATTCTAAATGACAAAATATTTTGTTTTTCAAACTTATTCGTTTCGATTTTACAGAAAAGTAGATATATAATACTGTTGATTTTATTTGTACTTTTAAGAAATGTTTGGTCATGGTCATACAAAATGATCCGTGATCGAATAGCTAAAAAGGTTGTAACAGGTTTCTGTAAAATTCTAAAATTCAATATGAATGCCATTTCGTCTATCCATTTCTCGTTTACTCCCTGGAGAATTTATTAATGACTTGCAATAACTTGATTATTTCTCTCTAGTAAGGTGCGATATCTCATATATCAGTGAAGTCCTTATCGACTTTTTTTAACCAAATATGCGCCTAAAAATCTGTTCTACCGCATGGGTGTCTGCGTGCTCTATCAGAGTATGCTGTTTTCTGTTCTGTGAGAATACTGTCTTTAGGTTCGAAGCATTCCCGTCGATCAGTACAAGTTGTTCATAAATTTGGACACAATTTTATTCATTTTTTATTGAATCTTAAGCAAAGCAAATGGAAAGATTAAAATAGATGATTCAAGCACTTTTAAGACGCCTAATTAAGGCATCAATTATGTTACTTGCTTAGTGTCTAGCTGTAATTAATTTAACATTAACACCTGCAAGTTGTATGTCTTATCATAATATCATGTGGTGAAGTGCATGTGATAACATATTAAAACAGACATATTTTTAAAAACTGATTCCAGTTCCAACTATGATATTGCATAAATCTACTGCAAGCTCCGTTTATTAAGAGCCCGTGGGGCTACGTTGATAAATAAAGAAAAAATTCAGAACCAAACTGAATTAAATCAGATAAGTTTTTGAGATTGTCCAACTCAATTGTTCAACTCAAAATGTTCCTAATCGTCAGTATCCCACAATCTTTGCATTTAGAATAGTTAAGTGCAAGTCATCCGTCAAGTAAAACTCTTACTTCTTCTCCTCTTTTCTTTTCCATTATACATTTCCAATCACCATCTTCTTCATTATCTTTACGGTTAATGTTTCTTGTTCTTCTCACAGAGCTCCATCTTCCCCAAACCACCAGCCGTGTATCGTAAAGGGAACTTTGACCAGATTATCAAACCTAGCCAGGACTGTCAAGTTTTTAGCGTCCCATACTATCAGCTCGGTGGTACTGTCCCTGGAGTCGAAAACAGGAGCAATCACCACTCCGTCATCTTCCTCGCCAGAGTCAGGACGAGCTACAAAGACTGGTTCCATCACATGTTTGTCGTCCTCGTGCCAGGATACGGCCGTTTTCTTACAAAGGTCGTACTTCAGCAGGTCCATTTCGTTGGTTCTCATTATCCACTGCTGGAAGTAGCAGTAGCAATAGTCTCTGCCCCAATAGGCTGGATTGATGAAGGGAAATTCTACCAGAGCATCGACAGGCTCCCAGACTCGGGGGAAATCCTCGATAGAGTACTCCAGAGTGTTTATGTTCATGACGTACCGTCTCAAAGTGGTATTCCAGGGGATATTCTCGTAGAGGTACTTTGTGTTTTTCATGTTCGGGATCTTCATCACGTCGAAGAGACAGATTTTGTTCAGGTCTTTTTCATTGACATCAGAGGTAGTGGGAGCGTCCAACACCACCTCTAGCTCTCCTCTTGGGTTTGTCCTCTCGAACGTGTTCATGACATGAACTGCTCTGGCTGGAGGAAGTTCGAACTTGTGGAGTTTGCCAGAACTCAGAGACATGACGTAAAGATAAAAGTGGTTGTCGTAGTTGAACCTCATGCTGTGACAGAGATGTGTCATGTCGTGCAGTACATCTAGGGAGTCTGGAGTAAACTGATTGTTCCACAGAGGAACCACCACGAAGTTCTTGGTCGCTCCCATCATGTGCAAGATCCTGAGGTCAGCGAGGGGCTGGGGAATGCTCCCAATTTTCCTGGTCTCGACTGTTTCAGATGTGGTGGGGATATATTCGTAGAAGTCGTAGGAAGCAGTCAAAAGTTCCCACGGCATAAGCGACACAGTGAGAATGTAGTTGATGCTGGTTCCTGACTGATGCTTTGCGAAGTGGGAAGCAGAGAAGAGTGCCTTGCGGTAGGTAGGCAGCTGTGCCAAAGCTCCACTTATCATCTGGCCCTTGTACTCTATCGAGTGGGGTGTCATCTGCTGCATAACCGGACTCTCGGCAGTAACTGTGACGCTCCTACCGCCGTCCAAGTTCCATATTGCAATGTTGCTGTTGTCCTTCTTGTTGGTGTCCATCGTCATTACTTCCAGCTCCTCCAGGAACGTCAGGTCAGGAACAATGTCTCCTATCACGGAGTTAGGAGCTAGAACCTTGTCCTCCATTGTCCGGTTGTACATGTGGGAGGGAACCATTGCAGCGTTGTATCTCACAGTACCGTCTCCTTCGAAGCTCCAACCGTGGACTTTTGCAAGGGCATCACAAAGTCCGTTCACTGATCGGTTTCCGTGCTCGAACAAACCAGGTCCGGCCCGATAGAGTGCTCCCTTAATCCATAAAGGAATTTTCCCCTTCGTTTTTGGTAGGAGAAGGTCGCCGTGAGCGCCTGGAGCTGAAGACAGGAGTTCGGTAAGGTCTGACAACGCTGCTGTCATGAACGTCAGAAAAATGAGTGTTCTGATGTTGATCTCCATCGTGCCTGTTGTTAAGATGTAGTATTGTTAGTTGAAAAACTTGCCACTTTTACCTAAAAGCAGAATAAACTTGTGCCTTCAATGTTTATTTCTTGAATTAATGGCTGTTGTCTTGTCGTCGATATGTCATCACAATGCAAAACAAACGGAATTTCCGTAAACTATCTAGACACCTAGCCATTGTTTGTCGACTTGCTAAACCTTTCTTGTTAAACCTCTCTTTTGGAAGCAAAAAAGCTTCCTTATATTTGTAATTACAATGAACTTTTTGTATGGCAATTTTGAGGAAATATCTGGAATGAAGTTGGAAATAATTGGAATGAAGCCTCGAATCTTATCGGGGCGTAGAAAAAATCGCTATAAGTTGTAAAAACTCAATAGCTATCTGTAGCAATGGCACGATTAATACTTAATAATTATCCTTATAGACTTCGGCTTAAACTTATCAACGGTTCCGTTTTTTCATTTTCTTGCTCACTTCTAGCTTACACAATTTAGCCAGGAAATTTGATATTCCGGATTCATATGTATTATGTACCGAGTTTCAGAAATATAAATTAAAAGATATCTCTTTCGGTTTTAAGTACAACCGCCAAGTATGAAATTTCCGTAAAAGCAGAAGCAATACTAGTTATAATTTTAATCATCATAGAAAAAAAAATTTAAATTATTCTAAGGCTGTGGACTTTCGTTATAGAATTTTCATTTCAAATTTTATTGAGTAAGATTAGAATTCTCTTGAATTAACGCAAATGCCTTCATCCTTGATCCCAAGGAGTCGTAAGGTTAGTATAAATAGTCAAAACTAATGTAAAAGTTTACTTTTTGGTCGAAATGATAAGTTGACCCGAAAAAGTGACATCGGCGTAAAAATAACTATAAGGGGTAAAATAAAAATGGTAATTCATGCCGTTAGTTTGTCCAATTCATAAACGTTCTACATTCTTGCCATGGCCCAAATCATATTTGTGCAGTAGTGCATATTTTTTTTGAAGTTAACGGTCTAAATGGCTATTTTTAAGGCCAAGAGGTTTTCATGAAAGATTTGAAATAGAGCTAATTATATAACCGATTATAAGTGCTAAAATTAGTTCAGCGATGAGTTAATAGTGATACTTTTAAATGGAACTCAGTTTTCAATACTAAGACAGTCGACAGACAGTAACTGAGACGTGGGTCCCTCATGTCTTCACAGGGTGAGTTGAAGCAAAACATTTTAAAAATAGTCTGATTCATTTAGCACAAAATCTCGTATTTATACCCAGACACTCTTACTCGCATTCTCCGGTTGGTGTGGTCCGCGTGCGTGATTGTGAAGTTTCGTTTTACTTTTAATTCAAATTTGTCGAGGCAGTGCGTGACACGACGACGTGTTTACTTATCAGCATTTTGTATCTTGACGTCACATTCACATTTTGTATCTTGGCCCAATGTCTAACTCTAAGTCGAAATTTCTCAATTCGTAGAAATTGCAAAATAATAAGCTTGGGTGAATTTGATAGAATTATTATGTTGAGCCTGTATTGCAGAACGCATCACATCACGAATTCTGATAAAGTAGCGTGACCTACCAGTTGAGCGTCTAAAAACAGATAAAGGAGTCGAATCCAACCGAGCGACCGAAGCGTGAATCTTAGAACCGAAATAAACAAGATTTAAACAAGATATCTGGCCGGCTGGTTGCTCAAGCAGTCAGAACCTTTTATTTCATCCAATTAATACTTTACTTTTTTGTCCCAAAAACTTTCTCTGTTGAAGAATTCGTTGTGGAAATTTGCAGTAAAACTTTATTTCTGAATCCTTTAAAAACTATCAGAGAAATCTGCCAATCCCTTAAACGTTGGAAGTTTAAACTAATAAATCTTTCACTTTCATAGCTCAAACAAACACTGAGTTATATTTTAAATTCAACTCAATAACTGCATGCTGTACGCAGCAATTTCTCTCTGTTCGTGTGATCCCCAGCTGTCTTCCTTTCCTTTTATATATAATATTAAGTGTGTACAGCGGTCACATATGATGTGATCAATAGTTCGGCGATTTGTACCCTCCTCCCTCTTATACTCATGGCTTATAAGGTATGAAACGCCGACCCTATATACTAATATTGGCACTGCTGTGTGTGCTTGGTGTATTGTTTAATTTTGCCAACAAAAATTGGAAACACAACAAAACTTCCTTGTTTTGTTGTGTTTCGCCTGGAAACCACAAGAATTCCAGTTCAGAAACCGAGTTTGGAGGTGCGACCACTGATGAGATGCCTCCTCAAAGACGGGTCATTGGTTGGATTTGACATCTGGGTCCCTACCACCGCAGTAGGCTATTCGTAGTCTTTTGTATCTTATCCTGTACCGATGAAAATACGGCAAAAGCTTCTTGTGACAATAAATATCTTCATATTCTTAATACATCATCAGCACAATGAATTATGTCACCTGGCAAGTTTTCAAGGTCATACTATATCATTATCTTAGAGACATATTTCAAAAATGCATGGTTTAATCTGAGTTAATTTTTTCCAAATTCTACGTTGCAATACTAAAATTAGTCTATCAATCGAAACAGGCTATATAAAGCTTCACTAAGTTGTTTAAGTTTAAAGAATATACGCTAGTCATAGTGGGTGATCAGTCTTAAGATCTTCTTCTTATTTTTCTGTCAACGTTTTTTGGCCTCCAAATGACCAGTCATTATAACTTTGACACATCATATAGATTTAAAATTAAAATGATTCAGTTTCACTGCGGGCATGCTGTTGCTAGCTTTATGGATAAGACCTGCCCCACCTGTCCCGCCAGCTGTAACTCTATGAGTATGTCTGTAAGTAAACGTAGCAGAACTTTTCCTCTGGTGCTCTCCAGTAGTCTCCAGAAGACTAGTACTTCCTCCCACCACTACCTCGGTTCTTGTCTCCCGGCGGTTCTCCTCTCCAACTCCACATTTACAGAGTTGTAGAACACTCACTCTCACTTTTCGCATCCGGGCCAGGTAAATGAGGGGGTTTATACCCGCGTTCAGTAGCATGGAGAACGGGTTGAGGAATGTATAAAGGTAGTGGTGAGGGTCGTTAGTGCAGGCGAACCAGACTGCCGCGGATTCAAAGTCAACCAGCCACACCAGCAGGTAGTTCCAATATGGAATGTTTAGGATGATTTACAGAGTCGTCACCAAGACGATCGTCACGCTGGCATGACGACAACGTGCGTTCGCCGTCTCATCTCCAAGGTTACGGTTTCGGACAAGCAGCAGAAAGACAGAGATAAAACAGCTGATCAGGATGGGAATGGCTGGCCAAAGGAACGGGAAAATTCCCACCAACATTAGAGTAACCTTGTATATAAGAGTATCGCTGTCCCACCTCTCTCTAAGACTGAAGTTACATGATGTGACGATGGAGTAGTACTTGTATTTCTTTCCTACCAAAAACGGCAGTGCTGCTATCAATATCTGGGCCACGCAGTAGAAAATACAGAACACATAAAGTGGAACTAATTTTATCCTTCTAAGAGGAAACAGCAGGCTTTTGGTCCTGATAATGCTTTGTAAAGCAACACTGATCACACTGACCTGGCTCCCCAAGCTGAAAAGAACTCCAGCAGCATTACAGACAACTACACTACTGTACAACTTGCTCCTGCCGCCGTACAAGCGGGACACGCAGAATGGGACCATGGAAGCACAAGTCATAATATCTGTTACTGCCATGATCAGATAAAACTTATTGGATATATGTCGGATAGACTTGTAGAATGCCGGCATTGCCAGGCCGTTTAGGATTATTCCTGAGAGGCACTCAAAAGTACCTAGTATCCCAAAAGTTAGGTTTGCAGGTGTGAGGTACCCTTCCAGAAGGTCTGTGCTGTTTAAAACCATCGCCGCTATGAATCTGAAATGTTTGTGGTCAACTTTGAAAAAACTGAAGACGACTTTTCTATTTTCATGGCGTAAGATTAGAAAATAGATTTTTTGATATCCCTTTAAATCTCTACACGTCTTTTTCATACACTCTAGATTGTTTTTGTTGACACCACAGACTCCCTAGTTAGTTTGGACATTATTCTAAAACGATCCTATGGATTGATTCTCTTGTGGTTCAAAAACAGATCTTGCGTTCATCGAGAACGCAAGAAAACATAAAATGATGAATATCTTGTCTTCATGACGGTAACCAGATTAACTCAAACTGACAAACTGTCGTCCAGTATGGATTGATGTTCGGAACCGAATCTTCAGTTTTCGAAAAACAGTCCATTCGGCGGACTTTTTTCCGAATTTGTGTTACAATGGACAGTTAAATTGACTCTTAGCAGTTTTAATACTTTCAACAACTACTACTAATTAAATACTTTGGGGTACTGATGATGTCAATTACGAAAGTACTCTAATGTTGATGATATAATTTGAATTTCCTTACAATCCATCGCTTGTCTGACTGTTTTGGGAAAATTTTTCATTCAGTCTCTTAGCAGTCTATTTGACTTTTGTACGGTTGTCCTAGATCCCATGAAGGCATATCATCATGTCATCATGTATCCGAGTCACGTTGATGAAAGCGGTAATTTCAAAAATATAGGTCACAAATAAAAAGACATCTCCTTTGCAGCCAGCCGAGAAGATAATATTGAATAAGTTCCACTCAGTATACTGTCTCAAACTAACAGCATTAGAGCATTTGATTTTAGATATTAAAAATCGGAAACCGATGAAAGCTGCACATACCAAAATCACGTCTCATTGATGTCTTTTCAAAAATAGGTTGAATATTTGCGTGGTTTGAGGACGTATTTTTTGTATGGGACTGTGGTATGTGAGGCCTACAGTATCAGCACGTACCCAACCGTGAAACGAATGTTTTTCGCTGGGACGTAAGCAGCAAATAGAATTAGCCTTGCCCTAATCTTAGAATTCTTTATAAAAAGTTATGTGCAACCCGTATTCGCAAGTAACCCATTAACCGAAGAAATGTTTTCTAGAAGTAGAAGTAGAGGTGGGCAGCATGCCAATACATAAATGCATTTTCAAAACGTTATGAAAGGTCAAATTTGTTCATAAAATTGCTTCATCAACAATTTGTGAAATGATTAATCAATCAGTCTCTGTGTGAAATCTCCATCATCGTGTTATTTCTGTGTGAGTTCTGCGTCATGGTGTTATTTCTGTTGTTATTCAACTTCAGTTGTATTACTTTGCTAATTTTTCAGTAAAACCAATATAGGAATATCACTATAGCAATACCATTGTAGTGATATTATCAGAGATATTACAATAGTGATACCACTATCGTAATACCACTCATGTATAAGTGGTATTACTTTTCTTTTCATGTTCCAAAATCGGCTTTAATAGTAAAACTAAAACATGCTTATAACCAATTTCTTCTGCTTTGGATAGAACAGAGTGGGCCAAAATTAACTTCCGATTTTGTTTCAATGAATATATCTGCCCTTGGGTCGATATTTTTGTATGACGTTTACATTTAGTTGAATAAATATAGTAGGAATCACATTTAAGCCAATTTTCACTGACATCGAACAGTTAAAATTTGGCATTTTAGGTATTCTAAGGCCCTAGAAGTAGAGACCCCCCGATATAGGTAATTCTAAACGTAATTCGCACAACTTTTTGTTGACAGTATGGTTTGATGGAGTGACAAGAAAACTTTCTAGTAAATATCTGAACTTCATGGACAAGTAAATATCTGAACTTGGACTTACACTTACAGCACAATTTGAGCAGAACATCTTGAAATAAGACTGAACTACCTCGTCGATTAACGATTTATGTTGCTATTTTGATATTTTATAATATGCAGTATTTTCGTTTTTTTAACCGTATATTGTTTTAGAATTGAGAGCCTGCCTGATATTCTTGAGGAATGCCATATTTTGTTCGTTTTCTGACGATTTGTATTTAAAAATATGTATCTGAATTTTTATGATCTAGAAGCCCGTAGTCGTGCCCCTCGGGGTTTTCAATCAATCGATCAGTTAGTGACTTAGTGATATGACGAAACGGAAATAATACATGTTTTTTGCTTGCATGCTGTTACTGCTGAAATAGGGTGACTTTTGCTTGTAAGGTTGACAAATTTGTTATCGGCAAACTCTGTAGAAATACTATTTGTCGGCAAAACGAGGAGCTAGTATACTTATAAATTCAGACCGGTAAGGCGGTAATTTCTTTACAGACTAGTCTGCATCGACGGAGATATGACGGTTGGTACTTGTTACTTTGGTAATTGAATTACACGGAGGCCCTTGTTCCCGTTTTTGCAGGCAGAGATTACAAATAACTTCGTTGGTTATTCGACGAATTGTACGCCACTTTTAAACAGTTCCATTTTTTTTCGCGGTGGGGAAGTTTTCCGCGACAAATCGCGAAACTAGCGTTTTTTCGCGACAATTCACGAAATTGATTGTGACAATTTGGCATATTGGGAGATCAGTTCCGGCCTATACCAGGCCGACACTAGGCCCATATCACCATGAGGCCAATAACCGGCCCGTATTAAGCCAATACCAGGCCTATAGACGGCCGATAACCGGCCTTTTATAAGGCCTATAGCCAGCCTAAACTTATAGCTGACATATGGCTATAGCTGGCCTACATCAGGCCAGCAGGCGTATAAGGATATCATGTTCTTAGTCTTATATATCCTACCAGGCACAAATCAGGCCCATATAAGGCCTATAGCCGCCCGATACCATTTTCTCATATCGGAAAATGGGAAATTGGTTCCGGCCGATACCAGGCCTATAAACGGCCGATCCGCCGATAGCCCACCTATTTCCTTGGTTAGCTAAGAGAGTGTTTGTAATTTAAATATTTACTTTGAATTTCGATGAGTTATTTTGAGTCTCTCTTATTTCTAACCCCTAACTTCTAAGTAATGATAAAAGTAGTTCAATGTTGGATTTTGGAATTATAGCGCTGGCAAGCGCGACCGGGGAAAAAACTTCCGCCCCCCTTGCCAGGGCCCAACAAAGCCCCCTTTGCCTTGGCCAAAGGGGGCCTTTGCAGGCCCGTTACCGGAGGAGGGGGCCGAAGGCCCCCGACGACTCGGCCGAACAAGCGCCTCTCTTGGAAAAAGTTTTCAACGAAAGTTGAAAAACTTGCCAGCGCTATTATACACGATTACGTAAAACTCAAAACTCGGCTATCCAGAAAACCACTTTCCCGATTAGTTAGAAACTTGAAACTGTGCAGTTTTTGTCTTGAGTATGTATCTACGTGAACCTGAAAATTTCAAGTCTCTATCTTTTAAGGTGTGTCTGCAGTAACGTCTTAAAAAATGCATTTTTTCAGTAATTTTCGTCTGATCTATATATATAATTATATATATATAG
>JH152799.1:0-14494 GCA_000226015.1 Mnemiopsis leidyi | reverse complement strand
TCCGTCCGTCCGTCCGTCTGTCTGTCTGTCTGTCTGTCTGTCTGTCTGTCTGTCTGTCTGTCTGTCTGTATGCAGTCTGACTCCTCTTCTTCAGTACTAGTCAAGATGTGAGTGCTTGTCTCGATGATGTTGAACAAGCGTTAGATCTAATAAACGAGCTGGAAGAAGTAATGACACTCGACAAGCAACTTGAAATCAGCGAGGGCCACGACAAATTCAAAGAGGTAAAACTTACACGTGCAATCTGAAAATTGGTAGGTATATCTTGTATATCATGATAATTATGCTGCAAGAAGTTAATTTCTTTATAAACATTTTCATGACCCTTTTTCTTTAAACATTATAGAATCTATAAATGTTTTAAATTATCAGGGAATCGAAAGTCTGCAAGGGCTGATAGAGACTAAAGTTGACAATGTCACTTTCAATGTAATGAAGACCGCAGAAAAATTTGCAGATCCCGATTCCCTGAACCTTCTAATTGAAAAGGAGTCACCTCGAGTCAAGTAATTACCCGGTCCCACTTTAATAGTTTCATTCTCTAAAAGCTAATGTTAAGACCTCCGTTTAATGAGCCATTTTAAATTAGCCTTCATATATATCAATTAACAATTTTGATCGATGAACTGAACACACTGCCTGATTGAATATTGACCTTTTTCCGCGATTTTAATATTTTTAGACAAGTTTGTATGGTCCTTGCACCATAATACTGCAAACCATAACTAATATTCCTTAAACTTCAGATTTTCACTATGGGGCAACTTGGCCAAGAATCCTCGACAGAAAAGCTTTAAACTAGGGACTGATGATTTTCAGATGGAAATTCCAAAATCTCTCGCTAATGCAGACGTTGCCGTGCGACTAATTCATACCTCATTCGATTTCCTTAGTCCAAAGGTGTGGTACATAACTTTCTTAAACTTTGACAGAACGGAAATATGATCTGTGGAGGTATTATACTGTTTTAACAAGAAAATTACAGTTAATTTCCGTTTGTTGCTAAAATAGTCAATAAGTTATTTAAAATTTACAATCAAACTTCAGTGCAAATCGTTTTTCGCCCAAAAGAAGAAAACCCCCGCACCCTCGAGAGCTGCATCAGTTGCTCCACAACAAAACGAAGACAACAAAGAAGAGAAACCCACAACGCCAGCAGGGGAAGAGACTGCTATTGAAAATGTAAGAAAGTGACACGGTGGATGCAGGATGCATGGTTGTCCACAGGATGTACGATCAATGATTATTACATGTACCTACTTCATTAATCAACAAAATTCAGTGTTAGGGTTGATCTTATCATATCACTACTTTACATCTAAGAACGTTACTTATGATCTTATATGGGATTATTTCTTTAGAATCAATGTTTATCTATCGCCAGATTGACAAAGTATCTGAGAACAATGACAACTTAAAAGAGGGACAAGAAAAGAGACCAAACACTCCATCAGACGCAGATGAAATCGGTGAGATTCCCTGTAAATATCCGGCCCAGTAGTTATCAAATCTTTCCTCACGCACCAAAACTATATATCATGGAATGTGAAACATCGTGATACTGAACGTTTCACATTTCTTCAGAGGACGAAGACATAGTGGACTTGAGAGCAATGTCGACGGTTGGGGGTGTCATGTACTTGGACTTGTTGAAACTTCCTCCGCAAGCCAAGAAAGTTGGAAACTGGGTTATTCAAGATAGTAAGTTTATCCTGTCTTTTTCTTATAGCTTTTTTAGTTTTCTTTGCTCCTGTATACGGTTTTAAGAATGTTTTGGTTTATTGTGGTTTAAAAATAAGAGTTCTAACCGTAAATTCATTGTGTGCAAACTGATAGGTTAAATTCTCCACGAATATCTCAAGCGAGATTATAAAAACCACCACTGTACGACAAATAGTACTCCACCTAAGTTTCATGTATGTACCTCAGTAACGGAGAGTGAGTTAGAACGTATCCCGAACCCCACCCCGGAAGACGAGAAAGAGGAGACAGAGGAGACGAAGGAGGGAGAGGAGAATGGAGGAGAAGCTGCCATCACTCAGTTGACTAAAGAGCTGACGTGGCCGCTTCTCAACATGAGTTTTGCTGTAGCTAGTAATGTGGGTAACACTAGTTTTATGAAAGATTTTGGGTTTCTTAACTGTTTTTAACAACAAACAATGAAATAACGAATACTTATTTTTCATTAATGTTACACAAGACACTCTCCCAACTTTGGCCGATAAAAATTCATAGAAAGCCCGAAGAAAAAGAATAAATAAATGATTCACAAAAGATTAAATAAAAAAAGGAAGGAAATTGCACAAAATCTATCTGTATCGAAAAGTGTGTAGAATACACCTGTGTCACTAAGAGGAATCACTATCATATGAATACAATTAACTACTAAAGTTCTACCTTTCCTTACTTTAATTATTGGTTGGTTTAGTTTATGTGATTAGTTACTTTAGTTCATGCGTTTTATTTTACAGGCAGTGTTTACTGAAGAACCCCAGCTGGCTAGGTGGGAAGATTCCCAGCAGTGCTGGAGAACTGATGGTTTTGAAGATGTTAACTTTGACGAAACTAACGGAACGATATCCTTCAAGTCTCAGTTTATCGGACCGATCTGCACATTCCAGGTTAGCGTTACCCTGTTGGAGTGTTAGAATGTTAGGGTGTCCCCGGTGTCCGGTGTTTGTTGGTTTGTTAGTAGAATGTGATACTGGAATTGAAGGGGATGGAAATCTGGAGTCCGTCCGAGATAAAATTCTTGAGGCATTTAAAGTCATGATATTCTTTAGCCGTCTAGAAGTCTAGAAGAAAATAAACATTATCACCTGCTGAAACGACGAATTGTTTATCCTCACGAGTTTTCAGGAGAATGTGAATTTCTCAAACAAGTTCTTGGTTGTGGTGTTTCGGAAAAAAATACTATTAATTGCTATTTAATTATATCGCTGATTCTATCATAGCTTTGTAGAGTAAAAAACAGCCCAACATTGTTTGTGATAGGTGGTACTTTTAAAACTGTAAGAATTGTTTCAAACACGATTTCCCTAATATCATGAAGAAACAATTACAATGTTTTCTATTTTTCTTCAAAAAAATAGACATCCTATCCTACCTATCTTAATACAGGGTGATGGTTCAGGGCCATCCGGATGGAACTTAATTTCTTCATCTAGACAATATGCCTTGACGTTCATGTCCATCCTGGCATGTTTCTTTCGGCATGTGTAGGGGATTTCTGTTCCGTGTCTTGCTGGAAACTGGGAGTCGGTAGTGGTGCAATTATTTGCATTTTCTGAAATAGTTTTAATGAGCGGTCAATTAAAAGAGTTTAAATTTCGGATGAGCATATTCACATTAAGATAAATCCAAAGAGGATTCAATTAATTTTAGCAGCACTCTATGAGATACAATGAACTAGAGTTTTGTGCTTGTAGAACAAGTGGGATTATGTATTACATATAACGAAAATTAAAAAGGTATCTTAAATCGCTTTGATCGGGGAACGAATCAAATCTAGGTTAGCCTGACAGTTCAAGAACTAAACACAGAACACAAAAAGTTGCACAGTTACCAAGTTGAAGATCTACCTTGTTTCCCGATTATCCATAATTCTTTAACAGCAAGCGTGCCATCAGAAGTGCCAAACTTTACAGTGTCACCGAACCTACAGTCAGAAACAGAAGGATGGTAGGACGTTGCTGTCTTCTCGATGCTGACTGTCAGGGTTTGGAGCGCACAGCCGTCACCCAAACATTTGCTACAGTCCGCCTCGCTGCAGTTCCAGGTGTCGGTGGTCAAGGAATTCGTGAAGTTTACGTACCGGGTTACTTGTTGGATGCAGTGTACCTGGGCAAGATTTGCCTTAAACCAGACTTCACCATCTGAAGCAGCCACTGCGTGAGAGCTGGTCCCTAAATCCATGTCTATAGCACGTCCTGCTCCGTAGTTTGCTTCGTCATTATCTTTAGTAGCGGACTGTTCTACATTTACTGGTGTTATCTCTCCACCTTCTCGATCTCTTAGCTCTGAAATATGAGTGAAATGTTTTAGTTTCGTGATACAAGGTAAAAACATCACTAGAGTTTAAAGCCTGTATAATGCTAACTTCTTTCTATTAACTGTACTGTAGTGCTTGGTTTGTTTAGAACTGCACCTAGAATATGTAGGTTGTTGGTACACATTCTCAGAATGATAAACTAACTTACTGTTTCTAGTTAAAACTTCACCTTGTTTTCCGATTATCCATATTTCTTTAACAGTAAGCCTGTCGTAACTGCTGTGAATCATCTCCAACTTGACAGTATCTCCGTACTTACAGTCAGAAGCAGAGGGAAAGTAGGACGGTGCTGCTCTCTCTCAGTGCTGACTGTCAGGGGTAGATACTGACAGTAGTTACCAACACAATCGTTACAGTCGTCCTCAGTGCAGGTCCACGTGTTGGTTGTCAGGGGATTCACGAAGGTAACCTCTTGGATACAATGAACATGATCAAGGCTTATCTTGATCCAATATGTGCCGTCTGAAGCAGCTACTGCGTGAGAGCTGGTCCCCAAATCCATGTCTATAGCACGTCCTGCTCCGTAGTCTGCTTCATCATTATTCTTAGTAGCGGACTGTTCTACACTTACTGGTGTTATTTCTCTAGCTTTTCGCACTCTTAGCTCTGAAAGTGAAATTTTACAAATTTCATGTTTTTTTAACTTGTTTTTATCGGTGGCCGACGTCCTGCCTCAGAACATCGTGCCCCAGAGCATTGTAACCCAAAAATTTAGCCCCAGTGACGTCCTGCTTTACAACAGACAACTCCGTTAGGGTTACGGTAAGGGTTAGGGTTAGGGTTAGGGTAAAGGTTGGGGTCGCTAGGGAAAAATCCGTGGGAAAAATGCTATGGGGCACGATGTTCTGGAGCAGGAAGTCACTGGGGATAAATCCGTAACATAAAGATACCTACAGTTCTACAAGTATTTCTCATCAAACTTACCACAGGAAATTTCTCATCAAACTTACCACAGGAAATTGGGCAGATCAACAGCATGCTGATCAAGATGTATGACATTGTCAACATCCTCTGCTCTAGTACGGGTTTTGTTTCTGCTAACATACAATCAAGATTGGCGAGGTGTGAATTGTAGATTCAACTAATTTAAAAAAGATTCAAACTGATAGTTTAAACAAGGACATATGACCACCCTCAAATGTCTCACGAGGATCACCATTTTATGTGATAAGAATTATAGGTACGGAGACGTTTTTAACGGCGCGGTCTTCACTTTAAAGTAATTTAGCAAACATCGGCATTTTCTGATTTCTCCTGCATTAAACGGGAACTCATTGTGCTCAAAGTGTGACAGAGAAACGTCGGCTTTTAGAAAAATGTCAACAGCTCATTGCCCTACCCTGGTCCCAGTGCTCGTACTATTGACAAAGTCTGTGCCTTGCACCTATTGTGAGAGTTTAGGAAAATGGTTCAAAGTTTGGTGTTCTTCTTTTGCGATTTCTTTGCAGCAGAGAGCAGTGGCTTATGACAAAAACGTCTACAAGAGTACAAAATTAGAACTTTTACCTTAAAGGGAGGCAAAAGATGCATCATGCGTGACACAATGGCGAACTTTGTGGATTAAAAAGAAACTAATATGTTTGAGGATTTTATTTATTATGAAGTGAAGTTATATTTTCCGAAAATCGTGGGTTTTGCGGTGTGTACTATGCTTGATAGCACAGAGCACAGAGCACACACTTAGGAGCAGAGTTGTTTAAAAGAACACCACAACAAAAACTCTTCCCTCCTAACACACTTTTTTTGCCACGTGACTGATCTGGTGACCGAGAATGACCAATCCTTATCCTGCAATCTCCATTAGAGACACGCCTCCATTAGAAACACGCCTGGTGTCTTTCGCCCTTGGATAAGGTTCAAGGAGTAGAATGGCATTGTTTTAAGCCTGCTCCCCAGCTAATGGGCGATTATCTGAGCTAGGTTAATTTTAGGTCTTGAAAGTGACACAGTAAAAAGAGACTATATTCTCAAGATCATACGTCCTTTTATGCGAAATATTTTTAAAGTTCTCCACGTCATTCTCATTGTGGTATCATCATTACTATGAACATCATTCTTACGTAGATTGGCCCGATTTATGGATACCTTTATGTCTGTTTGATGTGCTTGTCAGCGAATATTGGAACAGAACATTCATCACGCCACCAAAGCTTTCAAGTTTCATTGTCAGATAAGTAAAAACTATTATCTATCGCCCATCTGCACTCTGCCCGTTTAAATATTCATGCGTGCCCGTGTTTCTCTGCAATGACTTCACTTCTTTTGCCAACACAGCGTAAATACCTATATTCCATCATTGGAGGTTTATCAAGGATGAAGATCATGAACTTGGTGAGTTGGTCTCGAGGTCATTGATGACAATCTATGAACGGCAAATAATTAGTCATACACATATTTGCGGCTAAACCCGCTTTAAAATTTGAATAAAGCAGTTAGGTTTCGAAATCTTGGATGAAATAAGCTGGACTCCCGAGCTATCTCAGGTTTTGTTGATGTTTAAGATTGTAAACTTGCAATACTTGTACAGCATGTCTTCTGCGTTGAGGGTAAGCCAGAGAAAGGTAGATTGAGCGTCCTAATCGTGAATATCTAGTATACCAGTAATTCAAGTCGTAAAGGCTTGTGTAAGCATTCAGTTCCAAATTAGATTTATTGTCCAAATCCAAAGATGACCAAAACTTATAATGCGTTCCTTAAAACATTAGATAGACGAAACGTACCGGGTCACTTATCCGTTATCGCAGGTACCGCGACAAAGAAATATATTATTATTGATTGCACCGCCAACCAGATGGATCATTTGCCTAAGTAGACCTCCCATCTGTCTTACTCTTTCTCTCTTTGACCTTTGTTTGTATTCATCGCGCGAAATACAACTTAATATGGCAAACTGCATCGTAACTTATGGACCTCGCGAAAACTTTCGATAAAGGAAAGTGATTTCATTTGCGCGTTGTTATGGTAACATTACCGCGCGGCGTCATAATATTATGATTTCGTTTGTAGGACTAGTAGCCTGACTCCGTAACTCGGTCTTTCAGTTAATTCAATAAGAATTATCCAATGTATAACATTGGTTGGCTGATGTAAAAATTCAAAACATGTGGTCATCACTGGCTAGAAATCGGATCTTTACAGTCTGGGACTGAATACACATTGTCTTTCGTGAAATAACATCGAAAGTCGACATGATTTCCATACCATATATGTTATAGCTGCATTTAAGTAGCCGCGAAGCTTGCCGATCAGCACGTAAAATTCTGCTTAATTTCAGGATACCTACAACAACATGCCGTTCCAATCGTGGGAGATACGGCCATACGGTCAGGGCTGCGTGATATTCACTCTGATCGCTGCTAGCGTCGAACTGGAAATTTCGATCAAAGAAAACGCCTGTTGTCTAAACTCACCGGAAGACATGGAATTGGACGGAATAAGGAATAAGTGGTTGCCAGCTCATATACTGATGCAGAAACTTGTGGCAGCTGGAATTAACGTGTTTCCGAGTGAGGATGCTGATAAGTATGTCAGCATATCTGTCAAGGTGATTAATATTTAATTGTTTTCCTAGGCACTTTGCACATACTTAATTTACTTGTTCATGTTCACATATTTTGAAAAGGTTCACCACATTTTTAGGACGGGTTCTGTGCAATATTAGTTAGGCCACTAAATCTATTTGAACACAAACATTTAACATTCTGATTTACTGACACGTTATGTATATTTCTTTCTAGGACGAAGAACTCGAGTCTAGTGTATACGAACAGATGGCATTGGCATCTTCCGCTTTTGCTTTCTCTTGGAGCCGCTGGAACGCAGATTGTGGTAGGAATTGTCATACCATGTTTAAGTAGAGAATATATTTGTCGCTGTAGTTTTCCGATAAACTAGATACCTAGACAAGCCTTAACAGGGTCGTTAAATTTCTACATTTGAGCACGATTTTATCATCAACGGTATCACTAATGTTGTTACTGACTTTTATTGTAGGAGAAAAGCGGCAGATCGTAAGAGCTGCAGAGAATTTGACGACTCACCCTGTTGATGAAGACATGTGGAAAAATTACAGGTCAGTTGTTCAGGAGTAACAATGAAAAATATCGTGTACAACAGAGAAACAGCTATGATTTCTTTTTCATTCTGTCAAAAATCAGTCTGTATTTCATGGAAAGATCGCATAACTGATAAATATGTGTTTTCTCAGCTGTGAACCTAGAAAAAGTTACGTTTTGAAGTGCACTGACGACGATGATGAGATGTTTGACGAAAAAGTTGAGGGAACTCAGGTGGGTACTTCTTGAGCCGTAAGTTTAGTCACATCGGACTAAGACGATCAAAAGAATTGGAGCGAACTTCTGTTTTGTAAAAATAGTATGGATTGTATTTGGTGACGTGTGTCAACATTCAATCATTGGAAGTTTATTTTTTTTCAAAACTTACTTAGAGTAAAAGTAAACTCTATCGTTTAAGTAAAGTGGCATTTGTTCGATCATGTAACAGCGATTGACCAATGAGATGTAAGGCACTTATCAAGGAACCAAGCAATATCGAGCAAAACTATCGCGTGACGTAAAAGATTTATGATCCCTTCCTTAAATATAACAACACCAACAAACCTCTCAGTTCCATCCTGACATTTTCCACTGTCTGAAAGAAGGAGCCAGCTCTGAAGCTGTGGACGTTCTCACCAACACGTCCTACACCTTTGTGGACAACGTCTCGACGTGGCTGTTTGCCACAAAAGTTCTGACCTTCTCTTGAAATTTTAGAATCATCAGATTTTGGTGTAGATTTGAGGATGGAGTAGAACACTTTTTGCTTTCAGTTGAAATTTCAGTAAAGGATACGCCGGCCATATTTTGCGTTGCTCAGATTGTGCGTGCACAGATCAAATGAAATCGGCAGTTTTATTTCTAGACACGAAATTTTGAGACAAATCATATTTTCTGTGAGTGCTTTCAACAAATTTGAGCTGTGTACAGTATTTATTGTAATAAATGTCTCACATTTATCAAATTTGTTCCGTTGATATAATTCACAATTAATGTGTTTCTTTTCATTAGCTGCAATACCGTATCCCTCGGCTAAAAATAATTGCAATAATAATTACAATGAAACCAGACGATATACTCTGTAATCCATTTCCATCGATTCCCACGGAAACTTCATTGAGTGAACTTGGACGCTAACGTCCTAATAAAGCAAGAAATTTTCTGAAACTCTTACTTTTCCTAACATGAATTAAACTCTAGATTGAATACTTGGTTAATCTGCTTTCACGTTACCCTGCAGTAGAACACTAGGATGCTGATCAGGTGAAGACTTATAATATCAACAGCTGCTGCTGTGGTTGTTGGTATGAAGTTAAGTTGAGGCGTCAAATTCAAACATTGGCGTCAAATTCAACATATAATTGTCTCCGGGTGTTGACGAGATTATATCCGTCTAACGTTCTAGCTGCGTATCACCGCGACAACTCCGGGTGTATCAGTGTATGGTCATTAGTCATTACTGATCTAGATGTCTTTTCAATATTGTAGCTGGGCAGGCTGACTACAGCTGGACATCTTCTGCCGCCAGTCGGCATCCATGACACGGAATTTAACTGTGAACTGGAGTTCTTTGTGGGGTCGCTTAAGGGTCAGGCTCGAGAGTCTGTTTAATTTTAAAATAACCTGTGTCAATTCTTATTCCATTTGAGATCAAATCTTACTTTAAGTTTATCATAATTACGAACCTCAACCATACTCACTGCATGTTGATGTAGATTATGATATCCTATTGGCTCACTCTTTTGTCGACGTCTAATACAGGATTTGACTTTGAGGTTACCCTCTTAGTCTTTGTCGTTCTATAAGAACTCGGAGACATCGCCCTTTTTCAATTTTACTAAAACTGAGCTGAGCAATGCTCTTCTGTTTGGCGTAATGGCCAAATCATTGATGCTTTAGGGTAAGGGGGTATAAAACACGAGATTCCAAACATCTTTGTGGCAAACGGTATACCGATACGCACTGTACGGCGACATACACTGAACAGCGACAGCGACATTTCGCTAATTCGCAATTCAGTGCGCGTCGCCATACAGTTGAGGTATACTGCACTCTTTGGCGACATGTGATCCTCTCTGTGTCCAGACGTAGACCAACAGAAACTACCCTACCTCTCCTCGCTCGCTAAAAGATCTTATCCCTCCTCCACGTTTCCTCTGGTCAGCCCCTTCTCCTTTGAGGCTCTGGATATACAGCAGGGCGACGACGATCCTTCCTCATCCTGTTTGAAACGTCAACCAATACCGCTACGCTAATGGACGCTGACCACTTGCAGTGATAGACGGAACGTTTAAATCAGCACCTCAACTCATGACTCAGATGGTGGGGATACACGGGATTTTGGACAGTGGTAAAGCATGTCGCTGTTCAGCGAAAATTTCGAGTTCGCCGTTCGCTGTACAGTGTGTGTCACTGTCGCCGTACAGTGCATGTCGCCATACAGTGATAGAATCGTGGCAAACAGTCATTTATAATTATATCTTGTGGACTCTTGAAGTATGTTTAATGCAGCCATGTGCATGTTATTCACATCGCAATCATAATCGTAATTATAATATCATAAGTTTGACTTTCCAATGACAACTTGAATTGAATCTGCCCCCTGTTTATCTCAGAGATAGCTCTCAAATTTTAAAGTATTATACCTATTACATTAACCGGCCTGCCGCAGTTTTGACTGCTCACACAACAATTTGTGATTTAAAAGTAAAATAAATATTGCCCGACTCCGCGTGCCTCTCATTTCAGAATTCAATAGGAGCCAGGCAAGATAATCCGATCAATCAGTGTGATAATCATGCGTAACTATTGACGTGGCACGGGATCACTGTTTTCGTAACATTATAACAGTTGTCACGTGTTCATATTGTTGCATTACCATTGGGCGGTCAGACTGCCCCGTTATTGAATATTGCATCAGTGTTATACATAGCCATTGAATTATAACTTAATAAATCCTTGATTTAGCAAAATATAAGCTCTCGTTTTGCTCATTCGCTTCCTATTTCGTGTGCAACTGAGAGTGTGTATGTCTACGTATTGCGTGTATTACAGTTATATATACTAGGTCGACAGTTCGTTTAGCTCTTGCAGTTGCTTCACAGCGTTAAATGTCACGGTTAAGCAGCTACATTGAAGTACACCGCCCGTTCGCGTTCTCTATTTTGTCACGTATTGGTTCTTGTTTTCTTGTTTCCCCGCTCTAGTTAGGTTCAAACGACAGCCTTAGCCCAAAACATGTTAAAAATAAAATGTCGCGTCGACACTCGGAATTTACTTCTTTGATAAAATTGCCGAACTTTTTGATAATTCACATTTATATTTGATATGTTCAGTATTTTAGCTGATCTAGAATTGCCTCGTTAACTGTCCAACCTTATTATGATAAATCCTATTCCTCGAGCAGTGAGCACGTCCTTTATGATATTCGTGTTATTCGATCTCAAATCGAATAAATCCATTTCCATGATCGCTGTGCAACTTCTAATCGGATGACGGCTATGTACCATATTCTTGGTATACTCATAGTCATAGGTCATCCTTGTAATCCTTGTAGCTAATGTTTATGTATTCCCCATTATTAACAATAATTCAAATTATGTATAGTTCCTTGCATTTGCAAAATTAAAGCCAGGTTACTCGTTCCTGCTAGCTATATTAATTTTAAGAGGACTCAGGACCGTTTCCTGCTCTGCTATCTAGCACTGTTATTTTTTGAGGTTTTTTGTCGGACACTGACTCATCATCTCATTCATCAATGATAATAATCATGAAAATGTTATTGTAGTCAGACGTTGCATGGCCTGCAACGGGAGGTTACTGCAAGCCGCTTTATAAGTTTCAGTTTCCCTAATCAATTGAATTTAGTTACCGTTAGATTTTTAACTTAACTGGAATAAGCTTGTTAACTTAACTGGAGTTAGCTTGGAATAAATTCTGATTAGGAGTTTTAAAAATTTCTCTTTCCTAGGTGACTTATATCAGTCAATAATAATTGTTATTTATTTTGTTTCAACAATTTTGCAATGTTGATTTTGGTTCTCACAAAGTTTTATGATTATGTTTGTCCTTTCCTTGGGATATTTTACCCCTTTGGGAAAGTTGCTAAACGACACGGTAACAGCCGTGACCGTTGACACCGATTCTTTGCTTCCCGTTTGATTCACACACTGGAACAGCCCCGCTGGGATGAAGCGGCGTCACACTGGTGGTAGTGTCAACCGCCTCTTAAAAAGGGGGTTGTGTCAGAGCTTGTTATTATCTTTTCTTCTAATTTCAACGTTTTAAATCTACCATGGGATCGTGTACTTCTCGCAAGCAGCACTTGGAACCAGAAGAACAACTGCCACCCCAGAATCTAGCTAGAACCGATTACAGTCTACACGAGAAGCTTGGAGCTGGCGGATTTGGCACTGTGTTCAGAGCAACTCGACACAAGACGGGAGAACAGGTTGTGGTCAAGAAGATACGGACAGACGTGGACATTCCCGACCAAGAAGCAGAGCTGATGACAGAGCTGGACCACCCAAAGATAATTAGACTTCTGGATCACTTCAAACAACGTCGCTTCACTTTCCTGATCCTCGAGCTGCTACCTAACTGCATGGATTTGTTCGACTACATCGACTACAAGGACCGGGTCCCAGAACAGAACGCCAAGTACATCCTTCTACAGCTCACCTCTGCTCTCTGCTACCTACACGAGGAGAAACAGATCGCCCATCTCGACGTAAAACCGGAAAACATCCTGATACAGCCTGATACTGGGAACATCAAACTTATCGACTTTGGAGCTGCTCAGCGGATCACTTCTACCTCTCTCACCACCTTCAGAGGTACCCAACAGTACGCGAGTCCGGAGATCCTGTTCACACGGAAGTATAATCCGGTTGCTGCTGACATCTGGGCTCTAGGTGTCACCTTCTACAAGATGGTGATGGGACACCTACCGTTCAAGCGATCACGAGACTACATGAAACCGCTGTGCTTTACCTTCACCGGAGTTTCACCGCTATGTCTGGAAACGATCTCCATAATCCTCAATCCAAACCCTGACCTTCGACCTTGCTCTGTTCGTGATGTTAGAAGTTCTCGCTGGATGATAACGTAGCTGCAGTGGACGTAACTTCTACCTTGTTTCATATTGAAACTCAATAGGATGCTGATTATTTGAATGTTTATTTATTTAATATCTATTTGATCTCAATAGTATGCTGATTATTTGAATATTTATTTATTTTATATCTATTTGATCCAATTAAAAACGCGTTATCTCTCCTTTTTCTATCTTCACTTGTGTCTTGGTTTGACTATTCTTTTTCGCTCTTCACAATTCTCGCTTCCCTATTTTCCCTTATCCTCTCTTCCTTTTCCCCTATTCTTTTTCAGTATTCTTTATTCGATATTCTTTTCTTACTATTCTCATCCCTATTTTCTCTTTTTCCCTTCCTTATCCCTTCTTCCTTCTCTCTTATCTATTCTCACTTCCCTACGCCTCTTTCTATTCTCTATCCATAATTTTCTCTTCCCTATTATCTCTAATCTTTTTTATCCTTACATAAATCTATCTCTATTCTGCTTTATTTTCGTTTAATATAAACAGTACTCTTAGATATAGACGTTAAATACAAACGTTTTGGGAGAGGTAATAAAATAATACCATTCTTTATTTACAGAAGTATTGCCTGCGCATGTATGCGATTCTGTCTTAATATTGGCACCGAATAGAAATAACTTGTCGGATTAGTTATCGCAGCAATTCCATCCCCTGTCTCCATAGCAACGCTGATTGGCTATTTTAGCTTCGCTCCTTGGTAACCGTAGAAATCTGGAATGTGCTGGCGGGATGCCGTGACACCGTCCACGACCACTATTCTTCTCACCCTTATTGTTCTTCTTAACACCTATTTAGTTATCCTTACCGCTAGAAACAAAGGTAGGAACTATATCTTGTCAGGTATACGCACTGTACGGCGACATACACTGAACAGCGACATTTCGCTAATTCGCTATTCAGTGCGTGTCGCCATACAGTGGAGGTAACGCACTCTTTGGCGACATGCGATCCTCTGTTTACTCTCTATCAATTTATGCATTCTAAGTCTGCGACATGAGATGCGGTGGGTTGAGACCCACAGGGATGTGACCCCTTTTCTCGATTGAGTGATATGAGAGGTGCGATAGACCTATAGGGATGTGATCCCCTGTCCTGATTGAGTGATTCGAGAGCTCAGGAGGAATGCCGCCCAGATAGATCAACCAACCAAGCTCCTTGTCGCTGAAGCTGTGAGTGGGATGAACTTTGAAACGAGGACGAAGCTAAACTGTCAGATAAGTTCTCTGGGGAANATGTGTCGACTGTCCAGACAGACCAACAGAAACTACCCAA
>JH152798.1:2034-20626 GCA_000226015.1 Mnemiopsis leidyi | reverse complement strand
ACTGTATCTGTTATCTGTATCTTGTATCTGTATCTGTATCTGTATCTGTATCTGTATCTGTATCTGTATCTGTATCTGTATCTGTATCTGTATCTGTATCTGTATCTGTATCTGTATCTGTATCTGTATCTGTATCTGTATCTGTATCTGTATCTGTATCTGTATCTGTATCTGTATCTGTATCTGTATCTGTATCTGTATCTGTATCTGTATCTGTATCTGTATCTATCTGCCTCTGCCCCAGAGAATCTCAAAGTCAAATAACAATTATCAATTTGTCGCAGTAATTGTCAATGTTACTGTGTTTTAGACACTTACACAAAAAGCATTTATTTATCGATCCTCTGGTCTCGGTTTTCAAATAATTTGAAAATCCTTTTCCGAGCGACCGAGCGCTGTGTGGCTCTTTCTACTGTCTCCTCCGGTCATAGACAACTTCAAGGTCTGGGGTACACGGGTAACTAATCCCATGAAATTAAAAACTTCAAACTGTTTTGTGGACAAGCCCATATTCGATTTACTTATTCTTTGGCCAATTATAACAGCTTTCGCTCCAAACTTAGCTTCGTGACACTCATTATCACACAGCCAACAAAATTGTTCAATCAAATTTTGTCAAAGTCAGTCGAATATTTCTATGTCAGTGCCATTTCGGCTTTTATATGTACCTGCAGTGCACCGTCAAGCTTCATACACATGAATTTGGTTGAAAAGCAATTAGTAAAATTATTTATAGTTCGCATCCGACGATATGCGTTGGTCACAGCAATGCTGTGATGGTTCCAGGCCATAATTTTGATTTTCCTGTATAAGTAGTGGACTGGACGCATCATAATTCTTATTTTCATAATTATGTCTGATTTTAAACCTATTCACAGCATTAAGTATGACGTTCTTCCAAAACTATCTGATTCTGTTTGTCGTTGGGTTCCTGCCGGATGTTGGTAAGTTGTTCACCGATGTATCCTCTAGTTTTTAATAACTTGAGTACGTTTTTAATTTTACTTTTAGTGTGTGCATATTTCAAAATTATCATTCGGTGTAAAAAGGATGGTTGGAGTGATAAGAAAACTAAGATTTTGTGTTTTTTCCGTTGATATGAAGTTTGTAGATAATCACTCTGTATACTTCTGCAATTGTAATATTTTGTCCGATGGTTGTGTACGTCAATAGGTTATCAACCTACAATACAAAGCGAAAATGTAAGCTAAATTTCAGGATCTGTTCCGTTAGGCTTAGGGTCAATGACTATGAGCAGTCAGGAAAGTTCCTCTAAAACGAAAACAGACAGTCTTATGTATGGGGTCAGCTCAAATGCCTCGTTATATGTTTACGCCGATAAAGCCATGGAAGACAGGGCTGCATCGCTATCACTATCAGGTAAACACAACTCGGCATATCCATAAAGTGATTTCTCAGTCAGTGTAATTGTTTAAGTGTCGTGAATTGCTATTCCTATGTCCTAGTCCTACAAGTGAAACGTCCGATATAATTTAAAGACCCATTTTTTACAGAATTAAGAGGAAACTTCAGAATTTTTAATTTTCTTCAAAGTTTTCAGTATCATAATTGATATTTAATATTTACCCTTCTGCTCACAAAAATAAATTGAATTCGGTCAGTAATGATAATGGGCACAAAGGCTTTCGTCGTCCAAATCGAGGCCGACCAAATGATTTCCGATAGGTTATGACGCTATTCTAATGCTATTACTTGCTCCAGAACAAAACCCAAAACAAGGCTGCGAAGCAGGTTTTGGACGAAATAATGAAAGCGCCAATTGTGAGTCGTGTCCCATGAACAGCTTCTCTCCAGAAGAAGATGCCACCTGTTATAGATGTCCTGGTATCATGACAGCTCCTGTTGGCTCAAGTTCCATGAGGGATTGTATTTGGGGTAGGAATGCCACGCCACCTAGTTTCACTGTTTACACTCGATATAATATATAGCTACAATATAGTACTATCAAAACTAAACTATCATTTCAGCAATCTGTTACAATGTTACATCAAAAGTTGCTTGATGTCTCGAGAATTATTTATAAAGTATTTAATGGATCTAGGATCCTGGATCCTCAGAGACAGAATCTTATTGATAAAACTTCTCCCCAGACCCCTGTCCCGATGGTGGCATATATTTACCGACTATAAGAAAGTGTGTACCCTGCGAAGAAGGTACCTACAGTTTACAGAGCGTCTGTCAGCCTTGTCCATCTGGAAGGAGCTCCCCTGAAGGTTCAACGTCAGTAGATCAGTGTGTCAAGAGCGAAACTAAAGTCGGAGACAATGTTAAAGATGCCAGGATTGCAAGGGAAGGCAAAAAAGAGGATTCAGAAAGTACAGCCAGTAAAGGGGTGGATATGATAAGTAAAGGTGAAGTGAAAGCAGTTGAGGTTGAAGGTGATGATGAAGCTGGAAAAAGCATAGAGTCTTATTCGGAAAACATGGAGAAATCTGTGGAAAATGTAGAAGTGAAAATAGAAAGCGTAAAGAAATCTGTTGAAAGTAATGTGAAGATTCAGGCGAGTGAAGACGAAGTTATGGACAGGGGGAAAGCTGTGGAAGTTGAAGAGGTGAAAATTCAAAGCGTCGACAAAACTATGAAAAGTGAAAATGGGGAAAATGAAGGAGAAGCCGTGGAACGTGAGAATTATAAGACGGCTACGGAAGATGATGAAGCAGAAATAATGAGTCAGAAAAAAGCAATGGAAAATGGAGATGATCAAAGACCAACCTCAAATGAAAAGAAGGCTTTCGGAGGCGAGGAGATAAAAATTGAAAGCGACGAGGACGCTGTGGAAAGTGGGGAGTCAAACATGGGTGATGAAGATAAAGCTATAGACATGGAAAAAGAAGAAACTGAAGAGCCAGAAGGTGAAGAAGATATGATGGGAATGGTTGAGGGGAAACCTACTGAAGATTTAAAAGATGTAGAAATAAAAAGCATGGTAAACTCCATAAAAGGCAATGAAAATGCCATGAAAGATGAAGATGCTGTAATTCAGAGTGTTGACGAAGCCTCTGAAGGTGGGAATAACATAAATGGGGAGAAAGCTAAATATAAAGCTATGGACAAGGGAGAACAACAGGCCAAAAAAGATTTGGAAGGTAAAGAAGATATGATTAGAATGGATGGGGAAAACGCTAGGGATAAATCTTTGGAAAAAGAAGATGAAGAAGCTGTAGAAGCCGAAGAAGCTGTAGAAGCTGAAGAAGCTGAAGAAGAGGTTGGAGGAAGAAAAGATACAATGGGAATGGATGAGAATAACGCTAAAGATAAATCTATGGACATGGGAGATGAAGAAGCTGAAGAGACTGCAGAGGAAGAAGAAGGTGAAGAAGATATGATGGAAATGGATAGGGAGAAAGATAAAGATAAAGCTATGAACATGGAAGAAGAAACTGAAGAGGGGGTAGAAGATGAAGATGAAACGATGGGAATGGATGGGGAGAAAGGTAAAGCTATGGAAATGGAAGAAAAAAAGGCTGAAGAAGTTGAAGAAGAGGTGGTAGGTAAAGAAGATTTGATGGATATAGATGCTAAGAAAGATACCCGTACAGATGAAGCTATGGTCATGGACGATGAAGAAACTGAAAAAGAGGTGGAAGATAAAAGAGATATGATGGGAATGGATGGGGAGGAAGATAAAGACAAAAATGCGGACATGGAAGATGAAGAAGCAGAGGAATCTGCAAAAGCTAAAGTGGATATGGATAAAACTAATGGCAAGGAAAACGCTGGCAATGAGAAAGAAAAGCTGAATGAAGTCCGCCAGCAAGATCCCATTTGTGTTAGTCAAGGACGACCTGACATGATCTTTCAGGATTGCCCTCTTTCTTACTACGATCTATCGTGTGACTTTCCTGACCTCCCTGAGGAAAATCAGGTATAAAAACACACAAAAAAGTATGGCAGTCTTTAAGAAGCCCGAAACTTCCACCGTGGATTTATCAAGTGGCATTTTCGGGCTTCTAGGATTTGAATAAAATACGAAATACTGATTCCACGTTAGATATTATTTTTAATGCCTGCTATAACCATGGTTCCTAAATAAGAGTTGTTCAGCTTGGATCCACATCATCTAGGCATATGCTTGAGACTGCTTGATGTCCGAGTTCAGGTCTCGAGTTCAGTGTTCAGAACATGCTTGATTTCTGAAACTAAATCTAACGCTCGAATTCAGTGTTGGGCTAGATGCGCTTGTCCGTCAGACAAACCTGTCTTTCACGATAACAAATGCATCACCAAAAAGCAGTGTCCAAACGCCTGCCCCAACGACGACATGACCTATGATAGGTATTTATATTTCTCTTCCTGTTCGAGAAAGGTATTTATACTTTATTAATTATTATCCTGTTACTCTGTTAGAGAAAAGTTTTTGGGGAGGTGTCACAGATTTACAACCAATGAGAGAAAAACAGTGCTTTCTTCCCTTTTTTCTAGTTAAAATTTGTGACCCCTATTCAAAATACCTTTCTCTATATGTTTTGGAAATAGATGCCATGCTATTATTAAACCATCCCGATGTCAAAAGTTGCCATGTAATTTATATCTAACTACATAGCCTGATAAAGATCTTAATGCAGCTTCGTGGATTTTAATAGAATCACATTAAAGCTGTACAATATACCATCAAATAATTTACACCATGCTCAGGTGTAGTTACATCCCCGCGAACCCGACCTGCTTCGACCCGCTGATCAGAAGGCACACAAGTGGTTGTAATCAAGTGTGCAGATGTCCCTCTGACAAGCCCCTGCTGCACGAGGGTAGCTGTGTGACGGTGGAGCATTGTCCTCCTGATCCTAGTTAGTGGAAGTGCAGCCTTTTATACTGTTTCATTGCAAAGTTGAGGCCTTGATCTCTTCCTGGAAATTAAACTGCAAAGATAAAGATGAAGTAGCGTCCGAAAAGAACGCCCGGTTATCTTGCCCATATAAATGCCCAGATGCCTTTACATAGACTGCATGATCTTTCAACTTTGAATTGGCATTGTAGTGACTTTACATGCTGATAATGACCTTATCCTTTAGATTTTGCTGCTGCGGGTGCCTCTCACACGTGCAGCATCCAAGGTAACAACCATATCAAAACGTTTGACGGAAAGCGGTATCAATTCAATGGGCCTTGCACTTACGTGCTGGCCATTGACAATGTTGAACTTAAGTTTGCAGTTTATGGAGATTTGGTGGTAAGTTTTTCAAAATATTTTGCAGGGCTTCATCGATTTTTGCATAAGTGTAACTCTATGAATCTACTAAGTACCAGGGATGCTGACATAAACGTAACTACGTTGGCAAGAATCACCCCAAATCAAAATGGAGATCAAGAATTTTAGAATGCTATTTGAGGCACATCTTCTTTTTTGATGTTTTAATTTTTGTTACATTTAAATACTTATTCTGTTCAGACTTGTGGGGAAGGTGCTGAGAATGGGGTGTGTGTTGACAGCGTTACAGTGTACAGTGGGGTTTCCTCCATCCAGCTCTACAAAGGCTGGGTCATAAGTTAGTGCTAACCAAGATAAACTTTTTGCGCATATAATTTTGATCTTTGTTCGACAAGTGAGAAAAAATGGGAATGTCAAAAGTGACGCAAGTTTGTCTAAAGTTCCTTTGTACCAAGATGTTGGAGGGTCAAAAAGAGCGCTCTTTAAAGGGTCGGTACAAGAAGGGGAGATCTTGGCCAAAATGGATGGTTATGACATGATCGCAACTTTTGCTGGAGGACAAATGACGGTCCGCTACGACGGAGTCATGGGTATTTTCACTAATTTTCTTGATATAATGACTCAAGCGTGATCTTGAACTTAGATCAAGAGTATCAATATTCATTCCAATGCTATAACTGTAAGGTGAATAAACTTCCTACAGGAGTAAAGATAATCGCTCAGAGCGGTTCCATAGTGGTTCCTGGCAAGATAGGAGGACTGTGTGGGAACTTTAACGGGCGAAACACTGACGAGTTCACCAAGAACACCTGGCCCGCTGGTAATCCATTACCATAATCCGGAATAATTGTATTTGGCAAAAGTGGTTATGAATAGTAAAATTAAAGGTCCATCTGGGAAATTGAAATATACGATTGGATGATATTTTGCTTCTTTTGACTTTTGAGTTAGTTTATTCTCTTCATGCTCAGCTGTAACAAAGGACTTCGACGACTTTGCATACAGTTGGAAAGTAACTTCCTACAACACGTGTGTTTTCCCTCAGCCTACCCGCAAGATGTGTAATTATGTCCACGGTGGCAACAGAGTGAGTTGATACTTTCTAGTCAGTAATTTATTTTAATTTATTTCAATTAATCGCCAGACATTGTGAAGTTGATGCAGAAACTTTTTAGCAGTTTTCTGGTCAGCCATTTACTTCAATTTGCCAAACATAGTGAAGTTGATACAGATACTTTTTAGCAGTTTTCTGGTCAGCCATTTATTTCAATTTACCAGACATCGTGAAGTTGATACAGAAAATTTTTAGCAGTTTTCTGGTCAGCCATTTATTTCAATTTGCCAGACAATGTGAAGACCTGGTAAGTGCCGACTGCTGCACCGCCTTACGTCATCAAAAAGAGAAAGCTAATTATCTTAAACCTGTTTTACAGACTTATACGTTTCTTGAGGGGTCTAGAACTTCCTAAACCACGTCGAAATGAATAAGCTCGACCTTGACTGAAACTTGTCCTAAAATTTCATTTGATTTTAAGAAGTGTCGGAAAGTTCAAGCTCTTAATTATGATTAGATTTAGATTTAATACGAGAAGAACTTAGAGTTATATTAATTATAACAGTTTTCATACAACTACTAGAAGTAGTATTTCTGTTGGTGCTTTGATATTTACTTCATCAAATAATATAGTGAAGAAGACATTATGGCGTTGGATAATCAATTATTCGTACAATAAAATTAAAATCGTAGCCAGTTCTACTACCTGGTGTAGTGATTTATAGTTCTACTTCTCACTAATCTTACTAAAGATATCGCTTTCCCCAGAAAGCAATAATATGCGAAAGAGTATTTTCCAAATTGTCGGATTGCTCTGAGACGGTTAACAAGAGCTTCTACAAAAATGCATGTGCTGAGGACTCTTGCACTATCAATCTTTACATGGAAATATGGCCGTTAAACATGATGACGACCTGCTCTTGGGTCAAGTAGGTACACTTTATATTGACCAATTTGGGATCAACGTTGAAGACAATAATTAACGCATCATTCAGTTTTTCGGAAGCTTCTGGACAAACAATTTCGAATCCCTATAATACTTTACATGTATCAGTATGTCCGCAAAACCCCTTCCCATTGGATCAATGAATGTGTCAAAACACGTCCAAAAATGATTATGCAGAATCCGATATTATTTTACATGAAAATTGCAAAACCTGTACGACTATTAAGCACTTGGCGACGTAAAGAAGCCCATAAAAAATTCACTATATACGGATAACGCACACTTTATTTGGATAAATCTCGATGTCTGGAAAACATCGACATTTTGACAAATAGAATATGTGTGAGTCTCTTTAATGGGCTTGCTTACGTCAAAAGAAGCTTAATAAAGGGATACTAGAATTTCAGAATCATAAAAAATTAAAAAGCAACGAAACGTAACCTGATATATGCCAGTTGTTACGAAGCGTAACCTGATATATGCCAGGTATTACGAACGTAACCTGATATATGCCAGGTATTACGAAGCGTAACCTGATATATGCTATGCCAGGTATTACGAAGCGTAACCTGATATATGCCAGGTATTACGAAGCGTAACCTGATATATGCTATGCCAAGGTACTACGAAGCGTAACCTGATATATGCAAGGTACTACGAAGCGTAACCTGATATATGCCAGGTATTACGAACGTAACCTGATATATGCCAGGTATTACGAAGCGTAACCTGATATATGCCAGGTATTACGCAGCATAAACTGATATATGCCAGGTATTACGAGGAAGCGTGTGCTGCTGCTGGTAATCCTCTAAACATCGACTACTCAAATCTCGGGACTTTACAAGGAGAACTACTAAGTTGTCGTGAGTAAACGTAGAGATTTTCTCATCGTTGAAAGTAAACCGGCAAATTAATCTACCAGGGATTACTTAACGAATCTATAAATATCAACAGATGATTTGTAAATATGTACTCAAGCTAATGAGTTTTATAATGTTTGATTTCTATTTGTAAAGTGAGCTCTCCACAGCGGACCGGTGTGAGCAGTTCAAAAAGATTTACCTGGCTACTTGTCCGATTAGTAAGTGAAAGAAATATTCAATAAATTGTTTACCTTTTGAAATTGTATTGAAAAGTGAAGGACAAAAATGCTTTAAACAAGCAATTGAATTGTATATTTGAACATTTAGAGGGTTTTTAACTCCTGAGTCGTGGTGTCAAATATTTGAAAAATCTTTGATATTTATCTGTTTTCATTGCGTCTCCAAGCTGATAACCACACCTTGCAGATTTGCGGGAGGAGCCAGATTGTCAAGTGTAAAAAGAGGAAAAAAGAGTAAAAGAAAGAAATTCTTCGGTAAAACTAAAACGAAATTGACTCACTAACATCGTTCTTCTTGTAACGTATTTTGTAGTGGTAAAAGTCCGGTGAACACTCTTTTAAGCCAGCTTTTGACAAAAAGAATCTACTCTATAAATAAAAGATTGCATGTATCTGCCCTCAACACTCCATGTCATATGCACAAATCATTGTAATAGTAATTTTCTGAAGCCACGACAATTTACCTAATGTTTGTACAGAATCTAACAGGGATAATGATATTATGCAGGCAGAGATAGGATATATCTGAGAGTGCACAATTGTATAATTGCTAAATTTATTATGAATTTGAATTTGAAATTTGAATTTGAATTTGAATTTGAGTTCACTGAATGCAGCCAGTGAGACGTGGGTAGTGATGGACGTTATGGCAGTTTATTTGTACTGTTTTTGCATCAACAAAGCGAACGACGGGAGAGGCTTTTAGCTTACCAAGCTAGCTATGGAGATATAATTGAGGCTTGAACCTTACAATTTACATTTAATGCTAAGTCGATGTTCAGTGACCACTTAATTGATAATGACTTAATGGAAATTTAATTTTGAGTTAGAAATGTCTGATATTCCATATTTGCCAGGATTTTTCTACACATTGGGATCTAATTGCCAATGATCTCACAAATATACTGAAAAGAATTGCCTAAGGAAAGTTAAGGTTATAATCAGTGACCCTGCTGTCAAGTGCCAGGCTCTCAATGAAATTGAAAATGATTTCGGACATATAAAATTCTAAGTTTCAATCCAAAAGAACACACATTAATCATACATAACAACCACGTAACAGACACAATGTGTATTGTGTAATTGCTAACGTATTTATTCATTATATGTTTATCAAAGGCCCGGAAAAACTATATAATTTCAATCAGGGTGAACCCATCGGACTTGACGGTCCAGGGGTCTGATCGCCCGACACCTGAGATTCGAAGTCCAGGAAAAGTCTCATTTCGTTTGATTGAATTACACTGCTTGGCATCTCAAGAAGATTTTCCAAGTATATTGATAAGTCTTTCATTCGCTTTTTTGCGTTTCGTTTGCTCTCCTGTCGCAACAATGTTCGAGACGGTAAGGGCGGAAACTTCTCTTTTGGAAATTTGCTGCATAAAATTCGGTGATTTTCCACGAAATCGTCAAACTTTTTGTAAGTCAAAATTTTTTCAGTCTCAATTTGGCACTCAAGTTCGTAAGTGTAAAATTTTTCGTTGGGGCCGTAGCACTTTTTGAAGCCACTTATACGGAGGTTGACACAGACGCTCTGCTTAAGAAAGGGTGGTTTGTCCCTCAGGAGATCTGCGTACTTGCTCTTAACGAAGAGCGGTACTACTTGTTCGTCTATGTATTTTTCCACGTAGTCGTGAGCCGACGCAAGAACTTCTTTTGAAATTTCTTTTTTCCGATCCAACTGTTTGAAAAATGCTTTGGGAAGAGCTTTCGAAGGTATCTGAACATGATATTCAGTGTTGGTGTCTAGGTATTTGGTCAAGATATTGACGTTCCGAAATTGGAAACTTCTCGACATCGGATCGACTTTCATCGAATACTCGACGTTCAGCCAGAAAAGAAGTTCGTTGATGAAAGATGATTTAATGCAATACTGGACAAATTGCTCCATCGCCCGTTCGTTTTGAGAAATTTCAACAAGTGTGACCGGACTGTCCGCGTTTTGGGGGTCCATGGGCCGAGGGGAGAGGTGTGTGGTGTAAGGTCTGGGAGTGAGCATTCTGGGACACATCACCTGGAAACCGATCAGAGAAACCCCACTCAGGTTGTCCCTTTGTCTGCGAAAGTCCTTCTGTTCTCGCTTAGCCTTTCTTTTTGTGCGATCGAGATACGAGAAGAATCGTTCGAAACGAACCCTGTGAGTCTTCTCTTGAGGTGAGTCGGTGTCTTTTATCTCCACCCGCTGATCTATCTGACCTGAATTTTACTGAGTAAAAAAATGAACTATATAGGACTCGCCACGATTGGAGATATTCAAAGTTCCAAAACAATAGTCGAACTGGCGAAGCTATCTATTGTCATGTTCCAGTTTATTTTTTGAATTAGGCTGCACAATCCTGCTCATTCATGCTTATAGAAAAATGATCAAAGTATAACAAAATGAAAGTACTGAATTGACTTACTGTCCTTACGGCTTACCCATTGATGCGTATTGACGGTTGTATTGAAGCTTGCCATATCGGATAACATCCTTGATGTGATCCATACTTCGAGCTTTGTAGGAGGAACCCAGCTGGATGTTACACTGTATTATTGGACATAAGTTTAAAGGACATATATTCTATTGGATCGTACACTACTATGTCTACGAGGAAGAATGTATAATAATGATACTGCGTAAATAGAATGTTTGATAAACACACCAAATCTTATAAGGATTCGGTTTGAGTTTGAAGCAAGGCTATTATAGGAGATTATAGGATTATTAGCTAATGTAGGTACAACACAGGCGTTGGTTTCTCAGCTAATTGAATTTTTAATAATACTCATGGTCAATTTATTAATATGAGCCTTCAATTAGCACTTATAGGCAGAGGCTTTCTCAAAGCTCAACCGTTCACAACGTTCATTCAGAGACATTCTCCTGCAGCAGGCCTACCTCTGAGAAACTCTTGTTGAGAGTGGAGCTGGAGGAGTAGGAAGTGCATTGGTCCGAGTGAGTGGTTCGTTGCTGGAGGTATGCTCTGGTGTAGGGCCTCCTCACACTTGCCGAACTGTTTGTTCGTGAGTGCAGTGTGTCCGTACTGAAGGTGAGTCGTGTCATTAGTTCAGTCGTCGTTACGTTAAGCTCAGAAGTTCATCCAAAAGAGTGAATTGATTCCATTTTATTACATCAATTATAATCAATCGATAAGGTTATTAAAATTAAGTTCAATGATCGAAACATATCATAAACTTTATCGGCTCACAGAAAGCCTTACCTGTGGGTGTAGCTGGAGCTCATCAGACTGCTACCACTCTTCTCGGTGCCCATCCAAGACGTTGACGCCCATCTACTACTGACGCTGCTTCTGTCGTCAAATCCTTGAAAGAATCGAATTAGATTTTTAATGCCACACAAAAAACATTATATGCAGATTGCAGGTGATGTAAGTTTGGTTCGGATTTCCATTCTCAAGTGCTAACAATTTTGTTCACAATCCCATACTTTGTGGAACTTTCGCTGGAATATTTGACAGTTGCAGTTTCTCGACACCAATCCGGAAAAACCGCTCTTTCACCACCTCGAAGAAAAGGTAAACATAAGCACCAAAACTGAGAGCGATTTTTTGGCGATTTCATTTAGATAAGAGATACATGCAAAACATCAAACAACAATTATCATATTGAGCGAAGAAAAAATACCTTGATACACCAATTCCGAAATCATTGCCTCCAATCACACAAGCATGCAAGCTATGCGGAAAGAGCGACTATTAAGATCATCAGATCATGCTGTCCAAAGTGACAAAATTAAATACATCGGTCAACTTTAACTTAAATGGACGTCGCGTCAGCTATCAAAATGGCAATATGGCATTGCGGCGTAGAACCATCAACAAATTACTGCTTATGGACTTATGGAAGCCTGATCACAATGTCCTGTTTAGTACCATCCACCAAGGTTGGTACAAGACATAAAGGGAGGGTCCCTTCAAACTCTCTGTCAGTCAACTTTGAGGGTCACCCCACCAATCCACCATATCCCCTCATTAAACCTGCTCGAGGTCCAGCCTGCAGACCCTAGGGCCTGGCACAGCCTTGGGTCACAAACAGTTGACGGATCAAATTTTGGGCATCATTATCGTCCACACTCATTTCACTCCACTGTTCGCGACCGCTTCTCTCCGGGAACGGTTGACACCTGTTTTTCTTTCGTTTTCAGTCTTGTCGAGTTGCAATCAGGCCAAAGTGAAAGTCTGTGCTCTGGACTGGAGTCTGGACGGCCACTGTGAATAGAGAGGGACACGAAAGCCGGAAGGCAGCCGTTCAGACTCAACCTAACTTGGCCTGGGGACAGCCTGGCAGAGGTTGCATTACCATCTACTCCAGCTGTCCTTCTGGTCCAACCAACGTCGATTTGGCCTGGTGACCTTAGTCATTGTTGCTTTGCCACGAAGTGCCCGGTAAGTACCTCTGCTGAACCGCAATAACTTCCTCTTTTCGCCCGTCACTGTGGGGTTGCAACCAGACTGAATCGAGACACTGTGTAAATCGGTCGCCCTCCACAAAGACAACGCACAGGACGCTGTACAGACGCGACTAAAGCTGGCCTGAGGGCTGCCTGGCAGTGTCAGCTAAGCTTACTTCTTTTTTCCGCCGAGTAGTAACAGCCTCAACTGATCTGAGGTGGCTCAGCGACTGCTTTCTAAACTGCATCCAGCATCTTTCTATTTTTTCCAATTGTCATCATGTCCGTCAGTTCTCTGCTGCCACCTTCACGACAAAGCATGATCAGAAGCAGATAGATCTTGTCTTACGATGTGATCCAACGGCAGCAGTGCTAGGCAACTCCTAGCAAGATAGATCCAAGTTTTTAGGAAGTTTCTTCTGGAGCAGGCTTGGAGTAGACTATAAAAAACAATATCGCAACTCCAATAGGAGTTAGGACCTCACCGAAATTTTTAAAACAGCCATAAAACCAATGCTATTAGTATTACATAAGTTATACGCAACTGGGGTTATTTTTCTGTTGGAAACAAAGCAGTCTCTCATAGAAGCATGTTTGAAGCCTAAGAATCGTATCAAACACCACCAAATTTGACAGAGATGAAGTCGAATGCCATCAAAACATTTGACAGAGATGAAGTCGAATGCCATCAAAACATTTGACAGAGATGAAGTCGAATGCCATCAAAACATTTGACAGAGAGTCCAATGCCCTCATAGTAGTGCGCCATTTTCGTGCGATCAGCTATTGACGAACGGGACAAGATTTTCTTTGACGTCATTTCAAAGTTACGTGACGGTTTCCTCATGGAATGGCGACAAATTGTAGACTTTTTGAGACCTTAAGCGTTTATCGTGTCTTCAAGAGCCTAATTCATGACGAGGTCACATCACATATATAGGATTATAATATAAATATATATTTAGTTGCCACCAGCTTTCAAAAGACAAATTAAAATCAGCATCTAGCTTGTCATTCTTCATATGATTATAATACTATCTGAATCCTGAAACTAAGCGTACGATAACGTAATTGTCATATAGATGAAGCAATTGTCGTATAAATGGCGTCATAGTGAGATATGGGAATAAATTTTATTCTTATTTTTCCTCGGCTACTTTTATTAAAAATCAACTCTGAACTTTGATTTACTTAGGTTCATGATCGATATCATTGAGGTAATTGAAAATAGAATCAACAACCACACCTCTGATAAAAGTGGTTACATCACCCATATAACAGAACCATGTCGGTCACTTCAAAATGTACGAACACGAAAGAACTTTATAGCGTCAAATAGAGTAAATTCGTGCAGATGAAGGAAATAGAGTAAATTCTTGCAAATAATAGCTATATAAGTTGCCATTTATGATACTGACGAATCGTACGACGAATGCGTTTTCTGCTTCATGATACTGACAGTACGTTTTTGTGGCTGTGTGAATTATCATTTCACAGTCGATAATCGATGAAGCTCAGTGCTCAAATTAAACTATGAAAGTTCAAAAAGATGATTCAGCTACCAAACCTGCCCAAGTGCAGTGAAAAAATCGCAAAATCGAATAAAATCGAGTGAGCCAAATATTCGTGGGTGGCACCTTCCAAAATCCCCAATGCATAGGCCGTGACTATTTATGGAAATGGTTTGCCATGCCATGATTTGCTATTTCCAAATTTTGCGACCCTTAGTTAAAAGTTCATCAACTCAAATTATTAGATATCATAACTTTATAATAAATCTATGGCGGCTAAAGTCGAAGAACAACCGGACTCAAGTTGATCTATTTGCAATACGATTTTTGATCAAACCCGCCTAGATTTTGACAGGTCCAAATATCGAAGGAGCCCCTCCCTAATCCTTATATTTTGACGAGTTTAATTGATTTATTTTGAAGCCGCTTCCTCACACCTCACCGCTTACGTTATTACCCGCATGACCACTCACGTTATATTTCACATAGTACCATAAGAGCCCGGAGCCAGTTGGATACCATTTATCAAACACAAAGACCTTAACGTATCGAATCACGTGTCGCGGCGGTACGTATCGCGTCACCTGAAGTCGAATTTTGAAGTCAAACTCATCCTATAATGTTCGAATTTATGTCCCTGAAGTCATTGAGATGACGTTCAGCTATCATGTGCTTAGAGTTTACAGTGGCAAATCCTCGTTCTGAGGGGTAAGATGTACTGATTGACAAATGACGCGTTTAAGTGTAACTATTTGATCTCAAATTATTATTATCGGTCGGAGGTTCCGGACTACGAAGAAGAAAGGACAAAAGCACATCTAGTTGGCGGTTTCGAAGCAGCTCAGGAGCAAAGGGATCGACGTTGACTACCTGCAGGCTCAGTAGAAGTACAACAGTTAAATGCGGAGGGAGTACACGCTACCAGAAAGCCTACAAAAGTGGAGCTGACCGGACACCTCTATATGAGTGGGAGCTTTACGAAGACCTTGAACCAAGCTTCAGGACGTGCAGACAGATAGAATTAGAACCTGATCACGTCGAGATCTCACAGCTCCCTTACATTACGTAAAAACTTTATCAACCATATTATTAACAAATTCTGCTGTTGCTACGAACCTAAAAGGCTAAATAAACCTATGAAAATTTCAGGTCTCTTAAATTTTTATTGATCAGAAGCAGCTAGAAATGGTATAATGTTCTACTGCAAGATACTACATGCATCAGAATTTAAGTTGACCGTAATACTTTCGTTAAGTTTTAACAATATCAAATTTCAAAACTTGTCAAAACACACATCATTTTTGTTAGAATTTTGGGAAGAATTTAAACAAGAACCTAGTACCAATGAATAACCCGCTAAGAAGACTGGCTGACCATGGAACCAAAACATCAAACAAAAAATATAATGAAAATTGAGAAACAAACCTGAATCGTAGCCGGCCCTGTAGCTGACCCTGCCGAATCTTCCCCGACGTTGCATGGAGGTGAGTACAGGGTCACCACTCTCTTCACTCACTTCCTGTCCAGCCGGGAGAAGAGGTGTTGATCGGCGCTTTCGGGAGGTCGTCTGACGGGGTGCCGCGGATATAGAACTGGAGCTGGTGATGGTTTCCTTGCTTGCTGTATATTCCAGGTTCAGGCTCTCTAATGAAATAGACATAGATCTGATTGTGTTTTAAGGTATGTTTAGAAAAGTACTGATACTTTTAGGTTAAAACAGAGATTTTAGTAATAAACTAGTTTAATTTGAATTGAAAATAATTTTTATAGGCCACATATGCTCACGTTCACTTGATTTCGGAAACAAATCTAATGTAACTATTTAAAGTCCTTATACAAGATTAAAATGATCACAACAAATTGAAGATGAGCCCGTGAAGTTGAAAAACATTATTACGAATAAACTATTGCTATTTAAATTGTCGATTTACACATTGTTGTTAAATACGTCAAAAAATTGGCTCTAAAGACGGGGTACGCGATATTTTTTGAAATACGTACGAAATACGTACAAAATGCGTACGAAATACGTACAAAATACGTACGAAATACGTAACATCTTATCATACGTAATATCTTATCATACGTTAACACGTAAATACGTATTATCTTATAATTTAGAACGAAAAAATTAAAATTTGACCCTGTTAAATTTTGTCCGAAATACGTGTAAAATTTGTCCGAAATACACACGCAGATTTAATTAAGAATTAATTAAGATTTAATTTAATCTGCGCGTGTATTTCGGACAAATTTTAGACGTATTTCGGACAGAATTTAAAAGGTTCAAATTTTAATTTTTTTCGTTCTAAATGTCTGGGAAATCGGGGTACGTGAAATTTCGGTGACAAAAACGTTTGCGTATGCATACGTTTGCTTTTTACGCTTCGTATCTAACAGCATTGGATTTACAAGACAAATACAATAGAGCTATTCGCTATTAACTGTAATGAAAAGTGATGCAGCATAATTGAACGCTGAGGTCTTACTCGACACAAAGGTTGCAGATTTAACATATCACGTCGATTTTTGAGTGTCGATGTATCAAAATATGATAATAACGATCAAACGCTTACTCTTTCCATAACATTCGAATTATTTCATCAGTAGATCAAAATTATGATTAATACAAGTTTGACTTAGTTAACGATCATCGTGTCAACCTAATTACTCGATTACAAGCCAAGTAATCAGTTTTAAGTTATCTACTATGTAAAGTCTGAAATTGCAAAAATTCTATATTCTCTAATATTTATAAATCGTCGCAGATAAAGATAGATTATTTCATTATCAATTGATATTGATGGTCACAAACGAATATGCTATATAATATAATTTAGTCTTTAATAGGCCTGAAAGGAGCAATGAAAGGATCCGTGAACGATATTCGATAATCTTGATCGTAAAATGGTCATCATGCAGCAAAGTTATTTTAACGATTTCATATCTATGCATATACTATGCATATACATATATGCATAATTGCATAGTATATATATCTCTTCAGAGAAGTTAGAACTTAGAAGGTCGGAAAATTAGCGTTTTTGAACAGGAGGTTGATGCCAGGATGTACAAACTTACCATGTCAACTGTATTCATTTCGTTAAAATTGCAACTTCAATTAAACACAGCTCAATCTAACACAGCATTATCCGTGTTATCGTTTGTTTTCTTTCAACAAACGCTCCTCTGTATTAATTATTCCTACATAATGGCACGAAAGAAGAAAAGAGGACGTAGCCTCCGTGGGAGAAAGAATTAAACGGCTAAAGGATGGGGTCTCTGCTAGTTAACATAACTGAAACATAAATTAATTTTAGAATAAAATTTTGCTGACCATTATTTAATAGTTACATTACTCAATAAATTAGACGATCTTATTTCGATTTCACAAGCATAAATTAAGGACATATTCGATCAAAACTGGCTGTATTGATATTCTACATAGAGAGAGTATTAATTCAACTCCATAACGTCTACGATTCGGATGAAATGGCACTGGCAGGCTTGAATCTTTCGTAATTTCAAAATCGAGCGCTGCAACTAGCTTCCTCTGCAGGACATATAGCAACCGAAATTAAACAGGCCCGTTCAGCGAGAGGCACCAAAGTGATCTGTCGGTGAAAGCTTGCTTACGTCAAGAAACGTTATTGGCTCTAGACGTTAATTGTCAGAGGAAGTCATGTGGACTCATACGTATTGATTACCTAATCCATTTTCGTCACTAAATCTTGATTTAATCCCCATTATAGCTCAGTGAGTAAGCGAAACGTCGCGCTGAGATTCGATGATTTTAGGTTGTCGTAATACTTATGGTACTAAGTTGACGAAGTCTAAGTTGCTTATATTCTTATGACATAGACACTTGTTTTTGGTCTTTTGGTATAGCAAATATGGAAAAATATGGAATTGGATGAAAAACTTTATTGGTAGATTTTAGAAACCAGGAAATAATAATTGCTATAGTTTTATTTCTGACAATAATTTAAACATGAGTTTTAACAAAAACATGTTCATTAAATACCAAAACATGTTCATTAAATACCAAAATTTTCTAGTGTTGAATTATGATGATTACAAATTCAACGTCCGAATGCCCGAAAGGTATCAAATCCATTTAAGGGGTGTGGCTGGTTGAAAAAGGCCGACCTTTCTTGCCCCACCTGGAAACATAATAACTTTTAAAATTACCTTAGGTTTAGGATGCCTTAACCCGATTTTTAATAACAGTGAATACGCATCGGGCAAAAAACCACTTGAATTTAGTAAAAAATAAGCAACATTTTTACGGGATTCTTTATAACCTTAGCTTATTTTTTAATAACTTTAAGTGGGCTTTTTGCCCGATGCGTGTTCACTATTATTAAAAATCGGGTTTAGGCATCCAAAACCTATTTATCTTAGGTAATTTTAAAG
>JH152797.1:134130-147940 GCA_000226015.1 Mnemiopsis leidyi | reverse complement strand
ACGGTTAAGGTAGTGTGTACCATACTTTTATCGCCCGAGACTTCGCTGCAATGGGCAGCTACTCATTTACCTCAATCACGGTTTCCCGATCATTCGGCTGAGTCGACCGAAGAAGGTTGCATAGGCAAATGCCCTTAGCGCACTTCTCCAGGACTGGCGGATACGGGATTTGAACCCCCGACCTCCTGCGTGGGAGCCAAGAAGGAAACCACTACACCACCAGCCCATTAATGGGACTGGTCCCAGTTATTTGATTTGAATTTTTTTTTAAATTTTGATTTGAAAAAATTTTATTTCCGGTTAAAATCCGGCAAATGGTTTTGAAACCGGACCGGAACCGGAACCGGATTTTGAAGCCGGATATCCGGCCGGAACCGGATTCAGCCGGATATCCGGTCGGTTCCTACTAAGATCGTTTTAAAAAGTTGGTGATATGTGGTGGTATAAACTTTCAGAATTCACCAAGGATTTGTCCCTTTTTTGTTTGTTATAGTGGGGGGGGGCCACGTCCCTAAAAAGCCCATTTTTACCTTAGCGGACCCCCGAAGGGCCCTAAAAAAATGGGATTTTTTGGGCTTTTTTGGGCCCTAGAAAAAATTAAAATCATGCTTTATACTAGAATAATTTAGATCAATTCAAACTCGTTCTTTGCATCGTTTTTATTTTTAAAAGGCACTTTGTATGATTTACCCTGTTGTTCTATTGAAATTTAGGTCCCAAAAACTCCTTATTTGTCCAAATTTGGATCTCAAAAAGTAGCAATGGTCACTTCATTTGGTAAAGTTTTCACGTACTGCTGGGATGCTACTGTAGCATTACTTGAATAGTAACTACTACTGGTTTACTGCTGGGGCTTGGGGGTACTACAAGGATATGACTGGGGCATAACTGGGGTACTATTAGGGTCCAACTGTGGTACCAAGTTTGGGTACAACCGTGGTACCACTGGGCTCATACTTTGGTACTACCGGTATATTACTGGGGTACTGCAGCTGGATTACTTCTGGGATACTACTTGAGTACTACTGGAGAACCACCGGGTAACTTGCTGGGTACTATTGTGGTTTATAGGATGGTTTATATGGTGTTAAAAGGTACTATTGGAATAATAATGGGGTACCGACAGACCACTGGGGTACTACATGGGAGCCACAACTTGGTACTACTAGAATACAACTAGATTACTACTGGGATACTACTCGGATATTACTGGGGTGCTAATGGCGTACTACACGAGTACTTCAGGGGCACCGTTGGGGTACTTCTGCACTGGGATACAGCTATGATAATGGGATACTACTGGGGTACTACAACTGGTTTACTACTGGAATACCACAAGGGTTCAGCTGGGGTATTACTGGGCCTAAAGCACTACATGGACAGTACTGGGAAACAACTAGGATACTAATGGGGTACCAGTAACCACTGAGTTATTACTGGGGTACAACCGTTGTTTATAGGGGTATTATTGGGATAATATTAGGAAACTACTGGGATAATACTAGGAAACTACTAGGATATGACTGGTGTTCTTCTGGAGTACTACAGGAGTCCTAAAGGGGAACCTTGGGATACCACTGGGGTATTTTAAAACAACTACCGAGGTACCACAGGATTTCCACCTGGGCACCATTGGAGGACTTTTAGGGTTCCACAGCTAGGTGACTACTGGGGTAATTCAGTGGTACAACTGGGACATTACTGGAGTACTTAAGGAGTACTACAAGGGTACTTATATAGGAGTAATATAGGAATACTACTTGGGTACTACAGAATTTCTACTCACCAATTGGGTCGCTTCTTGGGTTCTACAGGAGTACTAAGTAGGCGTTCTACTATGGTACTGCTGTGATACTACAAGGGTATTATAACTGGGTAACTTTTGGGACACTGGGGTACTACAGTGTCAGAAAGGGAAGGAGGATGAGTATGCTGCTTCGTAGAGAGGATCTGTACGTTGTCGAGGAGTGCCAGCCGTCCGGAGCAGGGAAGGTTTCGTCGACACATCTCCAGTAGGTTTTCTCGTCCCTCTTCTTGTCCAAGCGGTACTGGTAGTCATCGTGAAGGACGTTTCTGGATCGGGAAGTTCGTCCGGGAACAAATGTTATTGTTGAGGATGACATGATTACCAATGATATCTACTACTCATGAGTACATACCAGAGCTCACGTCACAGTGACTATAAACGTGTTCTCGTTTTTCCAATCAGTGAACATGAGAACATAACAGGGTCACGTCACGATGACTTACAGCATGCTTGCACACTTTATGCGGTCATGCGATCTCTCAGTTAAGCAATACGGGCTCACGGTATGAGTCACAAGAAAAGCTCCCTTACTCAGTGAATCAATATATCGCAGAAATCAACCATTCAATAACCTTTATTAAATACAAGAACCAATCAGCAGTGAAATTAATGCTGCTGACTTTAGAACTACTTAGAATTGAAATAGGAAAAATTTGTCGCGGTACAGTCCGCTCAACAGACACTACCGGGACAGGGACTGAACCGCGACAAGCCTAACTATTGTCGCTCAAAACCTGTCGCGGTACAGTCCGTGTCGCGGTACAGTCCGTGAATCGGTCATTACTGGGGTACTACACTACTACAGTGATACTAATGGAATGCTACTGGGATACTACTGGGGTACTACAGTGATAATACTGGGTCACTACTGGGGTACTACAGTGATACTACAGGGGTGTTGTTGGGGAACAATTGCAGCACCACTGGGGTACAACTGTGGTACTACCGGGATACTACGTGGGTAGTATAGGAGTGCTACTGGAGAACTACTAAGTACTGGGGTACAACAGGGACAGAAAAGGGGTTAAATTGGGACACTACCTGGGTACTACAGTGGTATAGGTACTACTGTGGTACTACTGGGTTGCTACCGGTGTTCTACGGTGGTTTATAAGGGTACTAAGATCCCGTTCTTATAGTAGTTAATCTCTCTAGCATGTGTTTCTACTCATTTGCCATTGCTGAATACAAAAATATGGTCTACCATAACTGACCGATACATAATTAAGTCTATTCGATGTAAACTAGTTCTAAAATGATCTCTTTTAAAGCTTTTTCATGGTGAAATTGATGAAAATAACAGTATTTCGGCCAGTTTTGATCATTTCTCCCATAATTGTGACCCAATATAGTGCCTAAAGTTGGATAAAATCATAAAATTTTAGGGCCCAAAAAGTCCCATTTTTACCTTCGGGGACCCCTCAAGGGCCCTTAAAAAATGGGCTTTTTTGGGCTTTTTAGGGACGTGGCCCCCCCCCTATAGTGAAATGTTTCTTTTCTCTATTACAGTTTACTCTATAGTACTGTAGCATTTGATAATTTCCTGATAGTGATCTCCTACTAAACTGCATGGAATCTACTGATTTTTATGTCTACGGTTTTAACTCCTACACAGCTTTCATTTTAGAATTAGTATGTTTGGATGTTTCCTATAAATACATTTGCGGTGACGATTGATTAACGTGTTTTTTGCTTGGGCAGAATTAAATCAATACAGCAGTTCTAAGAAGTTCGACTTATTTAATACATTGCAAGTTTAGAATAACACTCCCACGAAAACAGCCTTTTAATTGTTTAAAAAATTAATTAAGAAAAACAAGTATTGAAGCTTGTGTTTTTTTAATCGAAATCTTCAAATTGTTATCTGTACAGCAATGAAAAGATTATAAATAATTGAAATAGGACAAGAGAAGCGACAATGCCTGGAAAAATGAGGCAAAAGATAACAATTTAGGGTTACCAAAACACCTATAAACGAACAGCTAACTGTCCAGGCAATTACTTTGGACCCTATTATGGAAGAGGCTGCTATAAAAAGAGTACAGATTAAGGAAAAATAGTCGTCTTATACTCCATATACATGCTGAACCACAACGCCATGAAAAAATAATTATATAATGTCCAAAAAAATGTAATGTTCTAACTATGATAAAAAACACATATCTAACCAACGTTAGAAACAGCTGGTTTACTGTCCTTTTCGGAGCTCACTATTCTGCCATTCTGGATACGATGATCCTTTTCAGGCTCCATCTTCCTCTTAGTCTTGAGCTGTTCCCATAGCCGCTTGTCGGCTTTTCTTTGCTCTGCTGTTCTGTCGGGGCATATGTAGATCCCAGAGTACCCCGCCTTCGTGTGTAACATCTTTGCGTTTCTCAAGATCTGATTCACATGATCGATGCTTTTCAGAGTTATCTTCACAGGTCTGATTGCATTATCTCTCTTGGTGCCAACTCTACTACAGCTCGTCAGATTTGGCTTTTCTCCAATTTCAGCCAAAACTTCTTCAACTTTCTTTAATAAAGTTTCATGCTCTGTTTCGATCAGTCCGTATACAATAGCATTCTTACTCATTTTCTCAGTGACGGTCACTTTCTTAACCACAGCTTCCAGTTTCTTCGGAGAGAAAGCGTTAGAGCAACTCTTAGTTAGTACGGACGAGTAACTTTTCAATTCCTCTTGAACAGTATTCTTCACCGATTGAAAATTCTCGCTGCTCTTTTCGATAACTGTTTGTTGAAGTTTGATGATCGTTTCTTGATCATCAATTTTCTGTTCTCTCAGTTCAGTTACTCGCTCAATTACCTCACTGCCAGCGTACAAAAGCGGAACAGCATTAAAATTTCGATCAGTAAAAATGTAAAATTTTATGGACAATTTGTAGTTAAATCGATCACTGTTCTTCTTTTGAGAAAAACATGTTGTTAGGCGTTTCGATTATTTCGCGTGAGCAGTGTTAGATGTATAGAAAGGAAGGTGAGGTGTTAAAGTAAAAGTATCAAAAGTGGATTGAAATGTGATTTCGAATCGAAGCTTTTCATTGTAATTGTCAGGATTGGTGACATGAATAATAAATAAATCTTCAGTGTGAACATGATCATTGATAAAATGATTGAAATATTACGGTAATCTCGCGTTTCACTTGGTACAAGATGTACGTAACAACTCTATTAGTCCTATTCATCATAAAACTGACGAAGAAGTCCCTTTTTTACACACCATGTGTCTGATTGAACCATTCTTGTGTGTTGAATTTTATCAAAATGGATTTAAGAAATTTAATTGTAGATGAATTCTATATGATTTTTTTTCGTATTGTGAATTGCTACATAAATTGACTTAACCACTGTTCAACAGCTCTTCATCAGGAAAAAACAAACTTCACTTCAAGCGCTCTTAAATTCTTTTTAGCAATGTTTGCATCTAAGCCCATAGTAAGGTCCTAGAAACTATTTTGATACATTACAACAAGTGCAATGATCACATTTCTCTATACGTTGTATAGGTTGTGTTACAGGAGCATTTTAATATATTTTATCCATACGCACTGTAGTAGGATGGAAATAATGATATACATATGCGCGGGAGATATTGGCGGGAGATATTGGCGGATAAACTTAAGTATACTCTTGAGTATACTCTTGAGTATACTCAAGTTTTTCCGCCACATATATGTCAAAATGTCAATCCCCAGAAAATCCTGAAATTGATATCGATTCTCGGGCGAACAGCCCTCTCCCCTTATTCCCCGGAATAGGGGAAATCATTTTAAATCGCTTTACCCTGTAGTCTAGCTCCCTGCCTTCACTTATTATCGGGCTTCAATGAGTTCAACACTCGCAAGATTCAAGGTATCATAATGCTATTACAATAACTATGATATATATGATAAATTATATAAGTTGATTTGGGGGGTTAATTTAAAAATTCTTTCTCGGGGGTGTGGGGGTTTACTGTATGATTAAAGAAGTAACAAGTATAACATTCATCCACTCAGCCTTAGGTTCCATGTAATGCTAGCACATGTAGCCGTGTTTATCGTATTACTTGCCCCAAGTCAAGGAGGTTGGGTCAAAATTGCCAACTTCTACCAACAGCCCCAGTATGACGAGGTCCTTACACCCCTCAGAAAGTCCGACGAGGATTTGATCGTCTTGGCTGTGGATACGGTTAGTACTTCTACAACAGTTCATCATTTTTGGCGAGATGTTGATACCTAATTTATGTTTTTTCTTAACTGCTGTAATAACTTTTTAACGGTGCTCATTCTTTTTAAAACTACTTTTTTTTCACAATTTGATTTGTGCGAATTGTTAGGAGGCCCGTCAGACTAGACTAGCCCTTAAAGAAACACCCTACTACAGACTCTCAGCCGATTGGACTGAACTCATTGGTGGGTGTTTACTGTTTAGCTATGTGAGTTAGAGATTATCTCTCGTATATGGTGGTCGATTTTTCTAAATTCAGATCATGGCGTTATTTCATATTGAATTAGATCCTTCTGACTGCAATAGTGCAATGTCCCGACCTCTGAAGTACTTACTAAGCTTCGCTATCAATTCATTAAATATATGCTTTGTGTTTGGACTGAAATTCTGCCTCAATCGAATTGACTCACGCGTTTCAGGTGGTACTTATTTTGGGAGACTGAGTGTTTTCACTCGCAACTATGCTAATGTAGACGTGGAGCATAACCTCCTCAAGTTTCAAGGTTTTTATTTGACTCCGTCATCGAGAGTTGAGATTTGTACGACACTGCTACCAAATATTTCTGCTAATTTTTCGGGGAAAAGCCATCATTCGGAAGCTTCTTCAACGAAAAAAAATCAGTGAATTAGTGAAATAAAGCGATAAAAATGATAATAACATGCTACGGATTGATAATATATGAATTAGGCAATTCTTAATTCCTAGAATCCAAAACTTTCAGGTAATATGTCGTTGGGAGTCGATGATCGCAGTATTATGTCTGTTGTGCGAAACAAGGGTGAATTTTCTGGCTCTCTTTGCAATCTTGGGTATGGCGTAGTTGCATTATTAATTCACTTTCAACAGTTTTATTTCTATATTTTCGGTAAACCTGCAAAATTTGTCTTCGATAAATAACTTTTTTTCAGTTAAGCATCCTTTTCAGTTCAAGAGAGCATGGCAAAAAGGCACTGGTTAACGTTTGTCTGCACAATGTCACGGAATATGGCAATATCGACCCCGGATTGATTAGATTCCATGTTAAGCAAGCCGACTGTTCAGGTACTTGTTATGTCAACAGACTATTTAAATACTTTATTCAAAAATGAAAAATTGACGTGTTACGCATATATGGCGTATAAGCCTGGATGATTAGATGATAGATTTTCTTGATCGGAAAACCAATGAACATTGGATTGCTTTTCCCATACAATATACCATACGAAAGAATCCCCAAATTATGGTAAGATTGGTATAATCGCCACTGCAATTGAGGCTTACAAGGACTAAGTCGCTGTTATTTTGCTGTAGTATTTTATTGGTTCGTGTTTATTGATGAGCACGGTTCTTCAATGACCAAGGCATTAACCGATTATCATGAACATACAAAGGACTGTGTTGTTGGAGAGTAAGTGCGAAGTGTTCTAAGAATAGGAAATTTGAACGATTGGGGCTTTGGCTAGTATGGCGTTTGTTTCCAGATCGACATTCTCAGGCGCCTGCCAGTGCTACCATGGAATACGGTGGTTATTCCAAGTCCTACCCAAGTTGTGATTTGTAGGTCCCGATTTCTACGTTTTACTCAGGGTTGATAGATAATCATATTTCCGACTGATTAGAACATTTGACCAAATTATAGCGCGGAAATTTAAACTAACTTTCGAACCGGTATTAAGGTTGGGTAACCTCCTCGTGGGAATTCTTAGTAGCACATGGTGAAAGGCATCAACTGATTATGATGTACTGAGGGCTGTGCTGTAGGAGAACGAGTTGCAGGTGTAGTATCAGATAAAACGCGAGGTTAAGGGATTCCAAAAAGCATTTTTAAACATTTCAAATTAAATTATTGCATTTTCAGATTGTACGAGACACAAGGTGAGACCCCACGTTCGTGGGGATAGTTTGGAGTTCGGAATACCCAATAGTGATACCAAACCTCTCACATGGAACGTAACTCTTGAATACACCAGACACACCACTCTTTGTCAGTAAGTTAGAATAGTTGATTTCTTGGAACTGTCTGTGTGAATCCTTGTAGTATTGGCCACGCTTTATATCGACATTTCAATCGACATTTCAATTTTAAGATATTTGAGATTTGTGGGCAGATTTAATTTTATATTGATTAAAGCGGGATTATCACAACAGCACCGATCATTGAAGTCAGATGTGCCCTTTTGGGGTTTCATAAACATAATGATAAAGGAGCTGATAATATAACATCCTCATTTTCAGGTTTATAAAGAAGCTGATAGTATAACATCCTAATTTTCAGGTTTATAAAGGAGCTGATACTATAACATCCTAAATTTCAGGTTTATAAAGGAGCTGATAGTATAACATTTTAATTTTCAGTTTTATAAAGGAGCTGATAGTATAAAATCCTAATTTACAGTTTTATAAAGGAGCTGATAATATAACATCCTAATTTTCAGGTGTTATAAAGGAGCTGATAGTATAACATGATCGTATGACATCCTAATTTTCAGGTTTATAAAGGAGCTGATAGTATAACATTCTGATTTTCAGGTTTATTAAGAAGCTCATATTATAACATCCTAATTTTCATGTTTATAAAGAAGCTGATAATATAACATCCTAATTTTCAGGTTTGTAAAGAAGCTGATAGTATAACATCCTAATTTTCATGTTTATAAAGAAGCTGATAATATAACATCCTAATTTTCAGGTTTATAAAGAAGCTGTCTCCAGACGATCTGAATGTCATAGTAATGAAGCAGAACCTCACTGTCAGTTCAATGTTTGAGTGTGTTCTCTTCTCTCAAGACGTTAGCTCTGGCGGCATGGGTGAGTTCCTAGCGGCTTTATAATTTCATTAAACCACAAGTTTCATAAATCTCCCACTGTCCCTTATCTTATCACAAGCCCTTATCTCCTTCTTTCGTTAACTTTCTGCAAGAAATGAATGATTTGTTCTTTGTGTCCGGGCATCCTCATAAGGTAGAATATTGGGTTAAGTGTAGCATTAAGGACGTACGGAAAATATCTCAACAATAAATATCCATAGTTTCTGTTTATCCATGTCATTGTTCTCTCTGCCCTAGACTCGTCAAAGTAGGCTAGTACTGGGAAAATCTGGAAAATTATCAGTGGGATATTACAGAGGATTGAAACTGTTGTGAACATGGCCACAGAGACCGAGGCACGACGACAGTCTGCTTCGTCGTTGTTTCTAGCTGTAGTTGGACTGCACGACAAGGATATCACACTGATAATCAGACTGACGAACAGCACAACAGGAGGAAGCAACACTTCTGTTTGAAATGTTATGAAAATAAACACCATGGCACGTGCAGACTGAGCGTGCTCGGTCGGCGCGTAGTCGCATAACACCAGCTCTTTGTAGTACGCTCCTTTGATCCAACCTGTCGCGAAAAACGCTCCATCCAATGTAAGGAGCACTGTAGCGTATCCAGTTGTCGTGGCGAGAATAGAGGAGAGTTCTACCTGGTTGTGAGGACACACCATGGCAACAGTCGTAGTAACGCTCAAAACCGTTACCAGGAACATAGATAGTCTGAGGAGCCAGCTTGTAATGACCGCCCAGGTACCACAGAATGCGGGCGATGTAAAGAGCATGACCTTGCGGTTGTTGAATAATGAGGCTATTACTGGGATAGTCAGGATGCAGGTCAGGATATCGACCACCACAATTCCTATGTATAGTCTGTTTAACGCAGTTTTCTCTCTTCTTGGCCAGAAGTAGATGAAGCCGACGATGTTACCCAGCAAACCAAGTACAAGCGTGAGGATCAGCGCACTTCCGATAGCTATATCAACCTCTGTCTTGGGGTTGTCTCCGGGATCTGTTGCCATTATTCTAACTCGGTCCAGCGTCTTCCGTTAATGTAAAGTTTATTCTACGAACCGATCAAGCACGACAAAGCCAAGTTCAACACAAGAAATAGTGGAGTTATTGCCAGCGTAACGTGTAAGGCAGCTTCAATGCTTCATTGTTAAATATTTGTGATATAACAATGTTAATTCGGTTTTTATCTTCGAATATTTGGTTATTGTCCCCGCAAAAGCAAGGCGAGCCCTAGGTCTAACTTCAAAATTGTTCAATTAGCGACTATAGACTTAACTTCATTGTGGAGGTAAGTTCATTGAACACAGAACACAAGGCGGCTCCTGCTGTCACTACGCAGCATTTCTTTAACCTGGTCTACAGGGCGTGCGTTTATGGCATGTTCTTCTGTGAGGTTCATGGTGCGATAATATTGGAGTTTCTGAGTTTCATTGTTGTTCGAAATGACTATCGCATCACAAGGAAAATATCCACAAACCGAAGAGCTGCTAGGTATCAGATTGTCTGTCTTTATTCCATGTTTAAACAGATAGAACATTGCATCCACCCCGAACGTGTGACGGCTCAACAACATCCTTCTGTTGTCAATTGCTCATTTACTTACAAATTGGTCGAAGTAACCCTTTTATTTGGCCTCCATTTGTAATATTCTTAACTTAATTTAGCAGTGAGGACATAAAGTCCAACCACATCTTTTCTTAAAAGCTTGAAATTTAAGTTTCCCTAGTTGTAGTTCTGTCGTGACACGCGTCCAGACTTTCTTCATCTTTCTTAATATAAGGGGCCTTGATTAAAGAATTACAAAAAATCTATGTTTATTACCTCAAAATTTCAAACTTGATGTCAAAAAATTAGTTTTTTACATCATAAACTTTCAACTTCTGATTGAATATTGATTAAAGTTCATTTTAAGAAGCAGAAGAAGTATGAGTGTGACTCGTATAATTTTCTTTACAGAAGCTAACAAACAAAAATTGTATGACGATTATAATTGTTTTCCATTTCTGAGATCCATCTACACAATTTCAGCTACGTGGATTCCCGTGGTTGCAGGATTGGTGTCGGTGGTGATACTGGGGATAGCTGTCACTGTGTTTTATAAGAAGTGCGACAAAGCCTGCGTTCGTCAACTGGTCAGTTCTCGGTATCTCGTTTGTGATTCTATTATTATTGGCTGTAACTTTCTCTTTTTGTTTCTTGTTCTTGCGCAGGTCGTGCATTATACATTCTCACATTATACATTCTTGCAAATGAATTTCTTTACTTAAAAGTATCCTTCTGTACCACTTTTCCCACTCTAACTTACACCAAATCCCCCAGATCCCAACTCCCGACCAAGACGCAGTAGCTGCTCCATATCGGAGTTTCAACTCCTCCAACAGTCCCAGACCTGATCTCCCTGACAACCGCTACATTAAGATGAGATCGATGGAAAGCAGTGCTCAGTCTGATTACAGCAGGTGCAAGCAGGGATCATCAAGTTTCTCCAACAGAAACGGCTCCTCCATGAACAACCATTCGGAACCTTATTACGAGCGAATTTAGTCCCTTCAGCGTTGAGCGTTGTTGCAAGAGGACTTTTGTTACGATAATTCTTCAAAGGGCTAGGCAAACCCTCACGTCTATTTGCGTCGGAAAAGATAAAGTACTAGTTATTTCGTTGAAAGCTGGTTCAGCCCTTTTTCGATGCATCATAGTGACAATTTAGTTCTTATACATTTTAAGTACAAAACATACAGCTCACTTCAACTGTACGTCGCTATCTTTATAGGTGACAAACTTCTAAAGATTTTATTTTATTAATTTTAACATTAATTTATTTTACTCTTAATATTAAGAATTTTCTAAAAACTTAATAAGTATTTACTTATTAAGTTTTTAGAAAATTCGTTGTAGTTTTTATGTTATTTTAGTTACAAGAATAAATACAGATTAAACTTAAATTAATATATCGCACAAGAGATCACAAATGAAATATCGCTGTGTTCATAATATTGTCCAAACTTTTAACATCAGAAACTCCAATTTGATTGAATAGGGAACATTTAAAACGGATCGATTACGTACCCGCGGTAAATGACCGCTCTTTGGAATTCTATTTCAACTGTTTTTATTGTAAATCATTTTATTGTTCACAGTTCATTGCTTTGTTGCTTCGAGACACTGACAAGCACCCATTTTTGATAAAGCTGGCTGTAAATTCTTTTCGTGTACGTAGCTGAATCACCATCCTTTTAAGGCTTCGTTCTTAATTGAGTCCAACTTCTGGTAGTGGTTGCGCTTTTAATCTTAGACCTGATGGCTGATTATTTGCAACTATTGAGTTCTGAATTCCTTTTGACTTAATATGTAATAACTTATTGCTAATTTGCTAATATAAATAGATTTATCATTATGATGAAATATGCCAGAGATTTTGTTTTACGTGATTTATGAATCAAAATTTAATAGAATTATATTTCTTACAAAGACATGAATATTATTCTTATTTACTGTATTTCAGTGTTAAGCTATACCCATAGTCATAGTCATACCATAAAATGATTCCCGTCTGGCGTCTACCGTTCTAACGAAAAAGAGCAGCAAAACTGCTATTCAGTTTAACTTTAACTTTAAGCCTTAAATTTGTACCTCAAGTCTCAACAATCAATGATCAGAGGTCTCACTAAGGTTAAGGGGCTGGTGGTGTAGTGGTTTCCTTCTCGGCTCCCACGCAGGTCGGGGGGAGGTCGCCAGTCCTAGAGAAGTGCGCTAAGGGCATTTGCCTATGCAACCTTCTTCGGTCGACTCAGCCGAATGATCGGGAAACCGTGATTGAGGGTTAAATGAGTAGCTGCCCATTGCAGCGAAGTCTCGGGCGATAAAAGTATGGTACACACTACCTTAACCGTCACTGGCGTGTATGTATAATTGTACATTCGGCCTCCTGTAATTAGCCGTTACACTTGTGTAACATGTGGTTGTTGGAGTGTCCGAATTAAAATAAGTATGAGATAAAAGAAAGTTAAATCACTCTAGTTAAATCAGTTTAATCACTCTTTATTTGTTATTGTGTATTGTCCTATCGTAGGCTGCCGCGGCAGTAGGGCTAGGCAACGTCTAGCAAAAGGGACCGTAGACTCTGGACCTCTGAGTTTGATTACCGGTCGCTGCGTGGCTCTCTCTATAACGATAGAGAGAGCCACGCAGCGATCGGTAATCAGACGTCCCTTTCTTGGTCATTCGTATGCGTAACATAAGACTTCATTACTGATTACGAATACGAATCTTAAACTCAATTGTACAGCAACGCGCACCCTCCCGTCATTTTATTCTCGGAGAGAATAAAATTCTCTATTCGCTTTGAATTTGTCTGCGCCGCCACGTGCTTCGCGGCAGCAGGGCTATGCAACGTGTTACAACTATGAACGTGTAGCAACTTTGAATGAGTGTCTGACAAAGTCAGACAAAAACGTAAAGTTTAACGTAAGCAGTAAGCAAACGTCGGACGGATTGGGAAACCTGGAAATGATTTCGTCGTGAATTATTTGTTAAAAATGGAACTCAACATCCCGTTTGTAGGTTAATAATAATATTAATAATAATAATATGTAATAGCCGACATTGTACTCAGTACTGCCGCGGCCATCTCGCGCACTTTTCATGGCAGCTATAAGCGAAAAACAGGAGAAAGAAATTCGCTATACGCGCATCGCCCGTTAACATCCCATCGACGCCGCAGCTAAGTTTAGTAAAATTTCATATAAAGTTAATTTCTCTAACCTATTAACATTAACTGGGCACTGCGTGGCTCTCTTTACGGTCCCCCGTAAATTTAAATGTTAAAGCAATTGTAGGTTGATAACCTACTGTCGCGGCGATCACGCGCTATCGCGCATTCTGGCCTGGCGCCAAAGAATTTCAAAATTTTTAACGTGTCATTGCCCGTTACCGGCGTTGCGCGGCTCTCTCTATGCTTCCCTCCGTTGCAAAGCAACATTAGCCTG
>JH152797.1:115958-128158 GCA_000226015.1 Mnemiopsis leidyi | reverse complement strand
TGTGTGTGTGTCGTGTGTGTGTGTGTGTGTGTGTGTGTGTGTGTGTGTGTGTGTGTGTGTGTGTGTGTGTGTGTGTGTGTGTGTGTGTGTGTGTGCGTGCGTGCGTGCGTGTGTGTGTGTGTGTGTGGGTATCTCTGTGTCTGTGTCTTTGTCTGTGTCTTCGTCTGTGTCTTCGTCTGTGTTTGTGTTTGTGTGTGCACGTGTGCACGTGTGTGTGTGTGTGCGTAAGTGCCTGGTTGCGTGCATGTGTTAATCCCATTACTTAAAAAACAAACATTTTAATACTTAGTTGTGTTTGCTGCTCCAACTCCGTTTGTTGTCATTATTAGATTACACAAAATGCTGGAGACTATTTACCCTTCTTCCTGCATCACATAAACATTTGACAACAAAGTTGGAGAAGCATTTAACTATCCATAAAAGATGTTACCATATTTGGAATCCATTTCATTTACATACGAAGATCGACGACGTTGACTATATCTAGTTATGTGTGATGTAGATTTAATAAGTTAGGGGGGGGGGGTAAGGCACTGACCATGACCATGACACCCTGAAATTTACCCCATGGTCAATGGTCAAAAAAAATTGACCATGACCATGACACCCTGGAATTTACCCATGGTCAATGGTCGAGAAAATGACCATGACCACTAACAAACGTGAATTCGCCCCATGGTCAAAAATTTTGACCATTTGACCACGGCAATTTTGAAATTTTGGCCATGGTCATGGTCAAAAATGTTTGACCATTTGACCATGACACCCGGACGTAGGCCAAATGGTCAAAAAAATCGTGGTCATCTTACCCCCCCTAAGTTATTATATTGTAAGATCAAACACCAATAGAAGTAAGATCTTGTCAATTATTGAAGTTATTGAGCCTCTCTCGATCCCATCAATCTGTAGTACGAACTATATTACGTAAGATTATAAAGTAGCAATTAAATAGACTTGACCCTTAAGCTCTAGATCCAATTTATGGTTGTCATACTCCTTCAAGCTATACAGCTATCAGTTGTAAGGTTGATAACTCCTTCAAGCTATACAGCTATCTGTTGTAAAGTTGATAACTCCTGCAAGCTACCCAGCTATCTACTGTAAAGTTGATGACTTCACATCCTTACATCACCAACATGCAGTACAATCGAGATGAGAGCTGCACAGTTGACAAGACTGAGTCTGCACTTCATTAGAGTGATCAGACAGAGTGGGCGTGTTGTTGTTGACAGCTACTGTGCTGGCTGTTTTAGAGACCTCCCATCACCGGGCAGTAAACTAGTACTATATCTATTGTGATGGTGTGATCTACAATTTTATTGTATCGTCAAAACTTGTAGATTTGGCAATCAGATCTCTGAGTGTTGTTACTGGACCCGAACTGTGAGAATTAAAAAATCTGTATTCTCTGTTTGTATTGATGCTATTTCATATATTTACCATAATGTGTATGTATTGTACCGCATGTTTAACAATTCTAGTCCTGATTTCTAATGTGTTTACTGGGTGTTATTTTCTGGAACTCAGCCCACAATAAGGTGTCCGGTGAGCCACTAAAACACTAACACTGATCACATACTACAACTACTGGTCAGGGTGGCCTGTCCCTCGTAAGATTGCAATATAACACAGGCTGAAATTGTAATATAATCCTCAAAACGTGCTGTGGACAAAAGAAACAGCGAACATTTATCACCGGATTAATTGCGTTAAGCATGACATAGAGTGTGTTAACTCCACCGCTTTAACTTGTGTAGTGTTTCACTAGAATTTCAATTTCTCAACGTGAATTGCTCAGATTCCGAGCAAGACTCCATGTATGTTTATATCCATGAGACTTGTTGTATGTCTTTTTAAGGTATAATCAGAGTTTTAATGAATTAGGCAATAAGTTACTTAATATTTCATCTTAAAAGCAAAGTAAAATGTCTCGTTTCACGTTATGATTATAACTGTCTAAAATAGAGATTTCGCAATAGCATAATCGCAACTGCTTTCCTAACTGTCCTTAATAAAGGCACATGTTTGTCAGTTAAACACATTTTCGTGAGAATAACAATTTGTGATATGAAGACATGAGGCACCCAATTGTGTCGGTCATGGCCACGAACGTGGGAGATGATGCAGTGTTATCTTCGCAAGCATCTTATTTTTAATTCCTTCTAAATAACGCTACCAATGAGCGTTAATCCGGCACCAAGTATGTGCTCGTTGTTTTGAATATGATATCTCTATTGGGCAACGTAATGCATGCTTGAAAACATGATATCTATGGGAAAGTTTCGTGAGAATATTGTGTAACTTTCATAAGAATTGATTATTACCAATCATATGCAACCTTATCGTGCTATCCATGTTGAAACATTCCATCGTGCCAGTCTAGAGTACATCGGTAGGTGCGGTAATCTTAGTACACTGAACACATTCTATACATTCTGTTGATTGAGTACATCGAGTACATTGTGTAAAGGGTGTGTACATTGTGTGTACATTGTGTACATTTTGTTCATGTACAAAATGGAACTGCTTTAACCCATGACAGGTGCACAATAAACTCAGGTCACACATGAGGTGTGCTAAAGGAGTGTGGACATTGTTGTTTTTACCCTGGCAGTGTACTTCCGTAACGTTAAGAAGTGTCAGGTCCCGGCAATTAGTTGTAACGCACAGCTACAAATGAAAAAAACTACAACTACTGGCTGTAGTGTCCAGTAAGACTTTGGCATCCCGCATCCTCTCCTGATTATCTATAGGAATAGTAAGCCAGAGTTGTATGGAGACAACTTGTAGCTGTGTTTGTACAACCCAGACCAAGCCATTATGTGTACATTCTGTGCTTCATTGCAAATTGTACATGTTTATTACACGTTCTAACTTTGCACAATTTCTAGACTACTTCCAAATCTCCTTTTCCTCCTGCAAGAAAACCGGTCAAGTTATTGCAACTGCTTTTAATGGTGTCCGTAGTATCAATTCGTCTGTTGCATGACTAATTAATCCGATTCAATTGATCTCATGCAAATAGGCACTCCACATATAAGAACATGATATCTTTTAAGATTTGTGGAGAGAGCAAAGAAGAGCAAACTAATAAACCCTACCATCCTTGCTCTGTAAATGTTCCTATTCTATAATAAGTTCTTGAAAGTTTATGCGTTTAGGGGGGTTGATAGACATAAATAGATACGAGTTTTGATTTTTTGGATAAGCTTTCAATAAACATGTGTTAATCGTCGTCAGTTTATGCGTGTTCATCGCTCTACTCTCAAGATATAGATGGCGGTCCTACACAGTAAACACACTATAAACTATGAAACTAACTATGGAATATACAACAGTTCAATGATTAAAGAAGTCACATTTCAGGCCTGTGGAAGAACTCGGTGGCGGTGGCAGTAAAGATGTTGAAGACAGGCGGAACTGATCAGAAGATGACTAAAGAAGAATTCATCGAGGAGGCCAATGTGAGTCTGACTTAGATGTGTGATCATTCAGAAGTATTCTGGTTATATCTCAGATCACACTTGCACCTGCACCCATCACTGATACATCTTTCATATCAAAACAGCTAGCATTAAAATATCATTTCGTGGATTCGTACCTGGTGATAATCATCATTCGTATGGTAAAAAATCATCACTCGGCACTCCTTAACTTTTCCTTTATGATACCAACTAAATAATTGACAACAAGAAAAGCTAGATAATACAAAGTTGCGCCTGTACTCAGACTTCTGACTTGGTCGGTGTACAGAGTAGCTTGTCTCCAACTCCTCACTCCTACAACTTCAACTAGGCTGGGTCAGTGGTTTCAGACTTGTTGTCGTGATGTTCCAACATATTGTTGCTGTGTTTCTGTTCGGGTGTTGGAAACTCTGGTTAGAATAGGCCAGTGTTGAACTAGTTAGCTGGGTCAAGATGTCGACATCAATATATTTAGACTGTTGATATCGTAAGTTTACAAAATCAAAGGATGCTGTGTATTAAATCATCCTGGTTTAGTAGTCCAAATTTTTATATAAGCCCAATAGTCAATACCAGTAATTCCGTCTTAGTTGAGCTAACTAATACTGTAGTACTGTCTACATGTCCTTTACGAGCAGAGCATGTGTCAGAAATTTAAAAAATCGAAAATCTTGAAGATGCTATTGCTGGCGAATTTGATGATTGATCAATTTTGAGAGAAAAATTTTCACTGTATCCTATCTCCCTATTGTTTTCTTGTATCTTCTGAAAATAGAAAGATCTCTGACGGCAAGGCTGTCTGTTTTCCCGCCACGCATTGGTAATTTATATTGTTCCACTATTAAGCTAAGTCGGAAAGTTAAGACAAATTAATTAGCGAAGTAGGAACTTGTCTTTACAGTTGCAAATATTCTGCTGCTGGCCTGTCGTGTTGCAGATTTAAAGATAAAATGTTAAGGCATAATCAAGCTTTTGTCTTTGTGATTATCTTATATTGTGTGAATTGAACAATCATTAAATCTCTCAGCCGAGTGGTTTTCTAGAGCAATATTCGCAAGATACCGGCTGGAAAAGCACGTATTAGAGTGTGACCTCCGTCACTAAATGTTATATCGGATCTCATTATACCTGAGTCAGAACCTGGTCTAAATTTCACTGTCAAAAGTAATCCACATTGTTCTTTAGCCATTTAGAAGCTGGACTGAAGCAGTGTAAGCTGATACGTTGTTACTGTTCGTAGGGAATAGATGACTAGAACAGCAATATTTTGTATTTTGTGTGTCAAATTAAAAATGCCAAATGATATGCGAGAAGTTGCAGGGTTAAAATGAAATTCTATTCAGAATTACTGTAAATAGTCATCTCATAACAAAACGAAAACCGTGATGTATGTATGTTTAGAATTTCTAATGAAATCAACAATAAAATTGGTGCACTGTCAATATATAACATCTAAGAAAAATATAAAGCTGTTGTATCCCTTGCTAGTAATAAACTCAATCATATAGTCAATTAAAAAGTCAAATAACTGCCTATTTTTTAATAAACTTTGATATAATCTTAAACCTGACAAATATTCAACTTATCAACATGTCCAAGAATCATACCAAATATCTTTATAACATACACGCCAGTCCAAACCCAGGCTACACATCTAAGGTACGAGGTGTCTTGAAGGACACAAATGGAGTCTCCATTAAGAGATCAAGCGACAAAAATATCACATCTTCAAATCAGGTTAACCGTACAAAGCTCCTTCTTTCTACCGCTGATTTGTAGAGCAATCTCAGTGCCGATTCCAACTGTTAAACTGATACAAAGACCTCCTATGACCAGCCAAGCACCTCGTTCAAAACCAAGGGCATCAATAGCTATCACCGTGACGGCAGATCCAGCTGCCATGGCAAAACTAACGGCTGTGTAGAATACTGCTGAAGCTATGGACCTGTTTTTCTTTCCAAATGACCTTCTGCAAACAAGAACTTGGATGTCTTCAACTGCTTTGAAACTCGCCATGGAACCCATTTGATCACTGCATCCTATAAGGAATAGAGCAAAGAAGGCAGTATAAGGGACATTGCTGTACAGAAAATTTACTGATGGACTAGGAAAGAGAATCCATTGTCCTACCATGCCTAGAAACGCTGCTAATATTATTATCTTGGATGAACTGAGTATGTTCTTTTGCATCAAGTACCCTGAACAAATTGAGCCAAAGGTCATTGAAAAGTTAAAAGCCATCACATAAAATCCTGCCTGAGAGACTGAGATATCGAAGATTTCAACCAGGTAGGGTGTTATCATGGAGCAGGTGTAACCATATGTGGCATCCAAGAAGATAGTAGATAAGACTGGGAATGCAGATACCAATGCTAGACCATCCGTATCATCATCCTCGTCGTTTGTTGTGCTTATCATATCGTCCTCATCTTTTTCGGATGTGTTTTTATATCCCTTGTCTATATCTAGTGGCGTTATGAGACTCAGAGTGCTTTCATCAACTCCCTTGAGTTTAGTTAGAGCAGGGTCAGTTATCGCTTCTCTGTAAGATTTTTCCTCAAATCCGTTCAGGTCGAGCAGGGTTGTGATACTGAGTGTACTTTCAGTTGGCCCCATTAAAATCGATGATTCAATTTGGCCCAATTTCATGGATAGAAGGCTTCCCCTCCGCTCCGTTAATTGCTCGATTTCATCAGCGTCCGTCCTTGACAGAGTTAACCTTCGATCACGTGCACTCTTGATCATAGGTGAGCCAGAAATCGCCGTATTTGAAGCACTCAGCGCTTTACTTTCTTTCCACAGCAGCCTGTCTTTATCTATCTTTGTCTGACAGTAAATGTTTGCCTCTATCTCTTCTTTCTTGCTAAGGATGGATTCTTTTCTATCATCTTTCTCTGGCTTGGTCTGAGCTTCTTTACTGGAGAGGACAGATGTCTCTTCGTTAGGTAGGACTACATAATTAACCATTAAGATGATGCAACAACCTACTCCGATTAGAAGAAAGGGAATGGTGAAATTTCTAAAATAATCGTATGCATAGCTTCCTAATATGCTGCAAAATGCCCCTCCTAAATAGAAACTCCCATTGACTATTCCTAGAGCCAGCCTGTATTTCTCTGCAAACCAAACCTTACAAGCTTCTACAAGAGTCTTGCATCCACACACTATTAAAAGACCCAACAACATGCGAAAGAGAAGTATCAGGACCATTGCAGCATTGGAGTCAGCAATCATACCTGATATTCCGATCGCTGAAAAAAGTGTTTGTAATATTGCAGAATTACAAGTTACAGTTGTATGATTGTGTTAGCTGATTTATAAATCTTAGTGCTTATGATCGAATTTATAATTCGTTAAATTAGATTTAAGTTTGTTAAACCCAGAAAACGCTAGTTTTATCACTTTGCCATCCCTATTACAGCTTGGGGTGGTAGTTGTAATAATTGAATATTTACCCCAAGGTTTTTTAGATCGTACTTGAAAAACACTTTAGTCTTTAATGATGGTATGCGATCCCCTCTACTTACAGTAAATCTGTGATAAATTAATGGAACGCCAAGTTTTTATCTAAATGTGGCTTCAAGTGAGGAGGGAACATTTTTCAGGTCCTCATTGCGAGCAAGCTAGACTCCCAGATAACAGGTGTGTTTAAATGTTGTTGTGAGTGGACCGAAGAATCAACCAAGCTACATGATGTGTACGGAGTAGATATTTTAACAGACACTAGTACACGATTTCCACTGATAGTCAATTTAGAAAATTCTTGGACCGGCACCGTGCCGAGTCGGGTATGATCTTACAACCTCTGCATTGTCTAGATGAGTGCTCTACCAATTTAGCGCTCATCTAGGGCCTGTAGCTCAATTGGTAGAGCGATTATCTAGACAATGCTGAGATTGTCTGATCATGCCCGACTCGGCACCGTGCCGGTCCTCGAGTTTTCTGAATTGATTATCAGTGGAAATCGTGTCCGTTTAAATATCTGCTCCGTACACATCATGTAGCTTGGTTGATTCTTCGGCCAACCCAGAACAAGGTTTTATCTACCTGCACAGCCAACGAAAGTCAAAGCGGCATGCACAGCTAAGATCAATGTTTTCATATCTAGCCCTTGTTGTATCCTTAGATAGTAGTTCCAGTCAAAGAGCACACTCAAAACAGTGCCTACGGCGTAGGCCAGCCCATAGCAGCTTATCAGCATTGTCGGAACACCTGAGAAGACACAGAAAGGTTTTATAAATAAACTTGTACTACTAAAACATCAATTATCATGACAGTTTGTAAATTTCCATTATAATGTGTCCCAGTTCCTCTACAAAGCAACGTATTAAATTCCATTGAAACGTCCCACTGACAAACGGTAAAATAAGACGCAAAATTAAAACGGTAAAATAAGATGCATATCCCTGCCTTTATTTTGCAGTGCGATGATGTAAAACGAGGACGGGCCATATGAAATTCCTGCCAATAGTATGGGCAGGAGAATTACTGCAATGAAAATAACCAGGGTGCAGTAAGAGTTCTTCTTGCATGGCAGCTTCATCTTGAGAAGATGAGCTTGGGGTTCGGGCGGTAGGCCGAAGCTGCGGGAGCTTGCCTCTAACTGGTAAACAAAAAAGGAAGGCTAGATATCAATCATTGACAAAGTAGTGAGGCGGTGCACCCTGCTTATATACGACGTTTTGCAGGGCCGTCCTTTTCTCACCCTGTTTGCAATTAGCACCCCTGTAGAGTAGCGGTACATCTAGTTTGTCGGGGAGGCGGCGACTTTTGGCAGCTTTCTGTTTGTTTTTCCTCTCTTACTCCCCTCTCAATTAGCCATTATTATGCTAGATTTCTGGTGGCATGAAAACGGAGATAGGTGGGTGCGGTAATGAATATGGATAACAACTGTTTGCATTGATATATCATTATCATTAGATTGTTCATTAACATACAAACACGTCGGATTTGCATTTCCGTCAAAACAAATAACTTCGCGGAGTCGAGATCTTGTCCCGTTTAATGAAGTTATAAGTAAGTACAGTCTTACGTCTTTTATCGTAGCTCATTTCCTCGACTGAGAATAAAGGGGCTACTCTGTATATTTTATAGATTTGACATAGTGGAGATGTATAGGCTTTCTGCAGGTTTGGTTCAAAAGATCCTCCTAGATTTTAGTTTATCTTATTAAAAGTAAAGGTTTACATGGTGTAACACAGATGTATCCAAACGAAACACACACAGTTTAATCTATCTGTGCGATGAAACTAGAACCCCAATCCCTGTAGTTACAAGATCAGATATAAAACATGTCATAATTACATCACATTGTAACACTTATAGCTGCTAATAAACTTATTAACTTATGATACAGCTCTATCGTTCTCCAGTAAAGACTCTTCTTACAATATTCTGAACAATTCCAAATGTGTCTGAAATCTGTATGTCTTGACAACACAACTTTCACACATGTTCAAAGCAATATTGTTACGAGAACAAGGATACTTTAACACTTATCTTGCTGACCCGCCAAAACAGATCAGTTACAGTTAACTAGTTCAGGATAGCGAAGCTAGAAGTAAATCCCAGCCATACTGTCAGGTCATCTCATTATCTCGTGTACAATGTACACGTGTGTACATGTGTGTACATGGTGTATAAGAGAGAATATGTATATTGTACAGTGTACATGTCTGGTGTAATTATTGAGCTCCAGACAGTCAGTGTACAGGGTACAGTCAATACTGTGACTTTGCAAAGTTACAATGTGCCTGTAACCGAGTGTATGAGGTTCTCAATAAAATCTGTTTAATTATTATGTTATTATGTTATATAATGTACCGTCGAGATAGTGATATCATTTGTGGCTCCGAGGTTACTATGTACATTGTTAGCACCTGGTTAGATGTGTCAACTCTGGTCACGTGTGCTGGAGAAGATGTCACGTGGGCTGAAGATGGCACGTGGGCTGGATGAGATGTCACGTGAGCTGGATGAGTTGTCACGTGGGATAGAGAAGATGGCACGTGGGCTGAAGGTGGCACGTGGGCTGAGGATGTCACGTGGGCTGAAGAATTGGTCTAGTTTATATTTAAATACCAAATCTTTATCCCCAAGTTTCTGCTCATTGCCAACGAGTCATGCTGTATTGGTTCCCAACTTACTTTCTTCTTTTGACTCATCATGAATTAAATCGTAGCATCTCAGTGTAACTCTCAACAAAAGCTATTCTCGTATCGATACTGATCATTACACACTAGTGGAGCATAATTTGTAACTGTAAATCTGAGTTGTTATATTAATACAACGCGAGTGTAGACTTTGAGTTAACTAGGTTAAAATAATTCCGCAAATCTTAAGATTGGAGAGTTCTCTAGAATGTAAAGATGATAATGCACGGATCGATATTTCAGAACGACATACCTGGACCCTGCCACCTGGATATAAACAGGAAGCATGATGTAAATTTTATAATGTAAGAATGTGTAATTTTGTGTAAATCATCACCCCTTTCTACGGGCCCTGCTGCGTTTGGAGGGCTGATCGTAATGGTCGGTAATCAGCAGAAAGTAGAATTTGCATTTTTGTTGGTTGTGCATTGCTGACATAGTTGGGCAAATGTATCCAGCGGTGAATTGCGAATATTTTGTTGGAATAATTAACCGGATTAGTAACAAACGTAGGCATTAAGGAATTTGGTGGTTGTCAGTAATTTTGATGCTTAACGAAAAACAATTTCGCCACTCAAATTGCAAAGACAAAAAGTTACGACTTGAATGCGGAGATTAAGCATACTGAGAGCTGTGATAGACCGAGTCCTCAGTTTGGCCGAGGAATGGCGATTTTGCCGAGTCCTCGGCCAAAGGATTCATTCCTTTGTTGGTCTCGGTAAATTATCAAGTTGTTATTCCTGGGCCTCGGCTGTTTTCAAGAAAATACCGAGGCTTTGATCGAGGATTTTTTGACAATTTTTCCCATTTAAAATTGAAATTTTGAGTTGAGGTGGCATTTATTTTTGTAACAATGTTTTCTAATTTTTCTTAAAATTTTTTCTTACAATAAATTTATCATATAGTTATACGAATTAAACTAGTAACATCAGTACATGGAAAAAGTGAAATTAAAGGGAGACACAGAGAACAAATGCAACCTGATTTTCTGGACACGATTTTGTAGAGAAATTAACGACCTGCGCCAATTCATCAACACCAAAATACAAAAATTATAATCAGTGATAAGGACTCCGTTGGGTCTATGCAGCCCCTGGTTGACTCAGCTACGCTCGAGTAGCGAAGCCTCGGGCGAATACAGTGTGGCATGCACTGCCTTAACCGTCGCTGGCCTAATAGATCTATAATTGTGAGTTGTGTACAGGTAGTGAAGTGTGTGGGTGAAATGGCTCATGGAAACAACCGGAAGGTGGGTTGTACCTCGTAAGGGTAGCCAATGCTTCCTGTACTATGATCCCTTAGGTGAGTTAAGTTGTGAGGGATTGGTCGCCTGGCTGCCACCGCTAGAAATAGCTGTCCGATGACTAGAAAATACAACACAGCGCCCACAGGTGATTGAGTAGCTGTCTGCCACATGGCCGGGACTCAGGAGACACAAGCGGCAAGTTCGAACCCTGAACAGTCTGTCTGGTCTCTTGGTGTGATGTCAATCTGATCGCCGACCATGTAGAGCTTAGGCCAAGGGTTCGAACTTGCTCCTTCCTGTTTAGAGTAAATCCTATTGAATAAATGCAACCCTACCATTCACTCAGCTCTGCGTATGTGGATTGTGGAAACAACCGGAAGACCCCTAATTCAAGAGTTATGGGGGCTATGTTAATTGCAATAGAAAAAAGTAAGAACTTCCTCTTCTATTTATCCATAGTTTATTTTAAAAATCGATGAGACATTTTTACTAAGAATGACAGTTAAAACTTTTATCAAAATTATTATTGAAGATTATTATGAAAAATTCCTCAGCCTCGGCCAAAAATTACACTCCTCGGCCTTGGTCAAAACAGCCATTCCTCGGTTTGCTTCGGCTAAATTTAATCTTGCCTCTCCTCGGCCTCGGTCAAAAATCGTCCCTCGGTCGATCCCCGGTAGCATTGCTACTCTTCGTAAGGAATAGATGACTAGAACAGCAATATTTTGTATTTTGTGTGTCAAATTAAAAATGCCAAATGATATGCGAGAAGTTGCAGGGTTAAGATAAAATTCTATTCAGAATTACTGTAAATAGTCATCTCATACCAAAACGTAAAACCGTGTTGTATGTATGTTTAGAATTTCTAATGAAATCAACAATAAATTGGTGCACTGTAAATATATTACACACAAGAGAAAATATAAAGTTGTTGTATCCTCTGCTAGTAATTTAAACTTAATTATATAATTAAATGACAAAGTCAAATAACTGCCTATTTTTAATAAACTTTGATATGATCTTAAACCTGACAAATATTCAACTTATCAAATTGTCCAAGAATCATACCAAATATCTTTATAACATACACGCCAGTCCAAACCCAGGCTACACAGCTAAAGTACAAAGTTTTTTTGTCATGAAGGACACAAATGGAGTTTCCATTAAGAGATCATGCGACAAAAATATCACCTCTTCAAATCAAGTTAACCGTACAAAGCTCCTTCTTTCTACCGCTGGATTGTAGAGCAATCTCAGTGCCGATTCCAACTGTTAAACTGATACAAAGACCTCCTATGACCAGCCAAGCCACCTCGTTCAAAACCGAGGGCATCAATA